>JADLZN010011884.1:0-26269 GCA_018155175.1 Sinocyclocheilus anophthalmus | reverse complement strand
CAGACCTGACATGAATTTTCCAACTTAAAGGGGTCCTATTATGCTTTATCACTTTTTGAAATTTAGTCAGTGTGTAGTGTGTATGTTTGGGCATGAAAAAGATCTCCAAAGTTACAAATCTCAAAGTCCACTCCAAAGGGAGATATTAAATTTTTTTTTTAATCCCTTTTCAAGAACTACAACGAAACGGCTCGTTTGGACTACAGCGTTGTTTTACGGGTCTTGTGATGTCACAAAGCGGCCCATTATAATATCATTAAAATAATTCCCGCCTACGTAAATGTGTGGTAAGTACTGCCGCTCAATAGTATAAACAGAGTGCGTGCGATCGCGAATCTCGAAAGTGAAAGTAAAACTAAAAAGCGATCGCCACTCTAAAGCACTTTCATGAGAGCATGTTCTAGTACACCCCAAAACAAAATCAAGACTTTGAAAAGAGCATAATAGGACACCTTTAAACTGTCGTACATTTTAAATGCTTTGGAGTGCAGACTTAAGATTGGTCTGTTTTAAAGGAAAGACACTTTATGCTGAAGTAAATAAAAAAAAAAAGTAAAGTAAAAAAGTTAGTCGTAGCTCTTATTATTATGAACAATGCTATTATATAGTCTATATGAAATATTATTTTCCAAAAACCGTTTTACTACTAAAAACTGTGAAAAAACCCCAAATCAAAGCCATTCATGTTCGGGTTCCAAATTGAGGTGATACAGCACAAAAAAAATGAAGTCGTTCAAATTCATTCCAAGTGGTAATTTTTTACCACGAGTAGTTTCATGGTCCAGGATTATTTTTTTTTAAATGGTGCGTTAACATAGCAAGTGCCAAACCTTTTGGCACCAGTTTTATTTTGATGAAGTTTAAAAAAAAAAAAAAAAAAAACAATAAGTACAATTTTTCAGTAAAAAATGACCAAACAGCACAGAAGGTTCATTTGAATTGGATTATGCAACTATTGATGAGCTGTGATCGGGTCACTCGCACCGGTGCACCCAAATAATTTTTCACAGTAATTTTCACTAAAGCCTTGTCTTCTGAGGAAGCGAGCGAGCTGAAGATAGTCTTAAGTTAATGGTGGTAGTCATAACGTGTGTTCAGATGATTAAAAGCGCAGGAAAAACACAGAGACGAGGCGTTCGAGTTAAACCTGCCTTCCAAATCTGTCCATTGAGTGTCTTGAGCTGCCTGGAGGATGTTTTGCTGGCGGATTGCAGCCCACTCCACTCTCTGTGTCATGGCAAAGATGGATTATTTGGGAAAGAAGAAAAGAGCGGATGCTTTGAGAAAATCCTTTACGACCGCCGCTTATTAATCCTGTTTAGCTCAAACTTTCTGCTGTTGTTAGGACGAGTTTGTCTGACAGCCCACTCCTGCTGCAATCGATGTCCCAATCGATATGTCGTGTGTAGCTAAACAGGAATTAACAGGTGGCCACTGAGCTAAATGTTTCTCAACAAAGTCTGACATTTAGTTGAGGTGATTGAGTTATCTACACATCAGCTGCCGAGCGGTTTACCTTTGCTTCGGCCGGTAACAAACGTTAATCTCCAATTCAATATAAAATTCATCAGCGGAGAGTGCCGCGCTCTGTGTGTGTGTGTGTGTGGGTGGGTGTGTGTGTGGTGTGTGTGTGAGTTGAGTGTGAGTAGTGTGTTTGCGTGTGTGTGTCGTGTGCCGTGTGAGTGAGTGTGAGTGGAGTAGGGTGTGTGTGTGTGTGGGTGTGTGTGGTGTGTGGTGTGGTGGGTGTGTGTGTGTGTGTGTGAGAGAGAGATTCGGACCTCAGCAGCAGGTATTTCCTTTGGCGGGCGGCACTGAGAAGCACTCCTGTTCGAGCGACACTTCCTTCCCCAGAGGCTCCTGGTCAAATGTTTTCCTGAGATCTGTGAAGGAACCACAGATGAACGTTTTCAGCATGAATGCATATGAATGAACACATACAGACTCAATGCAATCATCCAGGAAACTACATTCCTGGTCAAACGTCTCTTCTGCTCATTAACGCTTTTATTTGACTAAAAATACAGTAAAATTGTGAAATATTATTACAATGTAAAACAGCTGTTTTCTATGTGAATATCTGTTAAAATGTAATTGATTGCTGTGATCAAAGCTGAATTTTCAGCATCATTACTCCAGTCTCGGTGGTCACATGAATTCCTTATATATATATTAGTGCTGGGATTAATCGCATTATGCACAAAATTCAATAATTAATTCAATTTTTTCATTTAAAAGTACTGCTATATAAACAAAAGTGCAATAATATTTGGTTTGCAAACACTTTAAACAAAAAAGGTGCTTTTTTACAGCAGTATTCCCTTTACATAGAAGCAGTTAAAATATTTCTTGTAAATCTCAACTTATAACATTAATGTAATCAAATTAAACATAAAAACAAAGCTATTTGCCACTGCCAGGGCATTAACATTTTTATAGAAAATATTTGATAGTTTGTTATAGAAAAACAAGTTTCCAGAGCCTCGATCATAACATTATAACAGGCTCCGTCCGAGTAGAGAACATTTCTGAGCAGCAAAAGTGATAGATCTGTAAAGCAAAATATTGTGAGAGGGCCGTGTGTTACCACATCCCAAACGACTCAAAATAATAAAACACAAAGTTAACAAAACGATGCACTCCAATGTGCTGAGTGAAAGCGCTTCTCTGCTATCTTCACGTGCTATCGGAAACTTCCTATTTCCCACTTATGAAGTCGTGAGCGCTGCTGCAGTCTTAGGCAAACCCCAAATGCTCTCACTGAGACGCTTGATGACGCTCATCCCAAGCCAGTACTGATCAACATCACACCCCTCCTGTGACCCATGGTTTGTCTACATGTGTATTCAGAGCCAGTGAGCAACAGACTTTAATAATAATAAAAAAAACTGCATTAACGTGCGATAAAATAATTGTCGGCGTTAATCAATTAATGCGTTAACGCGATAATAACGCGTTAACTTGCCCAGCCCTAATATACAGTGGGTACGGAAAGTATTCAGACCCCCTTAAATTTTTCACTTTTTGTTATATTGCAGCAATTTGCTAAAAATAATTTAAGTAATTTTTTTTCCTCATTAATGTACACACAGAACCCCTATGGACACCCCCCCCCCCCCCCCCCCCCCGAAAAACACAGCATTGTTGACATTTTTGCAGATTTTATTAAAAAAGAAAAACTGAAATAATCACATGGTCCTAAGTATTCAGACCTTTGCTCAGTATTTAGTAGAAGCACCCTTTTGATCTAATACAGCATGAGTCTTTTTGGGAAAGATGCAACAAGTTTTTCACACCTAGATTTGGGGATCCTCTGCCATTCCTCCTTGCAGATCCTCTCCAGTTCTGTCAGGTTGGATGGTAAACGTTGGTAGACAGCCATTTTTAGGTCTCTCCAGAGATGCTCAATTGGGTTTAAGTCAGGGCTCTGGCTGGGCCATTCAAGAACAGTCACAGAGTTGTTGTGAAGCCACTCCTTCGTTATTTTAGTTGTGTGCTTAGGGTCATTGTCTTGTTCCTTCGGCCCAGTCTGAGGTCCTGAGAACTCTGGAGAAGGTTTCGTCCAGGATATCCCCGTACTTGACCGCATTCATCTTTCCCTCGATTGCAAACAGTCGTCCTGTCCCTGCAGCTGAAAAAAACCCCACAGCATGATGCTGCCACCACCATTCTTCACTGTTGGGACTGTATTGGACAGGTGATGAGCGGTGCCTGGTTTTCTCCACACATACCGCTAGAATTAAGGCCAAAAAGTTCTATCTTGGTCCTATCCGACCAGAGAATCTTATTTCTCACCATCCTGGAGTCCTTCAGGTGTTTTTTCATGTGTCTTGCACTAAGGAGAGGCTTCCGTAGGGCCACTCTGCCATAAAGCCCCAACCGGTGGAGGGCTGCAGTGATGGTTGACTTTTTACAACTTTATCCCATCTCCCGACTGCATCTCTGGAGCTCAGTTACAGTGATCTTTGGGTTCTTCTTTACTCTCTCACCAAGGCTCTTCTCCCCCAAATAGCTCAGTTTGGCCGGACGGCCAGCTCTAGGAAGGGTTCCTGGTCGTCCCAAACGTCTTCCATTTAAAAATTATGGAGGCCACTGTGCTCTTAGGAAACCTTAAGTGCACAGAAATTTTTTTTGTAACCTTGGCCAGATCTGTGCTTTGCCACAGTTCTGTCTCTGAGCTCTTCGGGCAGTTCCTTTTGACCTCATGATTCTCATTTGCTCGGACATGCACTGTGAGCTGGTTTGTATTGAGAAGAATCTCTTTTTCTCTCTGTCTCTGTGAAAGGCAGATAACCAATGCTGCTGGGGCAAAAGGGGGCTGAAATATGGCTCTCATTAATACCAGCCCCTTTGTTCTCCTCCTAAATGTATTTCTCACCTCAGAGAGATGACGTGTCGAGACTAAAATTAGGAGCCTAAATTTGGCTTCTGATTCAGAGAGAACATTTTCTAGACAGTGTTTCCTAAAGGTCTGAGAATAAATAATAATGTCACATTTCTGAATTTAAACTTTGAGATTTCAAAAGCCTTTAACCCCATGCTGGCAATCCAGGTTGAGTCACAAAAAGGGATGTGTTTTGCTGCTATTAAAGATCAACAGTAATATTATTACTTTATGAAATACTTGATTCTGATTGGTCAGTCACAGAAGTATTCAGAAGATATTTCCTAATATTTGCTGTTGTCCATGGCAATGCTATTTATTAGACAGCAGATCTGGGTAACTGAACATCACTGACTGTATAGTGCAGGGTTGTTATTGTTACTAAAAAATAGTATACAACATTTATTTTTGTTAGTTGAAATAAAGCTGAAATAAAATGAAATATAAATATTAGATGGAAAACTTAAGTGAAAATTTAAAATGTTACCTTGAGCAACTAACTGGAAAAGTTTGAATTACTGCAATTACTAAAACTGAAATAAAAACTGAAGATAAATAGAAATATAAAAAAATTCCAAAGGCACATAACAAAATGATTCAAACTAACTAAAATTAATACAAATAAAAATATAAAATAATAGCTCATTTAAAATAATAGAAGAGGATAAGAATAGAATAGAATGCTGCACCTTATAGTGAAACTGACCGAGAGTTTGTCTCTTTATTAGAAAATGTTTTTTTTCTACATAGGTAATGATAGGTAATGATAAGAAATCTAATATAGCATTAATTTATGACAATTATAAATGTATGTAAAATTATACAATTAGTAATATAATTAATTATTTCATGTCAGGTATATCGTCTGTTATTTTTCCAACTGACTGTTCTTTATCCCCTAATTGAATTAAGTTTTAATATTTAGTTTTAAAACATTTTAAAATTATTAACACAACTATTTAAATACATCTAAATAAATTGAAAAAAAAGTTATATAATACAAATATAGAAAAAAGATTAATAGTCATATTAATGGTTAAAAAATATATATATATATATTATATATATATATATATTATACTATATATATATATATATATCTATATATATATGTATGTTTTAAAGAAATCACAACAGTTCATTTAAATTATTTATTTGATATATTTTATATTTTTAATCATTATATTATATGTATGTATGTATTTTTATTTATTTATATTAAATTTTTTAATGAGTAAATGAATCATTCAAACCCAAACCCAGAAGCTTAGAGCAGTAGTATTCTGGTCATGTTGACACTAGATGCGTCTGATCGAGCTGTGAGGGTTTCTGACAGCATGCTGTGGCACTCTATAAAAACCAGCTTGAGGACTCCGTCCAAAATCACTCATCACTGCTCAGCTGAAGACGCATTCTGATAAACTAAAGTACATTAACTGACATCCCAACCTCTCACCGACAAGAGAGCCGTCAAACACACGCAGACTCGCACACAGTCTGAGAAATAACAGAGGTGGGGAACCCAATTAGTAGTTGTGAAGTGCTGCTGGGATGCTTCTGTCATCTACAAATACACAGAGAGGCTGAATGGATGCCCATCTGCTGTTGACTAAGACAAGTTCATTACATTTCCCCACGATCCCTTGTAAAAACAAGAAACTTGCTTGTTTCCAAGTTACCATCTCTCTAGATGTTCCCTTTCCAGTGCTGAGCAAAAGGAACATTCAGACACTCAGGAAACCCAAATCATTAGCAGTTCCTCTTTAACCTGTCTAATTATCTAAAGCTTGAAGCCCTGATGTATTGATATCCTGTGACTAAACATATCCTTTCACACAATATTCCACATTAGCTCAAAACAGACAAGCTCTTCACCCAATCAATGCTCAGAAATATCAATAACGTACCGCAACTTGCCTGTGAGTTCAATAAAACCTAAAGGTCTGTTCCAAGTTCAGCACATGTGAGTTTAAAATTTGGCTGCGCTTTTGAAAACAGAAAGAAAAGCATATGTTTTTTCTGTTAATGAGAAGCAGAGAGTGAGTCTTACCTCTTTCTGTGTCTCTTTCTCTCTTGTAGAGCCAGTTTGCCTGATGTTACAGCGTGTTGAATGAGGCTCTCCGATGGAGTACAGCACACACACACAGGTACACACTCATCCTGCTGTTTCCACTGAGCGTTCAGCCTGTCATCTGAAAGAGAAGATGAACGGAGGTAAAGGGGAGGAGAGGAAACACGCACTTCTCCCTATAATTCCATGCGCTGTGTCCCATGCACTTAACTGAGCACAGAAGAGCGAGTGAGAGGAGTGAGAGGAAGAGGGGGGAGGTGTGTGTGTGTGTGTGTGTGTGTGTGTGGGTGGGGGGGGGGGGTTCCATGAGAAAAAACATGCAAAATGTTTAATTGAAAAATTTCAAATGCAGAACAATATTTGAAATTCTTGAAGTACCCCCCCACCCAAGAGTTTAATAGTGAGAAAAATAAACAACAAATGGTAATGAAAATGAATAAACAAACAAATAAATAAAAAAGTAATTAAATTCAGAAAATGTTTACACTTCATGCAGCAAACATTCAAAATCTATTGAATCATTTTTAAAATTCATCCTTTTTTCTATTTTTATTTTGCACAATATAGCGCTAACATATTGGTTGATTTATTGATTAAATTAGCCCATATTGGATATGTATGAAACATTCTCAGAACATTTCCACTTGGTTCCCACAGGTTTTTCAGTTTGTATTTATGCTCCGCGTGGAATCGCCGAGACCGCGACGCGAGCACCGCCCCAACTGCACAAAACGCCCCCACCACGAGAGAAAGCCGCAGCCGCGCGGCGACCCTACTGCCTGCCGTGCCCCGCGCGAAGGCTCTTCACACGGGGCGCGGCAAGCGGCGGAACCCGCGCCACGGTCCCGCGGTGGACGTTAAAAGACATATGATGCCACACTTCAGCTTTGTACACCGAAACGGGAACTGGAACAATTATTTCATCCTCCATTACTAGCAGCGAACCATATTAACGCTAACATTAGTGGCGTGCCCTAATGCTAGTACTTCCTGTAGGTCCTTGACTGTCTAAGTAATCATCTATCACACCTGATTCAACTCATCAGCTCATTAGTGGAGACTGCAAGACCTGAAGTGGGTGTGTCAGATACAGGGAGACATACAAAACGTGCAGTGCTGGGGGTACTTCATGGAGAGGTTTGAAAACCACTGCCCTAGGGGGACGTTTAGTTCTCTGGGAACCACCCTGGTGGCTAGTACCTAAAATCAAATTCCTATAACTACCCAGTGCGACAGGGGCTAATGTCATCCTCAGGGTCCACAGTCCATAGTCCGCCCGCACTCGCCCACCAAGGGTTGTCCCGCGCCGCACCATGTTGCGTTGGGTCCCGCGGTACTCCAGCGGGCGGTGGGAGTGCAGGTCTCTAGTCCACAGCCTTTCTTGTCTGATGAAAGTATTTCTAATTAAACGTAGCAACATACTGACTGGCAGAATTGTTCTTAAAGCAAGTTCATGACCCTATTACATACCATCCTCCAATCTTAATTTGAAAAATGTTTTGTCATCTGTTAGAGAGTCAACTTTTTCCTGAAGATGAAGAATCTTCTGCTTTTGTATCTCTATTTTGCTTTGTCAAGAGCAATCTGTAAAGTGGGTACACCATATAAAAAAATATAAAAAATATGTAACTTGGCTGAAAGCAAAATTTAAAAAAAAGTGTCTCACTTGAATTAGGCCTAATTCAATTAATTATTTATAAAGTAACATGAATATAAAGTCATGACTTGTCTTGGAGGGGCACATCTTTAAAAGGTTATCAATTACACATGTTCTATACATATTCAGCTCATCTAAATCAGATATTTGGTGCTTTTCGGTGGTTTGTAAAGAAGTGGAAGAGCAGAGGTCCTGTGGCTGCATTTGGATGGAGAAGGAACTGAACAGTAGGAGGAAAGTTGACATTTTGAAGGGGCAATAGTGATCCAAAAGAAGAGCAAGAACACAAGACAAACGTCTGACTGCAGTGCATTATTATGATATAAATATAGTAAACCAATCCATAACATAACCAAAGCGATAACCATCATCTCTATGCTAACACTGATTTTAATTTGGAAAATTGCACCTGCTTAATGAATACGTTATTGTAGGACAGCAGCAGTGGAATCACTCAAAACAGAATGAGATGAAATAGTTTTAAATTATGAATGCATCATTGTGTGTTGGATGAGTTAGGTTAAACGTAAATATTGCAAGAAATCCACTGTCGTTCACTGATGTTTGTGACAACTGCAGGTTGCAAATTTATAAACAATTTTACATTGTGCCATTTTCATACACCTTGCTTCTAGAGCATGTTTGATTTAGTTTACCCCAAAGCGTTAATTAATACATTAACTAACATGCAGGAACTAACATGTAATTAAGGTAGTGTTATTCATGCAGTAGTTCACATGACTCATGTCGTAGTTAAGTTAGTTCTTCATTAGTTCTTGATTAATACAAATCTTAACTCATCATTAGTTCATAGTCAAGTAATAATTAATTCAGGTATTAGTATATGATAATTCATGTACTGTTATTGTAAAGTGTTACCGGCAACTGCAACCCTCCCCGTTCATATGGTAAATTTAAAAGAGAGAGCCTCAGTCTGGGACGTCGATTTGCCCAAATGAAATTGGAGAAAAGCTTCCTCATATTACTGAAAAAATTCTGTGGTGGAGGCAGGAGAATTGACTGAAATAAATACAAGAACTTGGGGAGTACATTCATTTTTAATATATTGATACGTCCAATCTGAGATATTGGTAAAAGTGACCATTTATTAATTGACTCAAGTGATTAACTTATGTATTTACATTACATTTAGTCATTTAGCAAACGCTTTTATCCAAAGCGGCTTACAAATGAGAACAATGGAAGCAATCAAAATAAACAAAATAGCAATGATATGCAAGTGCTAAAACAAGCCACTGTTAGCTTAACGCAGTACACATAGCAAGGTTTTTTTAAATAATATAATAAATAAAAAGAAAACAGATAGAATAGAAAAAGAATAGAGCAAGCTAGTGTTAGAGGTCTCTTTGCTTTTGTTAATTGTATAATAAATGAAAAGAAAACATAGAATACAAAAAGATTAGAAAGCAAGTGTTAGATTTTTTTTTATTTTTTTTAAAGAAAACAAGCAGCAAATGAATAGAGTGCAAGTCTAAAAGGGACAAGTTTTTTTTTTTAAATAGATTAGAATAGAAAAGGCTAGAGTTAGAGGGTCAAATAAAGATGGAAGAGATGTGTGCTCGGATTGAGTTGGGCAGGTCATTCCACCAGGAGGGAACATTTAATTTAAAAGTCCGTAAAAGTGATTTTGTGCTTCTTTGGGATGGCACAATAAAGCGACGTTCACTTGCAGAACTGAAGCTTCTAGAAGGCACATAAGTCTGAAGTAATGAATCGGATCAATCATAACTCCAAGGTTTCTGGCTGTTTTTGAAGGAGTTATGGTTGATGTGCCTAACTGGATGGTGAAATTGTGATGAAATGATGGGTTTGCTGGATCCACAAGCAGTTCTGTCTTGGCAAGGATGAGTTGCAGTTGATGGTCCTTCATCCAGCAAGAAATGTCTGTTAGACAAGCTGAGATGCGAGCTATCGTCGGATCATCAGGATGAAATGAGAGTTATGTAGTTATAATTGCTGGAGGCCATATCATATAGGTCTGGGGAGATATTAATGCCGAGATACTTAAAACCTTCATGAGCATTTTTAAATGGGGTTTGGATGGGTGGTGTAAGATGTTCCGATTCTTTAAGAAATAAAATCATAGATTTGGACTCATTTATTTTATAGCCTGAAAAAGAGCCAAATGTTTTAATTAGGCTCAATAAACATGGTATAGATGTACTTAAATTGGATAGGAATAATATAATGTCATCAGCATATAAAGCTAATTTATTTTCAAGACCATCAATTGTAATCACAAATAATATATCTTTATTTCTACGTACTGCACTAGCCAAAGGTTCAATAGCTAATGTAAAAAGGAGGTGACAGGGGGCATCCCTGGCACGTGCCTCGTGAAACCTGAAATGATTTAGAGATTAAATTATTGGTCAATATTTCTGCCATGGGATTTGAATATAACATTTTGATCCATTTTCTAAAACAAGGACTGAAACCAAAACGGAAAAGGATATCAAAAAGATAACCCCACTCCACCCTATCAAAAGCCTTTTTGGCATCTAGGGAGAGTAAAGCAGTATCAAGGGCTTCTTTTTTTAAAGTGTATGACATTTGACACATTGCGTATATTATGAAAAGCTTGTCTACCGTTTACAAAGCCGTTTTGATCAGGATCAATCAATGATGGTAAATATTTATCATGTCTACTAGCTAAAACTTTAGCAATAATCTTAGTGTCTGAATTTAAGAGAACCACATATTTGTAGGATCTTTTCCCAGCTTAAGAATTAAAGTTATGAGGGCAGAACGCATGGAGAAATGGAGTTCTTCATTATTGAATGATTAATTTAACATATCAAATCATTGGGGTTTTCAATTTGTTGTGAAAAGTCTTATAGATGTCTATGGGTAGACCATCAGGGCCTGGCGCTTTCCCACTACTCATACAATTAATTGCTGTAGTCAAGTCTGCTTCTTCAGTTGGTTGATCCAGTGCTGTAGAATCTTCCTCTGATAGTGAGGGTAACTGAATCTCTTCCAAAAATGTTTTATAGTGATGGGTATTCACTGGGGGTGATGATTTATAAAGATATTCATAAAAGTTTCTAAAAGCCTTATTAATTTCAGTAGGGATCACAGTCTTTAGTCCATCTATAATTTTTATTTCTTTAATCACATTTTCATTTTGTTGAGCCTTGAAACGCCATGTCAATAGCCTTCCTCCATGGTCAAAATATGTTTGTTTAAGTCTAGTTATATTAGCCACAGCTTTATTAGTAGAAATGTCATTCAATTCTGCTTTAAGTAACAAAAGTTCCTGTCTCAGTTCAGGAGTATCTTTTCTGAGGATTTCTTCTTCTAAGTCTTTGATACTTTGTTCCAATTCTATCATTTTAAGGGTGGACCTGTTTGTCTTAGAACTAGTAAAGCTGATCATTTGCCCCCTAATATAGGTCTTAAATGCCTCCCATCTTATTGAGGCGGAGGCCTGATTTTTATTACACTCAAAAAATAAATACATTTGGTTTCCTACAAAATCAAGAAATTCAGGATTATGTAACCATTTTATGTTTAGACGCCATCTAGATGGGCTTTTAATTATATTTCTGAGAGTATATTTCAGTGATGATGCATGATCAGATAAAACAATGCTACTATATTTAGAGTTAGATATACAATCAGTCAGGTCATTTGAAATTAGAAAATAGTCTATTCTGGAATAAGTATGAAAAGATGAAGAGTAGCAAGAAAATTCTTTCTTTGTTGGATTTTGTAACCTCCAGATATGTTAAATTAAGATCCTTTATGTATTGATTAACTATATTCCTAGTCTGTGAGTGTGAAGCGTCAGTACCTGTGGAACGGTCCAAATTAGGATCTAGGGTACAATTAAAATCACCCCCAACTATTAAAGTACCCTGAAGAGAGGACAGAATTAAGAGATTACGAAAACAGGTTGGTTCATCTGTATTTTGACCATAAACATTCACAATATTACAATATTCATTGTGCATCCTACCAGTAATAATAACATATCTACCGGATGGGTCACGAATCATTTTTAATACATGAAATGGTACTGATTTAGGAATGAGCACAGCTACCCCTCTTGAATGTGAACCATATGATGCTGCTATAACCTGACCTGGCCATCTTCTACGTAGTTTAATGACTTCATATGACAGTAAATGTGTTTCTTGGAGGAACAATATTTTAGAATGGATATAGTTAACCCTATTCATCACTTGTTTCAATTTAATTAGATTGCAAAGCCCCCGAACATTCCACGATGTTAGTGTAAAACTAGAATCCATTGTCATTTTCAACAAAATTTAAGTAATCTACAAATTTTTACTAGTTCAAATATTATAGTAACCTGATCCACTGAAAACCCCGTACCAAGTTTGGGTCGAGCAAAAAGGTACCAGTAAATTGAAATGTGCAAGTATACACAGGGTAAAAAGAAGCGGGGGAAAAAACCCATAAGCCAACATCAGAACCATTATAACACAAAATAACCCCCCAGCACACGCACTAACACTGGAAAAAGTGCATGGCGAACATCCCTTCGATGACTAGAACCCTAGTTACGTACTCTAATGGTTCTTTAATAGGAACGCAAAGAGGTTGCTGAATTAAGAGACAAAATAAAAACTGTATCCAAAACATAAAAAATCCTTTCAAAACAAGCGCATGCTCTCATATATCTTAAATGTTATGCCTGCTTAACCATAGGAAAATAAATTTACATAAAAGCCTAACAGTTCCATTTTAACATTCTTTATCTAAATCAGAGCCAGCCCTTCATGGACTATGAAATCCAAAATTACTAACCTTATTGGCTTACATGGTAGTACGTTTAAAGAGTACTTTGAAAACCAAAAGAGCCGAATAACTTTAGCGTCCCCAGACTACTCCGTGACATTGTACCCTGCTTCCCCAGTATCCTTTTGCAAGCCCGCGATGAATTTGTTGGCCTCTTCTACCGCCAGCTTCTACATTCAGCCAAGGTTTTTTCAAGTCTGGAAATCCATCCTTGAAGGCCGCTAATGTCGTCTTCGCCCTGGCCGATTCGGCTCTCAGCTTCGGTAAGTCTTTCAGCAAAAGAAGAGCTTGCTTAGTTCAGCTGCCCCTTCAGAAGATGAGGTGAATCCTTCATTGTGGCATCCCCCCATTGACCTAAGACATTTAAATGAGAGAGCAAGGAATTGTCTAGAGAATGCTGTATGAGGAGTCTGCCGCATTTAGCAGAGATGCCAATGACATTGCTTATTATTCCAAGCTTACAAATGCAGATAAGCCTAAAGGATGGCCTCCCAGTTCAACAAGCTTATTCAACAGAACCAAAGCCTCTGTTTAATGAAGTGAAACGTTATATACAAGACCTCTTAGCAAAAGGATGGATTGTTAAATCAAAGTCTCCATTTGCTGCTCCTGTGGTCTGCGTGCGAAAGAAGGATGGCAACCTGCTACTTTGTGTTGATTATTGCCTCCTGAACAAGAAGACAGTCCCAGACAGACATCCGTTACCCAGGATCCAGGACTTGATTGATACACTTGGAGGTTACTCTTGGTTTAGCATCCTAGACCAGGGTAAAGCATACCATCAAGGTTTCATTGCAGAAGGGTCTAGGCACATGACAGCCTTTATCACCCCTTGGGGACTATATGAGTGGGTCAGGATCCCCTTTGGATTGTCAAATGCACCAGCAGCATTTCAACGCAGCATGGAAGAAATGCTTGACTCTCTGAGGGATGAATGTTGTATACCTTACTTGGATGACATACTATGCTATGCAAAGTCCTTTGAAGAACATGTGGAAAGCATGAGCAGAGTTCTTAGGGCCCTCCAGCGCCATGGCATCAAATTGAAAGCTGAGAAATGTGAGTTATTTCACAGTGAAGTCCGGTACGTTGGACGCTTGATATCGGCTGAGGGGGAGCAAATAGATCCTAAAGACTTGGAAGCTGTTCGGTCGCTCACAAATAAGACACCCCACACTGTTGGTGATGTAAGGAGACTACTAGGCTTCCTTAGTTATTATCATGCTTTCATTCAGGACTTCTCCAGAATAGCAAAACCATTGTATGAGCTTCTACTAGCAAAACCTGATACTCCTAGAGATCTGCGCAGTCAGAGGAAGGTCAAAGGTCCACAAGTCCCCTCCAGAACTCCAGTGGATTGGACTAATGACCATAAGCAAATTCTGGAGTTAATCGGCATGTTAGTAAGCCCACTTGTGTTGGCCTGTGTGTATGCTCCACATTTTACTGTTTACACCGACTACAACCCCCTGACCTATGTCATGAGTATGGCAAAACTCAATGTTGTGAGACATCGTTAGGCAGGAGAACTGTCTGACTTTCGGTTTGATGTCAAGTACCATCCAGGGAAAGCTAACATTGATGCAGACACACTTTCTCGCATCCCCTGGATATGGAAGCATATGAGGCAGAGTGCACAGAGCAGTTATTCTCAGAAGCAGTGCAGGCGACCTGGCAGGGAAACCATGCTGCTGAACAGAAAGATGTGGCTTGGATTGCTGCATAGCACATGGATGCCGAACATGTCAAAATGAGCTGATCAGGGCTCAACAAGTACTCAGTAATCTCTCAAGTAATGAAGTGGAAGACCGAGAACATCACACTTACCAATGAGGTGAGAGGAGAGGTGACGGGAGCTAGAAAAATGCTCTTGTATGAGTGGAACAAGTTATATCGACAGACTGGAGAGAGGAAGCAGTTTGTCCTTCCTAACAAGTACAAACAATTAGTGTTGCCCCTTCATGACAAGATGGGGCATGTGGGTATAGAGCGGGTGTTGAATCTAGTGAGAGAGCGGTTTTATTGGCCTTACATGAAGAAGGAAGTGGGAGGAGTATGTTGCTAAGAGGTGCCCATGTATAAAACAGAAAAAACCTTCTGTTCATGTTCAAGCACCTATGGACAGCATTACATCACACTCGCCAATGGAACTGCTGTGTGTTGACTACTTACACCTGGAGCCATGTCGTGGAGGTTACGAATATATCCTTGTAGTCATGGATCACTTCACAAGATTTGCGCAATAGCAAATCAAAAAACCTACAAAAAACAAGTCAGGACGGACTGCTGCGTTTTTAACGATTACATTCCATGCTTCGGTTACCCTGCCAAGTTGCATCATGACCAGGGTCAAGAGTTTGAGAATGAGCTCTTCCGTACACTCCAACAGTTTGCAGGAATAGGCCATTCACAAACATCACCTTACCATCCTCAAAGTAATCCAGTGGAAAGGTTCAACCGAACTTTTACAGATGATTCTGTACACTGGCAGACAAAGAGAAGGAAAGGTGCAAAGAACACCTACCACAAGTTGTGCATGCCTACAACTGCACTAGGCATGAGTCCACTGGGTATTCCCCTTTCTATTTGTTATATGGACGGAATCCTCACCTCCCAGGAGACCTAATCTTTGGTCTTGTGGAAAAGACAGA
The DNA here is from genome assembly GCA_018155175.1 of Sinocyclocheilus anophthalmus. NCBI lineage: Eukaryota > Metazoa > Chordata > Actinopteri > Cypriniformes > Cyprinidae > Sinocyclocheilus > Sinocyclocheilus anophthalmus. The sequence goes on along the minus strand of JADLZN010011884.1, from coordinate 10,721 downwards.
TGAGGTCACACATAAATGGTACGCAGACCAGTGGGCAACCAGAATAGCTGAAGCATATCTAGTACTAGGGGCAAAGAACAGTATGATCGAAAAACAAGAGGAGTCATACTGAAGCCAGGAGACAGGGTACTTGTCAAGGACCTTGGAGGACAGGGAGGCCATGGAAAGCTGAGATCCTACTGGGAAAAAGCAATTTATGTGGTGAAGGAACAGGTGTCAAACAACCCTGTATATATAGTTTGTCCAGAGAACGGAGGTAACAGAAAGACCAGAACGTTACATCGAAACCTACTTTTACTGGTGAACGACTTACCTGTGGAGGCTCCACTGAAATCACTGCATACAAAGAAACCTGCAAAAAAAGAAAGACACATGTACAGACAAACAAAAACCCTAGAGACAAAGAGAGAAGTAACTTTCTCAGAGACAGTGACACAACAGACTCGGATGAGGATAGTGACTTGGTAGGATACTGGTTGAGAGTCCCAGCCAGTTTGACAGAGCCAAGGAGAGATGACCCACCTGAGTGAGTGCCTGCAAGATAACTATTCAGTCAAGTACAAAGAGAAAAACCCATACTCGATCAGATCCCACTTCCCATGAATGATGAAAATGGTGCCGATAGTGTATGTGCTATACCTGAAGAGATGTCAGATGTAATAGTTGCAAGCTCAGACCTGAATAATCAAGTTGAAATTAGGCGATCTACCAGAGATAGGAGACCAAGACAGACGTTCATATATAAGACACTAGGTCAGCCAACATTGCAGCCACATACAGCAGTTAACACTAGGTTTTTATGGGCCACCAGCTAGGCAAAAAGGGGGCTATACATCATACTGTCCTACACCAACATACTTGGTGTAGGATAGTATACTGCATACCTCTAGGTGAACCTTTTATGCCATGTCAGTCATTCACACCATTTACTTACCTTGTATGTGTCTATTGAGATTATGGTGCTTTAAGAAAATTTGGAAGGTATTATCTTCTTTGTCTGGAAGAGTGTGACCCCCACATGGAGTTCAGGTCACAGGAATATTGAATTGATTGTATATACTTTATTTATTATTTACATGTGTCTATTTCTATGTATTTATATAACATATTGTCATATGTAGAGTGTATGTCAAAGACAACAAAGTTGCATTTTCTAAATACTAAGTGGCAGTTGAGGGAAGAGTTGGCATGGCGACTACAGGCATCTTCAGTCAACAAAGAGGACTGCTTGACTAAAGGCAAACTCTTGTCTCTCTCTGTTTCTTCTCTACAAAAAAGGTTAGTAAAATGGCCAAATGTCAAGAAAAATTACTAATTCACATTCTTTACTGTCCAGTTAATGTATTTCAATTAGATACCTATTTAATTAGTAATTTCAGAACAGCTGTCATGTCATAGGGTTCACTTATGTTTAACACTTTGCATTGACGTTGAAGTGGTCAGGTTTATGAGTAACTGTACATAAAATAAGCATTTAATTTAAGTATTTAATAATGGGTTTGTTTTTAATGTTAAAGTTAACTACTGCCAGTGTGAGGATATAAAAATACAATATAACAGATACTGTTATTACTTACCTGTGTTAGTTACCTGAATTCAGTCTGCTATGTGACTCGTGTGAAACATTGATAGGATTTATTTCTTTATTTATTTAACCGTTTATTTGTTATGTATATATTGCTACATTTATTTTTCTAATGTGAAATACTGTGGGTTAAAGTTTCATGGATTGATCGCTATGTTTTGATTAAAGTCATCAAAGAGGACCGCTTAACTAAAGGCAAACTCTTGTCTCTCTCTCTTTCTTCATTACTTCCAGGGTGGGGTCTGCAACATTAAACACTGAATTAGCGGTGATGATGTCACCAGCCCCCCCACATGCTCCAAATTCACGCAAAACAGACTCAATTATTTGTGCTGGTAAAATTTTAATTTGTGCTGCTTTGGTTTTTAAAATATTAGACATTGAATTATAGACGATGACGTCACTATAATTCACACATATGCTCCAAATTCACGAAAAAATTGTCTTGTTTGTTTGTGCTGGTTTGTGCCATAAAAATGTTGTTTGTGCTGCTTCGGGTTTTATGATATTAAAATAATATTTGGTGGTCATTCTGAGGTCACTCAGCCCCCCCACATACTCCAAATTTACCCCAAATAGTCTATATATTCAGAATGACCTATAAATATTCTTTTAATATCTAAAAAACAAAGCAGCACAAACGAAAATGTGTACAGCACAAATAGAGCACAAATAATTGAGACTTTTTTTCTGATGTTTTGTGTTGGGTGGGGGGCCAACTTCACGGAGGTAATATTCACTGTTAACCAAAAGCTTTTCACCTGCCACAACGTCTCTCACTGTTTACACTCCAATTGATGCACATCACTAAAAAATGTTTCAACATTTACACTGTTAAAATAGCAGGATTTATACTGTTTAGCTAATAAGCTAATGTTTAGCTTATTAGCTAAACAGACAGCATTCCTGTTTAGCTAATAGCTTTGTTTGTGACTGCATAGGCTGTGTTTTGTGTTCTGTTTACGTCAGGGGCGTAGCAAAATTTCAGAAGTGAGGGGGACAGAACTCTTATATCTATTAGATAGATATATATAAAACCCAAAACCACAGATATATTATCTATTATATCTAATATATATAATATATATAATATTTAATATAAAAAAACATTACAATATAACATTTCTGTAATCTATATAGCCTAGTACCTATGTAACTATATAACCTAGTCAACAGTTTTTGAACAGTAAGATTTTTTATGTTTTATAAAGAAGTCTCTTCTGTTCACCAAGGCTGCATAGTGTCCAAAGTACAGCAAAAGCAGTTAATGTTGTTTTTTTTTTTTTTTTATTCTTTTTTTCTGCAATATTTTACTATTTAAAATAACTGCTTTTATTTGAATATATTTTTTAAAAAAAAAAATTTTTATGATTCGCTGGATCAAGCGAATTTTCGGCTAGTGTGACTGGAGTAATGATGCTAAAAATGCAGCTTTGATCACAGAAATAAATTATTTTAAAATGTATTCAAATAGAAACAGTTATTTTAAAATGTAATAATATTTCAAAATTGTACTGTTTTGCTGTACTTTGGATCAAATAAATGCAGGCTTGGTGAACAGAAGAGACTTCTTTAAAAAACATTAAAAATCTTACTCTTCAAAAACGTTTGACTGGTAGTGTATAGTCAACTTTAATTTTTCTCTCATTTCTAGCTTTTAATTGGCTTAGAAATCAGATAACTGCTGGACAATAACCAATAATAATGATTTGTTTATATAGTACAAACACTTTTTTTTATCACATAATAAGGCAGAGTAGTTTCAATACTGTAATAAATGCTAGGTCAGTTAGCACTGCATTATTCATATACTTTATTACCTGGAGATGACTTGAAAAACACAAATAAACCATATTGTCGCAATCGTATGTTTAATGTCCATGTTTCCAAATGTTTCTGTTCTTCTGAAAACAACTGTTTTTGTGCATATTAGGTATTTCCTCATACGACTTTCTGTGCGAGAGCGCCCTCCGGCTACAAGTATGAATGAAACATACACTGCACGGAATGTTTAGCGCTCCCTGATGTTCATCTCGCCATGCGGAAGCTGCGCTCATGGAGGATTTGTTCCCAGGCGAGAGCTTCAGGTATCGCCTCTATCCGCTCCGGATCGCTTTCTTTTCGGAGAAATGGAACTGTGAGGAAAAAACCGTGGGGCAGAAGGGGCGAGCGACCGGCTGTGAGCAAGCCCACGTCAGCCCAGATCCCGCATGCCTAGCTCTTGCCCCACAGATAGTATTCCCCCGTCCTTTTCTCCCGGTCTGATCAGCATCCCTCTGCTGGTGCGAGCGACCTAATCTCATTTGGGGGAAGTGAGGACGAGCTTCTTGATGACATGATGTCATTGGCAGCATCGGACGCAGAGGAGTTGTTTGGCTGTGTGAATGACCCCACCCCCTCGCCATCATCCACACCCAGCGCCACCAAAGACGGTATCCTCTCCAAGGCGGTTGAAGAGCTGGGCTTAGAGTGGTCCACTCCAGAGGAGCCCTCTCGCAGCCGTCTGGATGAGTGTTTCCTGCCGGGGCGCCGCCAGGCCCCTCGTCAGCTTTCCTCTCCATTCTTCCCGGAGGTCCACGACGAGCTCACCAGATCGTGGCGCGCTCCCTACTCTGCCACCTCGGTACTGCGTCTTCACCGCCCTCACTTCACATCGACGGCGCTGAAGAAAAAGGGAACATAAGCTCACCCGTCCAAGCCGTGTAGGACCATTTCAGCTCTCGCTGGACGCGCCTACACTTTAGCTGGACAGGCGGCTTTGGCGCTTCATTCAATGGCAGTCTTCCAGGTCTTCCAGGCCAAATTCCTCACATCCTCCGATGAGTCTGTCCTGGACCCCGCGACCCTCAGGGATCTGAGGAGCGCAACCAACCTGGCTCTGCGCACCACCAAGACCACCACCCAGGCGATCGGGAGATCGATGGCTGGCCTTGTGGTGCTCGAGTGCCATTTGTGGCTGACGCTGACAGAGATTAAGGACGCGGATAAGATCCCCTTCCTTGATGCTCCAGTCTCTCCCAAGGGTCTCTTCGGACCGGCGGTCGAAGGATTCGCTGAGCACTTCACGGAGGAACAGAAATCGTCCCAGGCTATGCGACATTTACTGCCTAAGCGCTCCAGCTATGCTGCGCCTCGCTCGCTAAGGTCTGCCCAGAATCGCAGCCCACAAAACCAGCACATGACTGACCCGACCTTCAGCCCGATAACGCACAGCAGCGCTCTAGCCACCCAACGATACCCTCGTCAAAGCGCCAAGGACCACTTAGACCCAATAGAATTTGACGTTGGTATCCGATGCCACATTCATTGCAATACTGATAATATTAATTCTGTATCTGCCCGAGACCAGGAAGAGGACAGGGGCAGATCTCACTACGGCAAGAACCGCACCTCAAGCAGCCACCTATCTTAGACACTCTTGACACCCGTTCATACTCCGGGTACCGAGGGAAATGGTACAGTTTGTGCAAAAACATCGGTCGGTCCATGCGCCCATGCATCAACGCTGTGATAGCGGCTTTAGAATCATAAAACACAAACATTTTCCCAAAAAGGAGAGGAAATTCTCTTCCTATGGTTACTCATAAGCGTTCTGCCCCATGACGCCCAGTCACCTGAGTTAATTCAAACCCCTGCCACGCGGGCCGAGTGGGCCTGCGCACCGGAGTCGTCGAGTCGGTAAGGGATAATAAAATGAGGATATTCACTCCAATTTGCTCAAGGACCCCCACGCTTGAGCGGCGTGGTCCCCACCTCAGTGCAAAGATGATCACGTCCTGAGCTCAGAGTTGATGAATTTGTTGGACACAAAGATAAAAAATCACCCCCCCCGAGCTGATGGAAATGGTTTCCTCCAGATTCTTTAAGCAGACAGGCTTCTACAGCCAGTACTTCCCTCAGTCCCCAAAATGATGAGAGTGAGCCTCTGGGCCCCATCTCGATCTAGACACCTGAATCACGCCCCCCTCATGAAGCACTGAAAACAGAATATCACCGGGACCATCACCTCAGCCACCGAGGAGTGCCTGCAACTGCAGGGCTCAATTTTGCCACAGGCCTTTTCCTCTCCACGTTTGTTGTTCCCCAGCCAGCCGATTTCGGTTACTGGGGAAAGAATTTGACTTTCTGGAATGAGCCCATACCTGAAAGCTGTAGTCAGGCCAGACGGGCTCTGGCCTCCTTCAGAGATTGCGTACATAGCCCTCTCATAAGTGTATCTAAAGGGATGGCTTGGGATTGGTGCGCGGCAAGGGCAGCAGTGCTATGCACTACAGTTGGGTCTGCTGTGTATGCGCCCCCTTCAGCACTGTTTGAAACCACGGACACCTGCAGATCAGGGTGAGTCAGGCCTCTGTAACAGCCCTGGCCCCCTGGAAGAACTCCTGCTGGATGGAACAGGGCGTGGCCATGGGAATGGTTTGCAGAAGGACAGTTGTCACAACAGGTTGGGAGGTGCTGTGAGGGGGCATACCGACTTTAGGTCGAAGGCGAAAGGCCACTGGTCGAAGGCGGAAAAGGGCTTCCACATCAACTGCCTGGAAATGCTAGCAGTATGTTGAGCCTGTCAGTTCTTCCTGCCAGTCCTAAAGGGGCACCATGTGCTAATTCGATCGGACAACATGTCTGTGGTGTCCTACAAAAATCGCCAGGGAAGCCTTTCCTCGAAGCGTCTTTTCACTCTGGTAGAGTCAAGTCAAGTCAAGTCACCTTTATTTATACAGCGCTTTTAACAATACAGATTGTGTAAAAGCAACTGAACAGCATTAATTAGGTAAAATAGTGTCAATAATGCAAAATGATATAGTAAACACTAATTTTTCAGTTTAAAGGCAGTTATCATTGAATTCAGTGATGTCATCATCCAGCTCAGTTCAGTTTAAATAGTATCTGTGCAATCAAGTCAATGATATCACTGGAAATGAAGTGTCCCCAACTAAGCAAGACAGAGGCGACAGCGGCAAGGAACCAAAACTCCATCGGTGACAGAATGGAGAAAAAAAATTTGGGAGAAACCAGGCTCTGTCGGGGGGCCAGTTCTCCTCTGGCCAGACGAAACCAGCAGTTCAATTCCAGGCTGCAGCAAAGTAACATTGTGCAGAGGACTCAACTGGCTCCTGTGGTCTTGTCCCGGTGGCCGTCTGAGACAAAGGAGTCTTACTCGGGATCCGAGATTGGGGCTCATCTGGTTGTCCTGGTCTCTGCTGACTTTCAGGGTGCTGGTGCGCAAGGTGCTGGTCCACCATCTGGTTGGATAAGTTACTGATCCTGGGTGGATGCAGTGACCATCTGATCTGGATACAGACTGGATCTGGTGGCTATGGTGACCTCGGAATAAGAGAGAAACAGACTAATATTAGCGGAGATGCCATTCTTCTAGCGATGTAGCAAATACATCGGGTGTTATGGAAAGTGTTCCCGGTTCCGGTTGACCTAATTAATGCAGCCTAAAAATCATTTAACGGATTTGAATATTAGAAATGTGTTAGTGTGTTATGTGTAAGCTAGGTTAAAGAGATGGGTCTTTAATCTAGATTTAAACTGACAGAGTGTGTCTGCCTCCCGAACAATGTTAGGTAGATTATTCCAGAGTTTGGGCGCTAAATAGGAAAAGGATCTTCCGCCCGCAGTTGATTTTGATATTCTAGGTATTATCAAATTGCTAGAGTTTTGAGAACGCAGCGGACGTGGAGAACTATAATGTAATAAGAGCTTGTTCAAATACTGAGGTGCTAAACCATTCAGGGCTTTATAAGTAATAAGCAAGATTTTAAAATCTATACAATGTTTAATAGGTAGCCAGTGCAGTGTTGACAGAACCGGGCTAATATGGTCATACTTCCTGGTTCTAGTAAGAACTCTAGCTGCTGCATTTTGGACCAGCTGGAGTTTGTTTATTAAGCGTGCAGAACAACCACCCAATAAAGCATTACAATAATCTAACCTTGAGGTCATAAACATTTCTGCATTTGACATTGAGAGCATAGGTCGTAATTTAGATATATTTTTGAGATGGAAAAATGCAGTTTTACAAATGCTAGAAACGTGGCATTCTAAGGAAAGATTGCTATCATATAGCACACCTAGGTTCCTAACTGATGACGAAGAACTGACAGAGCAGCCATCAAGTCTTAGACAGTGTTCTAGGTTATTACATGCAGAGTTTTTAGGTCCTATAATTAACACCTCTGTTTTTTCAGAATTTAGCAGTAAGAAATTACTCGTCATCCAGTTTTTAATATCGACTATGCATTCCGCTAATTTTTCAAATTGGTATGTTTCGCCGGGCCGCGAAGAAATATAGAGCTGAATATCATCAGCATAACAGTGAAAGCTAAAACCATGTTTCCTAATGATATCTCCCAAGGGTAACATGTAAAACATGAAATGTAACGGCCCTAGTACTGGGCCTTGAGGTACTCCATACTGCACTTGTGAATCTTTTTTGTCTTTTTTGTATATTCAAAAGAATGTTGTGGTCAATAGTGTCGAATGCAGCGCTAAGATCCAATAGCACTAATAGAGAGATACAACCACGATCAGATGATAAGAGCAGGTCATTTGTAACTCTAATTAGAGCAGTCTCAGTACTATGATACGGTCTAAATCCTGACTGTAAATCCTCACAGATACAGCTTCTTAGAATGGGCTCAACCCAACCTTCGCTCGCTGAGAGCAGTGCATATACCAGGCAAATTAAACCAAGGAGCGGACATGCTATCAAGTAGCAATGTCCCCTCAGGGGAGTGGACACTCCATCCGCAAACGGTTCAGAAAATCCGGGAGATCTTCGGCGAGGCCGAGGTAAACCTCTTCGCCTCAGAAGACAACTCTAACTGCCCAATTTATTTCTCAAAGACAGGGCCAAAAAACAAACCTCCGTTAGCTTTTCCAGCGATCGCCTAGCCACTTCAGAGCGAGTGAGGTGAGGGAACAAAAACACAAGGTTCTCCTGGTGGCCCCCCTTTGGATGAACCAGCTGTGGCTATCAGAGATAATTCAGCTATTGATAGCGGCCCCTTGCCTGTTTCCGAAGAGACAGGATCTCATCTCAAGCGAACGGGGACCATATGGCATACTCGGCTAACCTATGGGCCCTCACCTCTGGACGACTCAACGAGACGCATCTACACTAAAATGGTTAGTTTCTCCGCTGGTGTCTAAACCGTGTGAAGACCCTCATACTTCCGATTTGACAGATATGTTGTAATTTCTGCAAGAGCTGCTGGACGTTCCCCATCCATGCTCAAAATCTATGTGGATTTTGGCCTCTCATGCCCCTATTGATGGACAATCGGTGGGCAGAAACAACGCGGTCTTCCGAAGCGGAAGCCAGGAGGCTGAATCAGCCTCGTCCCCCTACCGTCCCTTCATGGGATCTGCCCCTGAAGGGCCCAACGCTTTCAAGCCGCTACAGTATGCCAATCATTCGGGCGCTATCGTTGAAGGAGCTCTGCTTTCTAGCACGGGCTCAGTAAACGAATAGGGTACCTGAGGGTGACCTGCAGGTGCTCCATTATGGAAATAGGATATCCCGCATGGTAACTGAGAAAGAAGGTTTTCAGCATATGTGGTCTTGCATTCTCTTCATTTGCTTCATTGGAATTACATAGTGAACTGTTCATTGTTACAAAGCAATGTAACTAATATACAATAACTAAACTAAGCTTCCTGTACATAGAAGGTCTGACATAACTTTTTGAGCATAAAACTTAAAATATATTAAAATCTGTCTTTCTGCATTATACATATCATTTCATTTCATATGTTAGAAACATATATCATGAGGGCAATATTTAGTCCTAACATTGAATAAACACACAGCTTTGGCTTGGACAACAGAAACACGACTTCAGCCCTATGTGGCCGTGCATGTTCTCTTAATTGCTTCGTGAATACATAGTGGCTGTTCATAGTATCACCTACTAAGCATACTGTACATAGAAAGCTGATAATGTATAATTTTTGAGCATAAAACTCATATCAGATTAAAATCTGTCTTTCTGCATTCGGAAAAAACATTTCATTTAACTTGTTAGAAACATTTTAATGTTGGCAAGCTTTAGTTTTAGCATTGCAAAAGCCAACTCTCTGTGTCAGAGAAAGAAGGTTTTCAGCATTTGTGGGTTTGCATTCTCTTAATTTGCTTAGTTGGAATTACATAGTGTAACTGTTCATAGTATCACTAAACTAAGCATCCTGTACATAGAAGCTCTAAGATAACTTTTTGAGCATAAAACTTCAAATATATTAAAATCTGTCTTTCTGCATTATACATATCATTTAAATGTTGATATTTTTTCATGTGGACAAAGCGTACTCTTAACAATGAATATCCAGCCGAGCTTTCTTAAGAGAAAGAGCCTTTTCAGCCTATGTGGGCTTGCATATCTTAAATTTTGACTTATGCCACCATTTAGATGAAGTGTCACCAGAAGCACTAAACGAGGCGTCATGCGCATAGAAGCTTATACGTACCTTTTTGAGCATAATACTTTCAAAACATATTAAAACTGTACTTCGGCATTGTAAGTCCACATTTCATGTCATATGTTAGATAATTTTTCATGTGGACAAGATTTACTCTTAACAGTGCATAAACCAGCGTTTTCTTAAAGAGAAAGAAACTTTTCAGCATATGTGGGCTTGCATAACTTAATTTGCTTAGTTGGAATTACATAGTGTAACTGTTCATAGTATCTCTAAACTAAGTTTCATTGTTACAAGACGCTCTGACCCATAACTTTTTGATGTGTATACGCAAAACTTCAAATATATTAAAATCGGTTTTCTGCTTAGTAAAAAACATTTTTCATATGTTAGAAACATCTTTCATGTGGACTCTTAACATTGCATAAATCAGTTTTTTCTTATAAAGTAGCTTTTCAGCATATATGGGCTTGCAGTCCCTTCTTTTGCTCAGTTGCACTACTCAGTCTAACTGTTAATTGAACAACCAAACTAAGCTCCCTATGCATAGAAGCTCTAACATAACTTGATGCGCATAAAACTTCAAACAAATTAAATATTGTCCTTCAGCACTGCAAATAAGATTTCATTTTATATTTCAGAAACTTCTTTCATGTGGGACAGCTTTACTCTGAGCATTGCATAATCACTCTTTCTCTAACAGAGAAAA
>JADLZN010011883.1:0-23055 GCA_018155175.1 Sinocyclocheilus anophthalmus | reverse complement strand
GACAGTCTGAACATAAATAATATGCTATTCGGAAGAAAAACATGTTGTATCCTATGGCGAGGCATTAAAATTAAATTGGTCATGCTAGTGAAAGCTCTCTTAAAGTGATCCGAATTGAATCTATTCCATGTCAAAAAGATAGTGAATATGAACTAAAATCCGCTTTTAAAGGGGTCATATGATGCGATTTTCCATTTTTCCTTTCTCTTTGGAGTTTTACAAGCTCTTGGTGCATAAAGAAGATATTCTTTATAAAAGTTAAGAGTCAACCACGCCAACCTAAACGGCTCGTTCTAATACGCCCCCACATGTCTACGTCACGATGGGGAAGATTTTGCATAATGCCGCCCAAATGTTCATTACTTCATTACATGACATTAATTTAATATTGTAATACTGCAACAGCAGGATTGAATGATGATATGCTTCAATGCATGGCATGCTTTTTTTTTAAATGCAATTAAACATTTTCTGCACATTGTATTTGGAGTATAATATAAGATAAAATAATATAATATAAGATAATAAATATAATATACATCCCTATTTCAGACAAATGCCCAGTTACTTTTTATTTTTTTACACCCCATGGCCCATCAAATTACAGGATTGAAACCACCGTAACTGTTGCAAAACATGAAACAAGTCAACTGAGTTTTCAAGTTAAACTAAGAAATAACTAATGTCACCAAAGAGTAATAGACTTAGAAGTCATGTTAAAGTCCTTGCATTTTGCTTCTTTACATTTTGATCAAATGTCAGCCCAGGCGTTTCATGCACTGCTTGAAAAATGGGCTTTTGGAAATGGACAGGCAGAATTAAAAGAATAAGGGAACATACATGCTGGACTGAGCAATGGACACACGGATCAATAATAAATTAAACGATCACAGAAAAAGAACAAAATGTTGCAACCGTCTGGAACAGGCTTGTGATATTAATCCAAAGAAAGGTCTCTCCCGTACATCAAGCTCGTAACAACAGCAGGCTGAAGTAATTGCCTTGTCTGCAGAAAGCTGAATAACATGTGCCATGACAAATACTTTGAGTCAGCCAATATCCCCACATCCATTTCCATCCCTTTTACTAGGGTAAAAAAAAATATTTCCCTGTTTTTGAGAGTTCAAATACAAGAAAAACAAATCTAATTCTCTATAAAAGCCAACTTCTGCTGACCTGTTTTAAATCTATCGTGTTTTTTAAGCAGAGCACCATTCTGGGTAAATATCTGAAATTGTCTGGGAACATTTGAGCCCTACTGGGTTTTAGGGCATCAACAAGTGGTTCTCGTTCCCTGTTACAAGGAAGAATTCATGCCAAGGGAAAGCTATAATTTCCTGAGAGTTAGCTTGGGATTTGAAAAGAAAATCTAATGGCCATTTCCTGCTCCAGACTTTGCCATTTGCCATTGCACACCATTGGCGATGTGCATATTAGACATAGCCTTGAAATACAGCCTGCGATACAAGAAATTCTACTCTGTTTTGCTCAAAATATCTTCTAGTTTTATTCAAGGAAAACGTTGGGAGTGGTGACATCTTAAATCATAATTTCATAATGTTACTCAAACAGTAAAGCATGAGCTGGCAACGCCCAGGTTAGAGTTAAGATTCCTCAGGGAAAGCAACAACTGCCTCAAATATACATGTCAACACGGGATGGCCATGGAATCAAACTTTGGATAAAAGCGTCTGCCAAATACATAAATGTAAACGTAACATAAGATGATGAGATAATGTCCCGAAAAATTCACTTTTCCCCAAATAAGGTGACAAGGCAGCAAGCTGTGTGAGTACTAAAGGACTGTGTTTGTCTTTAAAGCAGGAAACACAAAGAAAGTATGTTTGCACTCCATGAATAATGTAGATACAGGCTTTCACACACTTTTAAGGATTTCTGTGCCGGCCTTCAACAACAACCCACCGTGTATATTTTCCACTGTCTCTCTGGACAGAGATGGGGGTGCCAGATTACAGTTGGGTCATGGTTAAAGACAAAGGTACATTTGCAGGAGGTTGATGAACAATGCTTGTGTTTGCCCAGGAGCGACATGGCAAGATGCTGTTAATACTCTCCTGCCTGCAGGAAGGCTGGTGCAGCAGACAGGATGTGTAATGGATTCCACGCAGACTGCTCTTAAATAAAGCATTAGGGCCGATTTGGGAGCAAGGTTTTTTTTTTTTTTACCATTTCTCCCACCCATGCCGCTCTCCATTTTTGTTCATGGAACGACTGGCTAAAGGAAATGTGGGTCTGTAAACAACAAGTTGCTAGGTCCATTATGGAGCACCAGTGCATTTTGTGCTCCATGGTGACTGCACAGATATAATAAATGACTCAGGCACTCTATGGGATGTGCAAGAGTTGTGGTGAGAATACACTAGCTTGAAGATGAATCTGCGGAGGTATTGACAAGGACAGAGTCTCCGTTGTAAATAACGTCCCGCCGCACCATATCCATAATCCAGGCATGCTAGCGTAAACAAATACGTACACATCCTCAAATTCACAGTGCATTTTGTCTGTTATTTATTTTGCTTCCCTTGTGCACGCGACAGATGGTAATAAAACAATGACACAAAGACAAAGAGCTGAGGTGCTTTTCCTATTCGACTATGAATGTTTTATTGTGTGGCAAAAAATACAAGATTGATTTCAAGATAAAATGTACCATTCATTGAGACCTCTGTAAAGTATTTCAGTAGTGCAGAATTCAGCTTGTTATAATTTATAAGAATTAGGAATTCATACTTTAAAAAAATCTAAATTTCAAAATTCAAGTTTTAAATATTGTGTTTTTGTTTTTTTTGTATGTAAATGGACACAATGCAAAGAGCATCACAATAATTGCTTCCTCAGTTGATTTAACTCACATGGTTTTGTATTGATTTCTGTTCTGTGCCAAATAATTTCCACACTGGCTTGTCAGCGCTGACAATGAACAGAATACGACTGACATTATGGCTCATCTTAGTTATTGGCAATATATACAAAAATCAAGTGAAGCTTATAAAGAACAGTAAAATTGTTCATTTGGAAAACTGAGAAGCGTTTGTTATTTTCCCAGAAAGAATGAAATGACGATAATGAATGATGATGATGATGCTGTTGCACAACAACTAGGACACATTTTTTAAGTCTGTTGACATAATCAATAACGAGATCTGTATGCTATAATTGAATGACAATTATAAAGATGATTTGAAATACTAAACTATTTTCATGCTTAGTTTAAAATGTATATTTATGTGATGTATTATACATTGCATTTAACGGCTTGTAATCCTCAACTGTTTTAATGTTTGCTTTATATATATATATATCATATATCTATAGTACTATATTATATATATATAATATATTATATATATATATATATAATATATATATTATATATTATGTATAATTATCTACTTCTGGTATAAAAGTGTCGAATATAATTTATCATTAAAATCTAATTTTCATATTAAATTATATTCTGTATTTTAGCGAATTAATTTTAATATTTCAACCTTTTAAACATATTTTAATATGTTCTCAAGGCATTTTCACAGATACAAACCCCACCTTGAGGTATATCTGGTCGCCCTGTGTTGGCTTCTTTCCCAAATGCTGTCGCAAACACTTTCTGACACCTCTGCCACTCGTTTTTTTTTGAGCCCACTTCACCTGCCTTTGCGGTCAATACGTGTCTTCTCTATGGTCTGAACCGTGTTCCCTCTCTAGATTGTTACTTTCAGACCTCAACTGAAAAAACTACAGCATGAACAGAAGCACTTTTCTTGAAGGAGACCACTCAGTGAAACACACATTCAGTTGAGTGCCTCAAAGTCGGCTGTTGTTCATAGTGCTCGCTCCAACTCTGCTCGTCCATACACATTTATAAGCCCCGACCAGCAGATACTTTTTAGGATTTCCCTGTCCAAAGTTTACCACATCAGTGATAACACTCGGAAAAGGGAGTGTGTCTGTGTGTGCGTGAATGTGTGTGCCCATTCATGCGCATGGTTCAAACTGTCCAGTGTGGCATCACATAATGACTGTTTACGAGTGTCTGTGTTTTTTAAAGTATGTGATATGGAAGACCTGAAGAGCAACTGAGTTCTGAGATGTGCCATGATGTCCCTGCGGTCACGTTTTATATATATATACGTATATATATATATAAAAAGATGTACACTTACCTAAAACATTACAAAACTGTCACTGGGCAGTAACCTTTCAAAAGGTACTAATATGTATCGTTTAGGTTGTAAAATACCTTTAAAGTACTTCCACTAAGCATAGACTTAAACATAGATTGAGACTTTGATTTGCATATTAACTTAACATACTAAAATAACTAGAAGTAAAACTGAAATAGAATTATGAAAATGATAGATATTAATAAAAATGACAAAAGCACACAAAAAATTTACTTAAACTTGAACTCAAATGAAATAAAATATAAAAAAAGAAAAGTCTTTTAAATGAGTGTTGGGCAATGGTATCGCATCCGACTAAAAGTTTTTTGTTTATATAGCATGTGTGTATTATTATGAATAATATACAGACACACATAGTATATATTATTGAAAATCAATTTACATGTTATTTTTATATTTCATAATTTTTATATTTATACAGTGGTGGCCAAAATTATTTGAACACTAGTATTTTCACCAGCTAAATATGGTTTTAAGTCAGTTATTTCTCTCTTTTGCTGTAGTGTGTCAGAATATCAGTTCACATTTCTAATCAATTCTTTAGCCATTAATTGTAATAATCCAGTGATATTTTTGTTTGCACAAGGAGTCTGACAACCGCCAGTGCTCCACACAGATCTGATCTCACCATCATCCAGTCTGTCTGAAATTACATGAAGAATCAGAACAAACTGAGACAGACTCAATCTAGAAGAACTGTGACAACGTCTCCAAGATTCTTCAGGAGAACTACCTGCAAAGCTAGAGTACTGTTAAAAGTTGGATGCACTTGTGTAAAAATGCTGTAAAATGAGGACGCTCTCAAAAATAATGTCATAAATATATTTTCTTTATCAATCTGACATCCTTTGCCGTTAAAAGCAGCTTTTGCCCTGTAATCATTTTGGCCACCACTGTAAATTATAATTTATAACAAAATATTTTTTCTTAAATATATACATGCATGGTTGTGTATTTATATATACATAATAAATATACACAGTATACACACATATATTATATACACAAAAACTTTTATTTTGGATGTGATTAATCGTGGTCCAGCAATATTTAAAATATTAATAAAAACTATATCTCAATGATACAAATGATTTTTTTGTACTCTATTCACCTGTGTCTCCATGACATGCGACAATATATGCATATTTGATTCCCGAAGGCATCAAAGAAATCTGTGTCTTTCTTGTAAAAGTAATTTCTTGTGCATTACAATTAAAAACTAAATACATTTTACTAAGTGACAAAATTATATAATTCGCCATATTTACAGTAAGATAATTCAATGAATGTTCCTCTAGGGATCTAGGAGAGGCCATATCCCCAAAAACCAAAAAGTCCAGAATTCCCTCTTTAACCATTATTTAAATTTCTGGCATATATTTCAATAAATAAATAGCACTCATTCCCTCTGCAGAGACCAAATGAACAGCGGTTCTCAGGAGAGAATGTTTTGAGGACAACCTGTCTGTGTGTTGTGTGTGTGTGTGTGTTTGTGAGTGAGCCCTGAATCTAGGGCACTGATCAATACATGAACCATTGCCCTGCATCTGCACTAGATCACATGACAATCAGTTTCTGAATGAATTAAATCATTATTATGACGGTAGCTAGGGAAACATCTATCCATCAATTTTCCAAACTGCTTGTGGTTGTGAGGAGGCTGGAGCCTATTCCAACATCTCACCATCCTGAACGGATGGACAGTCCATCACAGGGAAATGGGGAAAACGATCTCCCCTAATACATTTATATATGAAATGTCATATTAGGAGATATAAGATATAATATAACAAATAGTTGTTAATCGAACTTGTATTGCAGATGTATTTCTCAGTTTTATCCCCACATCAAAACTCTGTATGAAAAGGAAGTTGTGACTGCAGAGTGAAACTGCAGTGCTCTCTGCTGGTATAAAAGCACTGGTTAAGTAAGGATCAAGTCTTTTTGTCTTTTTCTTTTTTTTCTTTTATTTAAGCTATTAAACCATAATGAATAGTAAATCATTTGTGAGAGTTTTGAATTTGGTGTGTGAAAGTTCCATACAAATTTGTGTAATAGACTTTTAATTCAAAGCCCACATTCCTTTATGACAATTAATTATAAAGACAAATACAGACAGACAGAAATATTAGATATTTTGCATAGTGTATTTATTTTATGTACCAATACTGTATCCACAGAACACAGCGAATTAAAAGAACTTTTATAAACCATTACAATTATAAACCTAACAATTATAAACCATTTAAATGAACACAGATTAATCTTTCAAAGAAAGTATAGGCTAATAAAAAATGATATCAATGTAAATGTCAGTTTTCTAATATGTAGTCAGCCTACATAGTACTCATGCAGATAAACAAAAAAGTTGTGAATATAACAAAGATTATTGAATTATACGTTTTAAAAGAAAACAGTAGTCTTTCTGTTCTTGAAAATGTCACATTGTTACATGTGTTACGTGCCTTTTCTTTGTAATTAATTGTGAAATTTACTAGCAGTTTCTGCACCAATTTTCCAGTCTACATGCAAACAGACGGACCCTGTGACCTTAAAAGAGACAGAAGAGAAGCAATACAGTTCGGATCACTACACTGAATAAATGATTTGCCCAGTTTAGACTAATGGAGCCACCAACTGTTTTCAGTCCTGTTATCTTCACTTCTAAAACCACCAGTTTTAAAACCCACTGATAATGAGACAGAGTACAAACATTTCTAGCATACTTGAAGTGACATATTTCACTATACAGTAAATAATCAATTATCTAAGACTGAACTGTGAAAACAGCATTAGGTGCTTTTTAAGTGCACTTAAGTTAATCATTTTAAGTGCTTAACTTATACTCTAACTGTTATGGACCCCATAACAACTTTTCTGTCAGGCTATTTATGGTCTCAAGTGCTTTTGGAGCTCAGCAGTCACAGTCACTTAAACCATATAATTTATCATCAGTGATCTGATAATCTATAATCTCATATGCAAAATGAAGACAGTGGGGCCATTATCTATATCAGGGGTGTCCAAACTTTTCTTAAAGGGGGCCAGATTCGACGATGTGGAAACACTGGGGGGCTGGATGCTTCTAACCTATTCGTTATATTTCTATATATATCTTATACACACACACACAGGGTGCGATTTGTGAAAAAAGCAGAGGGGCGGATGATTTTGAAAACGTTTTTTCCGAGAAAGGCTTTAAAGTAACCTAATGTTAGTGTAATCTGTTAAAGCACATCATAAACCCGTCTTTTTAAGTACCAGATAATGTGTGTCATGTCACCCTCCCAGTTTATAAAGTTTTATAAAATGATAAACTTTACATTTCAGCCTTTAAACCATTTTTAAGAAAATAGATGAGTCAAAAGTATGTTATTATATTAATTTAAACAATTATTATTAATAAATTATTATATCAATTAAATAAAAAATTAGGGGTGTGCGATATTGACAAAAAAATGATCTTTCGAAATTAATATTCTGGGATTTAGTCAGGTAACGATAATTAGACGTATTTTGCTGAGTGATATACGGTTAGTGTTATTGTGCTGAGCCTTAAGGAGTAATCGTGGACAGGGACTCCTGAATTTTTTGATATTCTTCATATTCTGTGTGGTCAGTTCACAGAAGTAATAGAAATTAATAAGTTGTATGGGCTTTTTCCTTTAAGCACCCCCTTTTTTTTCTCAAATGTGCACCATCTTTTAGGCAAATTCTTGCATTTGGGTTTTACCAAGCAAATTAAAATCAGTTCAACAAATGTATCTTTGCATGAGTGGAACAAAGACGCGCATCTGCAGTGCCATTTACAGTATTACACACTGTTTAATGAAGCTCTGAGAGACATTAAATACTTTAACCTGCAATTACAAATGCATAAATAATGTTTTGATATTTTAAACATAAAATATTGAAGATTATTTAAAAAATGAAAAGGTAACTTAAATGTGAAATTAAAACCGCCAGTAGGTGCCAGCAAGTCACTGTTAATAAGTGAGTAATTGAGATTGAACTGAATCATTTAAACTGTTGATTCATTCAGGAACAAAACAGCATCATGTTGCTCAGAGACACACAACAGCGCTGTGGCTGTGTTTGGAATGATTTTTGTTGGAGAAATAGAGCAAAAACAGGAAATATGGTGTCTAAAACGTAAGTCTCTTAATATTAACTTGTTTATTGAACTGTTGTATAAAATCAGTATCACATTTGTAATCATGCTTACTTTTGGAGGGGAAAAAAACGACACTCTTCATGTGATATTAACTATATGAAATGATAAAAATATATACATTTTCTGCCCATTATCCTGAATTATGTGATAATTCTTAATGCATATTAATAGACTGAATCATGCAGTGAAAGAAAGCACTCTAAATGCGCACGTGCACTAGTCTAACCTACTAGACTTCACCTAATGTATGCATGCGTGCACTCTTTAGGTCTGTTTTGTGTTTGCCTTTCGCGATATACTCATAATATCAAATAGCATATCGTTAAAACAATAATTATGATATTATCGCAGACCATAGGCTACATATCGCACACCCCAATGTTTAGATTTAGCACACCCCTTCTTACCTCACCAGTTCACATTTAAAGCTCTGCAAGTTTGCAGGGTAAAAACATGGGTCGAATTTCGCATTGGTCTGAACTCTGAACAAAACAAAAGTTTTATTGAAAATGCTCATTCATTCTCAGACAGCAGGTGGAGCATTTGGTAAAAATGAATGTTTCCCGGTAACGGCAGGAAACAAGCAGCGCAAGGACCGCAACTCGCTCTTTTACGTCCCAAATTTAAGACCTATTGAAATAATAATGGAAGAATTTTCTTGGTACAATTTAGACTTTTTAAGACCCCCGCAGAAAACCATGTTTTATGGGCTAGAAAATTCCACATATTATTAATGTGAAAAAATAATAGTGTGACTTCTAATCAGTGATATTTAGTATTGATTACATAGTATATTACCTATAGTATTTATGAATATTTGAATTAAAATAAATTTAGTTTTCAGTTTTCATTCTTGTTTCAAGGTTTTATATATATATATCTAGTATATATATATCTATATATTAGCATTTAAATTGTATATAGATTAATGAATTTTATTGGATTTTAATATTTTGTTTTATTCTCAATTTTAGCCAATTACGACTGTCACTTATTTTAATAGTTTATTAGGTAATTGGCTTATATTTTCTGTATCAAACAAGTCGACTCATCAAAGAAAAAACTAAATAGCTACGCACCATAAAAAGGATATGCAAAATGGTGTCGTTACATGATACTGTAAAGTTTATTAAGACAAATTAAATAGAAGGACTGAAAATTCAGCTTGAAAACCATTATGGCATCTTTATCATTCAGAATCAAATGTTTGATAGAATGGAAGAGTAATGAATGTCAGAAGGTTAAAGGGAATGGGTCTATGTGCATGGTTGAGTTATAGGTTGATATATGTTTTATATCTATATTATGTTTTTAAGAATTCTCTTCTTTTCAGCATCATTAGCCAGTCGTAAGTGTCACAGATCCTTCAGAAATCTGCTAATATGTGAGCGGCTGCTCAGAAAACAGTTGTTAGTTTATTCTTATTAAAACAGTTACAGTACATTGTTGAAGGATTCTTTGAGATAGGAACGATCCAAAGTCAGCATTTATCTGAAATATAGCAAATGAATAGAAATGAATACTGTTACTAGCAAGGATGTTAAATGACAGAAAAGTGATGAGATACTGTTACAAAAGATTTTCTATTAGATAAATTCTCGTTCTCTGAACTTCTGTCTCAAGGAAACCTGAAAAATAATTCTCAGCTGTTTTCACTAATATAAACACTAATAATATAATAATAATAAATAATATAATAATAAAAATTTAAATTTAAGATAATTTAAAAATAGAGAACGTTATTTTAAATAGTGAAAATATTTCAAAATGTTATTGTTTTTGCTGTATTTTGGATCAATTAAATGCATGCTTGGTGAGCAGAAGAGGCTTCTTTAAAAACATACAAAATCTCACTGTTAGTAAATGTGGTTTGATAAGACTGATATGTAGACTACATTCACTTTAAAAAAAAATTATTGTGAATTTGTTATATTTAGTTTACGGCTTTAAAATGTTTATTTATATTTTGAGAAATGAGAGTATAACAGTTGAAGAGTCATCTGTGTATGCATGTCAAACCCATGGAGGGCAATGAAGGCTGGTTACCCATGAGCTCCTGCAGCACAGTCGAGGAAGAAGGTTCCAGTGGATTTGACATTCGTAAGCGTGAGTCGCGTGACTGGAGAGCGACTGTACTGCAGCCAAAGTCGTCGGATGCACAATGTCCCAGCCGTCTCCAGCCGACCCTGAACGGCCAGGAAATGCAGTCGTGGTGTGTTTGGTAACAGGCACCACCTATAAAGACAGAAAATGATAGAGTGATGTTGCCAGGTTATGCACTGTAATGCTGAATGCAGCTGGTCTCTGTAGTCTAACATATCCAGTAGACCTGCTTATGCATGAATGCATGCTACATCTCACCTGTCTTACCATTGTAATATTATGTTTTTGGACATTTATCATTGTGATATTTTTGAGGGGTTTAAAAAAAAGTCTTAAGTGCTATTTAGCCTAATCGTCATAATAATAATAATAATGGGAGTATTTGTGTGTGTGTGTAGTGTGGTGTGTGTGTGTGTGTGTGTGTGTGTGGTTGTGTGTGTGTGTGTGTAGGGTCCGTAGGAAGCTGACTAAATCACACAGAGGAGGAGAGAGCGTGTTCAGGGAGTGTAAATTTAAGTTGGGAAGCTTCTGGTACAGATGTGAGTGGATGTCCAGTGCTTATTTTCATTATCTTGCTTGTGGTTTTGTTGAAATCATAAGTGAATGATGTTTCTTTCTTTACTTTCCTACAGCACTCCCCATATCTGCCATCAGCATGGCCTTCACTCAGTTCCTTATCTCTAGAGGTGGGTTTATACTTTATGCATAGGATAACATATTTCAAATAAATGGTGTTCTGAATTTTTTTTTTTACCAGTTTTCACGCACACAAAAAAATTCAGCACTGATAAAAATAAGAAATATTTCTTGAGTATGATTAGTATGATTACCGAAGGAGCATGTGACATTTAAGATGAGTAATGGAACTTAAAATTCAAAACAGTTATTTTAAATTGTAATAAAAATTTCACAATATTACAGTTTTACTGTATATTTGATCAAAAAAATGCAGCCTTGATGGAACCTAATTGATTGTAAAGGGGTCATATGATGTTGTTTTATTATTTTGTGTATTTGGTGTAACAGAATATGTTGACATGCTTTAATGTTCAAAAAACACATTATTTTTCAAATACTGTACATTATTGTAGGTCCTCTATGCCCCGCCTCTCTCAAACACGTCGTTTTCAACAAAGCCCCCTCCTTTGACAAGCGCAGTCTGATCTGATTGGCCAGCTGACACAGTGCATTGTGATTGGCCCGAACACCACAAGCACGCGTCTGAAATGTAACACCCCTTACCATAATCGCTAGTTTCAGCTTTCAAAGTAAATATCAAGACGTTAATAATGTCGTTAGTTCTACAATCAGTTCAAGCCTGAAAGGGCAACAGAGTCGCGTGACAGACACAGTGATGATGCAGTACACAAGCCGCGGTTAAGACAGCTGACGTGCTATGATTTCTGACAGACAGTTCACTCTCCTGTGATGTGACCCTGTTCCCCTCACACACACACACACACACACACGACGCGTTACTCTGCGCTGCGCAAAACTCTGCATTTGAACAGTCAATATACTTAAACTAATAACAAAACAATAACTGATTCAGAAGTGCCAGGTTGTCATAGCAAAGTCAGAATTACCTCTTTTTTTTTAGAAAAGCCTTTGTGCACAGCAAGGCCTGGTACTCTCTAGGTTCAAAAATGCGTGCACAAATTCGAAATCTGGGGTGGTGCTTTTCTGTTGTAAGTAATCTTAAAGATTCTTAATTGCATCTACTTCCGGAAGGCCAAATAAAGTGCTTTTGCTTTCGCACTGAATCACATAGCATCTCACTGAAATGGCTGCATCAACACTACTGCTGTTCCTGAAACCACGCCTTCTTGCTTTGCGTGCACATTTGGGCGGCATTATGCTAATGTTTCCACACAGTGACGTAGATATGTGGGGATGTGTTAGAATGAGCCATTTTAGGTACGCGTGGCTGACTCTTAACTTTTATAAAAAAAATATCTCTTTGGATTTGAGAATTTAATCTTTGCAACTTTACAGATCTTCTTTATACACCAAGAGCTTGCAACACTCCAAAGAGAAAGGAAAACTTGAAATTGCATCATATGACCCCTTTAAGACAAAACCGACAGATCCAACTTTTAAACAGTAGTGTAAATGTTTTGATCTATTTGTTTTAGGTGCTCTTACAGCCTCCGGTAGATTTGGATCTTTGCCCAAAGTAGCTTGTGAGTAAAATTTATCGTACTGAGATGGACTAATTGATAGACTGAATTATTAAAAGTATGTATCGATGTGGTAAAATATGTGTTAGTTGATGGTGTTTTTGGCTACCTGGGAGGGAAGATGTCATACATGAAGACATGCCAGGAGAAATTTAAGAGCTTGGAGAATTCGCCACTGGGGGAGGCACTGAGACAGAGACAGCACCACCAACCACCAGTGTGAGCACAACATGAGCAAACAGGAACATGCAACATTTAAGTGTAGTGTGCCATTTCTGTGCCACTAACATTCCCAAATTCTCAAAGGATTCTTTTATGTTCCACAGAAGATATTTTGAAAAATGCTTCTTTTTTTTTTCTTTTCAAACAGTGGTCAAAATCGTTGTCAAAACTGTTTGGTAACTACCCGCAAAAGGATTTTTCCCACATAGTTTTTTTTTTTTCATTTTTTTTTTCAGGTTTACCCATAAGCACCCGGAAATGAGTGATCCAAACAAAGCTGATTTTGAGCCGGCCTTTCAACTTGATGATCAGAGGAATCAGTCATTGTCCTATTCTAGCGATTTCACTAACAGTGACCCCATGTCCTCAGCAGCTCAATATGACACTCAAATTACAGGTAAGTTAACTCATTCCCCGCCAGCGTTTTTGAAAAAAGTTGCCAGCCACCGCCAGCATTTTTGATCACATTCACTAAAATTTCATGACCCCCAAAATATTTTGTTGTATGCATATCTGAACAGAGCCTCTACCATTAAAAAAAAATGGTATTATGGTATTAAAGCATTATTTTTTTATCAACACTTGAAAGTTTCTTTAAAAAAAGCTGAGAAATTTTGAGCAAAATTGCATTTTTACCAAATACTACATCTGGATCATATTCAATACGATGATCAAAGCAAAGATTCAGTAGATCGCTTCCATCAGCACCCCCAAATCATGCACAGTCCGTTGCCACTTCCTGGATCATTTCACATTTCACCTCCACATTTCACTCTGTAACATTTCCCAGTTTGCCTTTAAATGCTGTTTATTGTTGATGATCGCATTATTTTTCATATGCATAATTATGCTTACATATGAGATCGCTCATTTCTGCATCTTCCTCGTTTATGTTTTTGATCGGGACATTCTGGACTCATTCAGGAGATGCGTAATAGCGCCCCTCGAGCATATACCAGTGAGAACGCAGAAACCCAGAAAATTCTGTGTTTGGCGGGGAAAGAGTTAAAGTGCTTTCATCTTCATCATAATGGTTAAACTGATAATCACAATTATTTTGCTCAAAAATGATCACAATTATTAATCATGATTGCTCTCATTTGAGAAATTTCTGACATTTCATCAGAATTTATACACATCAACACATATTCAGTGTTTATTTTACCTCATCTAGTTTTCTAATTTATCATGTTTCTACACACTCTCTACATTATGAATTGGTAAAGCCTTAAAAGGATAGTTCACCCAAAAATGAAAATTCTGTCATTAATTACTCGCCCTCGTGTCGTTCCAAACTCATAAGATATTCGTTCATCTTCGGAACACGAATTAAGATATTTTTACGACAACAAGGGTGAGTAATTAATGACAGAATATAAATTTGGGGTTACTATCCCTTAAGACGCTCTCTCAAAACCTGACAGTGAAATTCCTAATATAAATTCCAAATTATGTCTTTTTTTTTCCAACAACAAAAAGACTTATTGTAGAATACGGGTTGCTTAAGTGGATTTATTCAACAACAAACATGAACAATAAAACTGAGATTAATGTTTGGTTTTATTAGTTTGTCACTGAGAAGGCAGCAAGTAGTGATGTCTTAAGGGACACAGACTGGCTGTATAGCTTTAATTTGAGCAGAATCTTTTTACTCTGAATATTAAAAGAGTAGTTCACCCCGAAATTAAAATGTTATTTACGTCATTTTAATTAGTTTTAATCAACATCCCTCCAATCCAGCAGAATCAACTTACGTTGAGGAGGATGTACAGAAGAAACACATGCTGTATGAGGAGCTACGGAGTAAGAACAGGGAAAACTATGAAAAACCAGAGACACTGTTGAAGCCTTCACCTGAGACCATCCCAGCCAAGAGAGGTGAGGCCTGACAATCTACTAACCCTCGTTCAAATCGGTCATGATGCGACAAGTCGTTTTTTTATGTCCTCTAAACTAAAAAACTCCAATGTACATGTAGAAAAGAAAAGTTACTACGTTTGACTTCTGCCACCTCATAATTCTGCGGCCCCTTTCTGTGCAGAAATAAGGAATATATGGGAGTTTGAAATTCCTGTGATGGAACTTATGGTACTCCAGTCTTCAGTATCGCATGATCCTGCAGAAATCATTCTGATATGCTGATTGGTGTGCAGCACCATTCTTAGTATCATGTTGAAACGGTGCTGCTTAATATTTTTGTGGAAAATGTGATACTTTTTTTAGGATTCTCTGATGAATAGGAAGATCAAAAATGAATATTTTTAACATTATACGTTTTTACTGTCACTTGTGATCATTTTTTCATCAACTTGCTAAATCTGACGTTATCTAAAGTTATATAAAAATTATGTTCTGTATTTCTGTAAGTAAGAATAGTGTTTACATATAATAGCTTAGAAAACGTTTTGATATATTTTTAATGTATTATTATTTATATATATTTTTTTTTTGGTAAAAGGGAGAAGAATATATATGGAGACACATGGGAGGAATGAGAGCTGCTTCAACACTGTTTCTCTGTCTAGAACCGTTGTCTGCAACTGATGTCTTTTACAATACAGATGTCTAACTGTGTCTGAGAAATGTCTGTCATTGACTATGTACCTATTTAATTTAGTTAAAGACCATTTTTATTTTTAAACTTTGTGCAGCATAAAGGAATATTTCACCCTCAGTTGCTGATCCCCATTGACTTTTTAATAGTATGGAGAAAAACGGGGGGGAAAAAAGTCAATGGGGACCAACTGAAGGTGAACTATTCTTTTAATACATTATCTAATAGCAAGATTTTTTAACTTTATTTTTTAACATTCCTGGAAGATTGGTGCTTATGCACACACTGAACTGGTCCCAAAGTTCCATTAGCACTGCAGTCCAGTTGCTAGTATTTTTGAGTTTTTAGCACATCATGAAGTTGATATTACCGTCTACAAAACTGTATGAAGTTTGTCCCTGATTGTCATTTCATAATTACAATCGCAGGAATCATTAGGTCAGCGGCACATTTGTTTCAAGAATGAGTTATGTTCTCTTTAATACCTGAGATTCATAACCCCCCAATCAGAAGTATGAGCAATTATTAGCAGATACAGTTTTGCTAAAACAGACTACACCACAATAATTATGGTAAAATAATTTGACATTAAACCCTTTGAATTTAAACAGACATCACAATATACAGTAGGCATACAACAATCATAATTGAATGGGGGGAAAAAAGAAACAAATATCAAGTTGGGCATATTTTATTTCTGTACACACATTGTACACAAATACACTGAAATTATTTTTTGAAAAATAAAAACGATGTCCCTGGGATTTGGGATGACATCAGACGAGAGATAAAGAATTGTAATTTCAGTAATAATATCGGTAATCACACACACATACACACTTCATAAATTGCAAGTTTTGAGGTCTAATAGGACCAATTGTCTTAAGAGTATTGGGATGTAACTGTTTTATTAACCTACAATTGGATACATTTACACAAATATATTCCACTAAGAGAAAATGCCTGCATAGAACACCTGACCCAGGATTGAATCGATGAAAAACCAAAAAATATTAAAGGGGTCCTATTATGCTCTTTTATAAAGACTTGATTTTGTTTTGGAGGGTGTACTAGAACATGCTCTCATGCTAGATTGTTCGAAAAACACATTTTCACATATTTTACATTATTACAAAACCTCTCTCACCAGTCTGGCATGAACGACTCGAATAGCTCCTGTATCAAATGAAGGCCCGCCTTATGAAACACGAATGTGCTGGGATTGGTTAGCTGGGACAGTGTGTGTTGTGATTGGCAGCACTCTGCGCCTGTTTTCGGGAAATGTCATGCCCCTTACCATGCTAGCTTCAGTGTAAATATTGCATCAGTATCAAATCAATTTGAGCGTGATTTAAACCCGGATGATTGTAATCACTCTAAGTTCATCTGCCTTGGGAAAGCTAGCGTGTCTCCGGCATAGTGATAACACTCGTTGCCTTCTCTAGTGCGTCTCAACCAGGTCTCATCCCATTCGTCAATATTTGTCACAAATCCCGGAAAATATGCGTTGAAGTCCAAACGAGTCGTTCGTTGTAGTTTTGAAAAGTGATTTCTGTTAAATAAAAAAATCTCCTTTTGAAGTGGACTTTGAACTTAGTAAATTTGCAGATCTTTTTTATGCTCAAACAACAACATTACTGACTAACTAAAGTTGCGGCAATTAGGACCCCGTTTTAATAAAAGTATTCTGCCTGGAGAAACGCCAATATTTTGAGGTTAGTACAATAAAAAAAACAAACAAAAAAAACATAACTTTTTTTTTTATTTAGTTTGACCCCCCAATAATTTGTTTTAATGAACTGTTTAACTTTAACCAAACAAAATTGTGAGAAAGTTGATTTGTCTCACTTGTGAACCAAATGACAAACAAAATATCTTGGGGACAGACAGAAATAAATCACCCACACACACACAAATCAAGAAACAAACATTTGCTGCTCTTCTTTTTAAACTGAGCAAGTAAACAAGGATAAAAAAAACTAAAAAATGACCGCAAATCTCAAATCTAATTGTGCTGCATCACTACCAATAGGTGCACCTGGACCACATCAGGTCCATGACTTCAACTAGACTCCAAAGTCCTGTCAGAGTCTAGATGGTGCGTGGTACAGTCAGTGTTTGATTGTCTTTGTATATAGATGATCATTTGTAAGAAGGAGAGATGGGGAACTATGTATTGTGCATTGACCGTGTCCATTTGGCTCTCGGCTAACTGAAAATCCGTATCAATCATTCCTAACATCCATCTTTTTTTAATTAATACAATAAAAGCTTTTAATTCTACAGTTGTCGCTTCTTCAAGCCATTCTGCACTGATCCGTTCCACAGTGTCGGCAACAGGACGTCACTTAGCTAGTGCACACTGCGCAGTCTGTGTGATCTGATTAACGTATAGTAGACGTTCCAGTTTGGAGCTTCAGAAGTTACTTCCCGTGGCTTCCCCGCAGACTTCGTGTAGTCATGTGACAGTTAAGGTCTCTCTGTGTGTATTCATGCGCTTGCAAAACCAAAACGGTCTGTGCGTATGTATGTGTGTGTTGTAAACAGTGCTTTCTCGTGAGGAGTGCTGTAAGTGGCGCTCGGACGTGAGGTGAGTCTCTTGCTCAGAGTGTGGAGGGAAAAAGGACGAGGCCACATGATAAGACCATGACAGTACCGGAGAAAGGCACCTCAGGAAGACCACGCCGGTGGGATGAGCTCCAGCCCGCCACTGCTAATCCGGCCTGAAGATGGGAATCTTGGGTAGAAACTCTATTAGGATTACCTAGAAAAAGGACAGAGAATGTGAAATTACGCATTTCACGGTTTATTGTATTTGAAACAGTCACTGTGCAATTAGATCAGGGTGTGTTTGTAGTTGGCTTACATATTCCATCATGTTGTTCGTGTCACACTTCCTTTTGCTGAGCCTCCAATGCAAACACAACTAAATGAACAGAGGGCATGTAGTAAAATTAGCACCAGACAGGAAAATACAAACAAGCAAGAAACCTTAAGCATACCTTGTGATACAATCGGTTGTTTTCCCACTCCAGTAACTTCTCTATGGATCTGCGTGTCTATAGGTGAAAAAGACACATTATTCAGTATATGATAAGTAAAATCACTAGAAAAAAGCGTGTAATTTA
This sequence comes from Sinocyclocheilus anophthalmus, assembly GCA_018155175.1. Taxonomy (NCBI): domain Eukaryota; kingdom Metazoa; phylum Chordata; class Actinopteri; order Cypriniformes; family Cyprinidae; genus Sinocyclocheilus; species Sinocyclocheilus anophthalmus. Next base: position 4,489 of record JADLZN010011883.1, on the reverse strand, counting down.
TGTCCTTTAATGTACATTACTGTTCAAAAGTTTGGGGTCTGTAAGATTTTATGGATCTCATATGATCAACAAGGCTGCATTTGATCAAAAATACATTAAAAACAATAATATTGTAAAATATTATTACAACTTAAAACATCTGTTTTCTATTTTAAAATTTTAAATGTAATTTATTCTTGTGATGGCAATGCTGAATTTGTAAATACAGTTTTTGTGTTGCTTGATCCTTCAGAAATCATTCTAATATGCTGATTCGGTGCATAAGGAACATTTATTATTAAAGGTTTAGTTCACCCAAAAATTTAAATTAGGCTGTGTTTTACTCACCCCAGAAGCATCCTAGGTGTATATGACTTTATTCTTTCAGACGAATCCAATCAGAGTTACATTAAAAATTGTCCTTGCTCTTCCAAGATTTATCATTGCAGTCAGCGGGTGTTGCAGTGCTTCAGTCCAAAAAGAAGTGAAATAAAATCACCCATCCATAAAAAAAAAAGTGTCTCACACGGCTCCTTTGGATGCTCCTGTAGCATCGAATCGCTACAGGAGGCCTTTGTTCACCCCCCGGAGCCGTGTGAGATGCTTTTTTTTAATGAATGGGCACTTTTTATTTAACTTCTTTTGGACTGATGCATGCAACACCCATGAGTGCCATGAAACAGCTTGAAAGATCAAAGACAAATTTTTATATAACTCCGACTGGATTCGTCTGAAAGAAGCAAGTCATATACACTTAGGATGGCTTGAGGGTGAGTAATTTATGGGCTAATTTTATTTTTGGGTGAACTAACCCTTTAATATCAAAGCTGAAAACAACTGTTCTGTTCTGTTTCAAAAGAACAGCAATTATTTGAAATGGAAATGTTTTGTAAGATTGTAATTAAATATAATTACTGTCACGTTTGATAATTAATTTCTTTAAAAAAACAAAATAAAGGTTTTTGTTTGCATAATATATGTATGTGTACTGTGTATATTATGTGTATATATAAATACAAACACACCCCCATGCAGTATATATTTTTAAAAAATTGTTAGTCTAAATTTAAAATTTATTTATATTTAATATAAATAATATGAATTAACTAAACTATACATGTAAATTAACATATTTTCTTAGATATATATACATGCATGTGTATGTATTTATATTATATACATAATAAATATACACAGTACACACAGATATATTATGTAAATAAAAACATTTATTTTGGATGCGATTAATAGCGATTAATCGTTTGACAGCACTAAAAAAAAATCTGACCAGGTCTACTGTTGTCAGTTATCCAAGACAATTTTGTCCCGCATTCTGTCAAAAAAAGGAAAAAATTATAAAATGTAAGACATACTATATGTTTAAATCTAAAGTTTGTATTTCTGTTAAAGCACTTGTTAATTCTTTTGAATTAAAACAGTCATTTAAACTGCAAAACTGTCTGTATTAAACGCAAAAATTACGTCCCTAACCCACAGATTTCCACTGTAGATGCATTTCTAAACACCCACTATTTGTATTTTTTCAAACCCTGACAACATGCCACAAATGCTTTCGATAAAGCTAAACTTCCATTAAGCGAGTGACTCTGAACACACTCACCCTCTTGCTCAGACAGATGACCGGCCACAGACTAAAGCCCAGAGTACAGCAACAGCACAGACAGCCGCACAGCAGCCAGCGCACATTCACTGGGAGAGCCTTCCTCAGACAGCTGTTCACACGGTTTATGCTGGCTTTGAACTCCTCCGGTGCGACCTGCCAATGAACAAATGAAGCAGTATTCTAATAACCCATGTGTGACCTCAAAATTACATGTGGTAGTACTCACCACATTGGGTAATACACACTTTTTGGAGCTTGACAACCAGTTACCGTGAAAAAGTGTAGCTTGAACATTCTGCTAAACATCTCATTTCGCGTTCCACAAAAATTTGGGGTGAATAATTTCTTTAAGCATTATATAAAGTAACAGCATTAACAGAATTATTTCCTTTCATTTCTTATTGCCAGCAACAGCGCTTTTCACTTCTCATTGGGATTAGTGAATAATTATGCATTTAACAGTATTTTCTTGAGACGGAACAGCCACTAAAGTTACACTTACCTTTCCTGTAAGGGCTGAGGGAAATTCAGACTCAAATTTATTGCTCAGTCCAAACCTGCAGGGAAGAATAAAAACTATTTAAAATATTTCAATCTCTCAAATTTAAATGTCCACAAAGGCATAAGTAGATTTACTGTATATCTACTGCAATACTCTATATACTAAAATATATTTGTTAATTTTATTATACAAGACCAGGGGCCGGAAGGGAGTGCTAGGGGTCTGTGTAACAGTTTACAGAAAAACAGTGTAAAAAATATTAAAATAAATACATACGTGTGATTAAAATAAATTAAAAAATGTATAAGTAAACAAATCTAACAGTGCAGTACTGTCATGTAAAAAAAAACACAATGTAATTATTTAGAAGGAACTATTTGGAACATATTTAGGTTCTGTTAAGCTACATTGCTTAATATTTTAGACATTTTAGATTTATAATATTCATTTTTCACAATATAGATTAAGTCTTTAAGTCTTCCAGAAACTATATAGATGCCTTTTCATTTTTAGTATCCCTGGCACAAATCATATTTGAGGTTCTGTGGTATCTAAAAGATAAAAACCCAGGTACTAGACAACAAAAATTAAGGTTTCATAACTTTCTTCTATGTAACACACACACAAAATGACAGCCTCAGTCATCATTTCCTTCACAGCATGGAGCAAAATGTAAACGATGACTGAGGCTGTCAAAAAGAAAAGCAGAAAGTAAGTCACAGGTTTGGAACAACGAGAGGGTGAGAAACTGATCACAAGACTTTCATTTCTGGGTGAACTGTCCCTTTAAACGTACAATCTATAAGCTGCCCTGTCAAAACCAAGCATTTAGGAGCATTGTATGTGCAACTGAAGATTTAAAATGCTTTCTAGGTTGTTAAACTATGAGTCTAGGACACTACCACTATTTTCTTGGTTGTTGTAATGACACTTAGCACGTCTCATGTGTTTCTAAACGAGCACTGTGCTCCTAACGGCTTTAGTTTGATCAACGTTATGTACAAACAGATCCAGAGCAGCCGGTGTCTTACACAGTGACGTGCCCGGATCCGCGCACTACCACCGGGTCCGGAGCGTATTTGAGCAGCTGCTCCTCCGCGGCCCTGTCCTCGTCCTCTTCCTCTTCTTCTTCCTGCGTAAATCTCATCAAAGTCCTCCCTGATCATAGCCCCCCCGCTCGGCCTATTTGGCTTTTCCCGAAAGAAGCGCCGAGAAAGACCGTGTTTCGCTCACGTTAAGCAAATATTGGCAATAACGCAGATCGCACGGCCGAGCAGAGAAACGACGGTACAGAAATCCGGAGCAAAACATCAACATCCGCCGAAAATCTCGTGCGAGTTGATCTCGGGATACATCGCGAGAACATGTAATGGGCGCTTTCTCATCTCAGACGGCCTGCATTCTTTAACTGGTCAAATCATTCCTGCCTCAGCACTTTGAAAGAATAAAGTTTAATGATTTAGTACAATAATTCAAAACATGTTTCCCTTTTGGTCTGCATTTACTATTTTCAGAGGTACATCAAAATACATACAAGTACCATTTTATTATATACAGTATAGTAAATATAATCTACCAAGCTTTTTAATTAAACAAATCCTAATGTTTCTAAATATTTGCACATTTTAATATTTAGTATGTAATAACACACAACTTGCCAAGAAACTGATCATTTAAACTGACAAAATAACTGCTGAACTTTACCTATGAATTCTGAAAAAAAGTATTACGTTCATAAAAATATTAAGTATTTAAAAAAAATATTAATAAGAAATGTTTCATGACCAATGATTTCTGAAGGATCATGTGACACTGAAGATGGAGTGTCTTAAAATTCATGATATATGCAAATTGTACAATACATTCAATATAGACACAACAGTCATTTTCATTGAATAATATGTCACAAATCTACTTGCATTTATATGTGATCATTATAGTTTGTATAAGCTTGATATGCGTGTTGAGTGTAAAAGATTTGGGGGAAAAAAACTGTACATTGCTCACAATGTGAAAAACAACTAATTTACAAGATATGAAAAGACACAACAAACACTACCAAATGCTCTTTTTTAATCCAACAAATCAACATCTACATGGTACACAACTGCACTGGAGAAAAACGGCAAAAAAAAAAAAAAGGGAAACATGAAAACAAAAGGAAGGTAAACTGGATTATAATTTCATATAGCATGATTTGGTGGACAACCAACGCTCTGATGATAAGAAAGAAGGAGAGCGGAGAAGACAGACAGGAGTTACTCCATGGCCTCCTGGTTCTCCTGGTCAGCAGAACGCTCCTCACTGGGCTCCTTGCCCTCTTTGCTCCTTTTGGACTTCTTGTGCTTGTGGCGCCGGTGACTGTCACCCTCCTCGCTGTCATG
>JADLZN010011882.1:105000-436022 GCA_018155175.1 Sinocyclocheilus anophthalmus | reverse complement strand
GGGATAGGATGAAAAGGTCACCTCTGGCATGCTGCCGTTTCAACCATGTGATGAGCAGCTTGGCATTTGTGGTGCTCACCAGTGCATTGTGCAGCAATCAGAGCAGAGCAGGCAGTCAACTACAGCATTCAATCTGGCATTAATGCGTTTTTATTCAATGCTTAATGGAATATATTGGGTTCAGTACATGTTAAGATCAATTGACAGTATTTGTGCCATAATGTTGATTAACACAAAAACAAATTTTGACTTGATCATGTTCTTTTTTTTTTTTTTACTTCTTTAAAGCTGGGTTACAGTGAGGCACTTACAATGGAAGTATTAAAATATTCACAGTTTCAAGAGTGTGTATAATAAGATGTAAATAGTATGTATTATAAGAAGTAAATAATATGCATGCTTACATAAAATCACCTGCTAACCTTTTCTGTGTAAAATTATATTCAGTTTTTCAACATTGTTGTCATTAAAGTGCAACACTCAAAACCATAAAATGATTGTAAAATGGTTTGAGCTGTAAATGCTCACAAACAGTACAGCTATATAGGTTATATAGTTTTAAGTTATATAGGTTTAACAGAAGAATTAAGTGCTTTTATAAAAATAAGCTCCACATTTCTGCTTTTAAATCCTTGAAAATTTCCCCCATTTGCTGCCATTGAAAGTACCTCACCCTAAATTCGATTTTTTTTTTGGGGTAATCAATAAAATGCTGTCAACTGAGCTTAAGAATATACTTTAATTCATATTGTTACTTTACATTTCTGCTGTTAAATCTTTATAAAAAAAATAGCCCCATTTGCTTCCATTGTAAATGCATCTTTTTTTTGTTTTGTTTCAAAGAGCCGAAATGATTTTTTGTGGTAATAAGCAAAATTGCACCAACGTTTTCAATTGAGATTAACATGAACTGATCTCTGAATATTACCTGAGAATCAAAATATTACATTTCTGCTTTTTAAAAAATGTTTTGAAAAAGAAAGTACCTCACCAGAGCCTGAGTTTTGCTTCTTTTTATTTTTTTTTTTGGTGGTACCAACAAAATGCCCCATTTATTGTCAAATTGATCCCAGGGGCTAGTTGACGTTGGGTGCTGTTTCATCATGTGTTAGACTTTATAAAATTTAAGTTTTTCCTTCTCGAACGTCCCTTTCTCACCAGTCGACTGATCCCAATTAATATGTAAAAGGCATTTCCCAGTTTGAATACAGACATTCCACAAATCAAAGGCTTTCTTCTCTTTCGGAATGTTAATGTGGGATGTTCGTGTGAGAGAACAAAGGTGACGGAATTGCCGTTATTGAACTTATCCACTCTGTGTCAAGCCAGACGATTTTTTTCTCCACGTTTTAAAGGGTAAATGAACAAGACAGTTGTGTAACCATTAGAGGATGGGGGGAAAGGAGACCAAATGGATTTATGTTCCGAAGGCTGAATACACACTATTCAAATTTGTCAGCGTTAATTAGGTGCAGAGACCTGTGCCTTGCGTGTGTTTTTTTGAGTCCTCTTGCACTAACTTGATTCCAATTACTTTTTGATACTTTAATTAGATACATTTGTAGTCTATTTAAGTGCACAGATCATGCAGCTATCTCATTTGTAATTCATTTCTCACAACACCGCTGCCACAGGAACCTATTGTTGCAAATGTCTTTGTGTTTCAGATGAAACCAGGGTTCAGCAAACTTTGCAACGAAATTAGCTACTAATATCTCAAACCTACAAACGTTATGACAATTGGAGAAGTTTAACTTATGAAATCTAGTTGTTAGTATTTCTATTATTTCTTCTTATATAATGTTTTATTTGAATCTTAACATTTAGTTTTTTTGAACTGTTCTGCACTTTGGGTCAACCTTTGTACAAACATTGACTTTGAACAATAAACATTGAGGAACAGGTTCCTGTAAGTAGCTTTAGTTTTGGGTCATGGGTTTAGATGTTTTAGTTTTAGTACAGATTATATTTCCAGCTTGAAACCCTGAAAATACACTAAATGTTTATAGCTGTGCAAGCTGGATTTCAAGCATTATTTTGTTCTAAAATCAGAAAGCTACCGTATTGGCCCGAATATAGGATGGCCCTGATTATAAGACATCCCCCCCTTTTCCAGATGTACCTTTGGAAAAAGGCTTTTTAAAAACCAATCTTGTTTTTTCTCAGTAAAAAACATTTTGTCTTCAATTATTTTCATATTGCATATTTTTCCTATTTTAATTTTTGTTTTGAAAGTATGGGTAAAAACTGGTAAAATGTACCAACAATCACATTTAAAAAATATACACTTTTTGATATATCATTAAAAAAACAGGTAGTCCATCTGAATTAGGACATTTAGGCTATCCATCTAATAGTAGCCTATCAAAATCTTATACAGGAGCACGTTTAAATCTTACTGTAGTCTTCAAATCTGGACACTGTCTTACGTTTTAAAATCACAAAGCGAGTTTGGTCCCATCAGGCTAACGTGACAGTCACGACTCATGCAGCTGTAATGTTTTCTTTTTCTTTTGTTTTTACTCGCAATCTTTACAACACGCATTACGTTACGTATTTCATGGCACACTCGTTTTATGCGTATTTGGCGCCACCTATTGTTGTGGGTGTATTATTGACATGTCAAAGTCTAGACCCTGAATATAAGACGACCGCGTTTTTTCAGATGTATTTCCAAGAAAAAAACATTGTCTTATATTCGGGTCAATACGGTAATTCTCAGTTTTGCCACTAGGGGTTTCTGACGTGATCATTAATGTCTTTTATGTTTAGTTGTATCTTTCAAAATTAATTATTGTCTTGCCAGAGCAACAGTTTGAAGACAGTCTTGCTGAGCAGGTTAGTTAAAGTTAGTTAAATTGTCAACATTTTTATAATTACTCACCTTAAGGGGATAGTTTACAATTTGCTATTTAATTTATTCACCCAGAGGCCATCCATTAATGTTGTAAATAATGTTTAGTTTCTTGCACAGGCAGATTGTTTCACTTCATAAGACCTTAAAATATTGCCAGGAGTGGTTATTCATTTTTCTTCTGCCTGTATATACTTTTTTAGACTCTCAAGTGCCGGTAGCTGCTGACTTGCATTTTATGAATCAAAGATCATAGTTTCAGCTACAAATCTTCTTTACTCATCTACAGAGAATAAAGTCACCCACATCTTGGATGGCCCGAGGGTAAGTGAATTAACAGGACATTTTCAATTTTGAGTGAACTATCCCTTTAATACTAATAATGCCACACAAGAAATGCAGAAAATGCATTACAAAGAAGAACGTTTCAGGTGTTTTTGTACATACAATTAAAGTCAGTGGGGTCCAGTATTGTTTAGAACCCAAAATTCTTTAAAATATCTTCAGTCATGCAAGTTTGCAATGACATAAAGGTGAGTAATTGAGAGAATTTTAAACGCATTTCCATCTACATTTGTGCAATTGTTTAGTGAATGTTTATTGGTAACACTTCAGACATTCTAGTAACCAGGGACGCGGGAAGTAGGGGTGCTGAGGGGGCTGCAGCACCCCCTGTTTTCACATGGTTGCAAATGCAACGGCAAGTTTGTTCATTTAAATGTATTCAGTTTTAGCATTTAATAATTTATTTGTAATGATCTCTGAAATGTAAATTGTAAGTGGGCTATAATAAACCCATGTATATCTTTATAAACATGATTAATTTTACTTGTGATGTTTTCTATATGGGACGATTAGCCTAATCCTCATGAACACGTGACGCTAGCGCGTGGTATCAGACATGAACTGTACAGAATGCGAACAAGATTAACTTTAATACAAGGAGATAATGGAGCAAAAGTGAATTTCAGATTTTTTTAAATGCCCATCCCAGCAAAACATTTTTTTTCAAAATCGGCATCCAAACAACACCAGGCCCAGCACGAGCACCAACGTAAGTGAACCAGCCCCCCCAACCCCCCCCACTCCCCCTTTCACCCAACACAGACAAACACAGCATCCCCAACCGAAAACATCTTCCCGCGCCCCTGCTAGTAACTGTAAGTAACTTTGCAACTATATCAACTACCGGTCTTTAGAGTATTAGTAGATTGCCTGCTTAATATCCGCTAACACTTTAGTCTGATGGTCACCTAAGAGACATTGTACTGACTATAAGTAACTTTGCGAATGGATGCCAGTTTATTCAATCAACCCTAACCTAATAGTCTACTAATACTTTATTGGCTGGTAGTTGACATGTAGCTGCAGATTTATTTTTTAAAGTGGACTATCAAAATAAAGTCTGTTTTTATTTGAACTATTGTTTTGGTTTTATCGATTGGTACAGCATGCCGAAAAAAAAAAAAAAGAAAAACCACGAAACAAAAAAAAAGAGGGGAAAAACAGCATGGGACACTATTGTTGGTTTTATAGATTGGGACAGCATGTGAAGTAGGCTACCTCCTACTTTACATGCTGTCCCAATCTTAAACTTTTAAGCAATATTATCTTGACAGCCTAATCAGAACATAAGATGATGCTTTACTAAGGTAGCAAGCAGCTCTGAAAAACTACCTCTACAGGAAGCTCCATTGGGAGGGATGTCAGGTTGGGACGAAATTAAATAAGTAGACGACACTGGTTAAACTAGAGTAAACAGAGCATCCCTTGGCTCAGCGGGGGCCCGGCACCATTTTATTGCTCATAAATAGCTACACTCTGCAAATGGTCTATTAAAAAGCAGGCCGGCCTGAGGGCCGTGTCAAATTAAAACATGGCCGCTGTACCCGTCAGCTTTAGGTATGTGTTCCCATTGCCCAATCAGCAGAGCCTTTCATTGCTTTATAGTGGAGGAAAGATAAACATAAAAAGTAAGTTGGCCATCAAACTATTGGCCCTGGCCTCTGCACACCATATAAGAACTTTTTACGTCTTTGTTGGTAATGGCGAACTCTCTCGTTCCTGTCAGCACAACCGCGATGATGAAAAACAACATTAATCCACTTCACTTTATGCCCTCCCAGTTTGCCCAGCAGGCTTTATTTAAGATTTACAGCGCCGTGTCTTTCCTGCATGTATGTTTAAGAGAGAAATGGTACGGAGCAATCCGATAAATTACGATGTCATACATCACTTCCCCCGCGACCCATTAGTTTCTTTAGCCAAAAGGCATCAGTCCATGAAACTATTCCCTGATGTATAATTTCTGCATGCGTACAATGTAAGTGGGCGGCACTTCTTCGTGCCTGATTGATAGCATGAAACGGCCAATCAAACGCTCAGTTCTGCTCGCTCCTCCTCCATTTGAATGCTTATGTCCTCATTTGACGTGTGCCATCAATTGTTTTACATGTTGTGCGACCAGCATCCGGTAATAGCTTCAGAGTGGTGCTGTCAGTCTAAGAGCCCGCCAGAATTTCATTTACAGTGTAAACAGAGTTTGTGTACATATTATTCATATTAGAGCTTTTCAAGCTCATATTTAATGCCTCTCTGGTTTTATAGACTTAGTAGGCTGAACACATAATATATGCACAATTATGAAAGTTTTTGTGCATTCATGAACTGGTTCATAACACCATATTAATGCTGTTTGTTTTGCCATTATTGGAACGGCGCATTGATTATTTGGAAGCTTATTGTTTCATTTCCCTTTCATGGGAAAGTTAGTTGGAGTGTAGTGCAATAAGACGTTTGACTATCAGCATAAAATCTAATCCATTTATTCTGGCCAATAACTGCTCATTTAGACAGCAAGAGGTTGCTTGACTCACTTGTGAAGCGACCAACCATAATTTTTTGATTTTACATCCAATTTTTACCTTATTTTACATGCAAGCACAGAAAACAAGTTATTGCATGTCAAACAAGCATAGTATCATAGTTATTTTTCTTACCCCATTAGCACTTATGCTTTTAAGCAAAAACTCAATTTTGATAAATTGTTCAGAAAATAAGACCTATTATTTTATGCTATTTTGCTTTTCAAGTAAATGTATCTTGATTTAAGTACGTTTGCACTAGAAAACAAGACTAATACTTGGTAATAAAATCATTGTTCTTGCATTGTTCAACTAATGGATATCTAGTTTGCCACTAAGTGTTTCACACAAACCTCATTTAACTTTGCAAACTTTTGAAAAATGTTAATTGTTGCAAACTTTGTATCATATTAGTGCTTGCCATTTTTTATGGAATATGCATCAGATGGTTTGTGAACAGACTGCTTGGTCTGGAGTGTGTCGTCTGAGACTCGTTAAAGTGATGAGATCATGGAAATAACCTTATGTCTTACCTTATTTACCAATGCCTGTAAAACAGTGAGCATAAAAAAACACGCCTTTTATTTTATATTCACCTCTTTTTTTAAGGCACTTAAGCAAAATCTTGCATGCTTTGCTGTATCTCTAAACTTTTCTAATTTGCTTCTACCTAAATTGGACAGTCAGTGTTTGTACAGCAAGTTAAACTGCTTAGGGAGGTAAGTTTTCTTTTCGAGAGTGCCATAATAGCATTAGAACAACACAAAGATGGCATTGTTGAGTGTCTGGAAGGATCACGATTATGTTTCTTCAGCAGAATATCCAGGATGTGGAGGCGCAGGATATGGAGATATGGCCACTCGCCAAAGGAGGACTTTGAAATAATGGATCAATTTCCGCTCTCTAATGACTGTGGTGGTAAGGATTTATTGAGCTGATGCAGGACCTTGAGTAACCCCATTAAATTCAAAAAATAAAACTAAATAAACATATCCTTTCTTATTGGCAGACTTTGTTTGTTTCATCCAATAATGACTTCGCCTTCCTGAGCTTGTCAAACCTCTCTCTGTTTGCAGTGTCTACTCTTTAAGCTAGACTCTCTCTAGCTCTCTCTTTGAGGCATCACACAGTGGGCAATGGTGGAAGTGTGGATATATACATATGAATGCATACATATACTGTATATGAGTATGTTTTTTATTCGTTTTTATTTTATGAATTTAATACAGTACTCAAGGTCCAGGCATGATTGTGTATATATATATATCTATATATATAATATATATATATATACTATTGCCATATGCATTAATATATATGCATAATGTGGAATAATTCATCCAGATGCTTGAATGTCTTTGGTCATGTCTCACTGTTTTTTCTGTGCTCCGTGAACAGTTTGAGTTAAAAAAAAAAACTCTGCATTTCATTCCATTCATTGCACTTCATCTAGCTGTTTTTAAATGCAATAACCAATCCAGTGTGTACGTCTCTCTCTTGTTTGCACTCCTACTCACTCATTTGTCAAGTGGCATTCTGTCCACTGGCTCTAACCACTCTCACGCTGGCCTCCAGCCATTCTTATTGTTGAATGTTGCCATCTGACAAACATGGCAAGATCTTTCTCAAAATGGCATGTTTTGGCTGGCTTTATGGAAATATCAGCCTTCTGGGGGAAAACAAATTTTAGTTAAATGAATATTTTTTTTTTATTGAATTTGAATTGAGCTATCCAAAAGAATGTTGAATTGCAATTTGAATTTGATTATAAGGATGTACAATTTAAATAAATTGACATTAATAGAGCTCATTCTTACCTGTACAGTATGTCCGACCTGACAATGCCTTGTGTGAAGGTTTTGATTGTTGTTTTTTTAAAGCCTTGATATTTGTAGGTTTATAGGCTATGGAAGGATTGATGGATGGATGATGGATAGATGAATAGATATGATGGATGATGGCAGGATGAATAGATACAATAAATGGATGGATGGATGCTAGATGGACAAATAGGTATAATGGATGGATGGATAGATAGATACAATAAATGGATGGATGGAAGATGGATGAATGGATGGTTGAATAGATACGATGGATGGCTGAATAGATATGATGTATGGATGACTAGATATGATGGACGAATTGATGGATGAATAGATTTAATGGATTTGTGAATAGATACGATAAGTGGATGGTTACAATGGATGGATGGATAGATAGATAGGTACGATGGATGAATGAATGAATAGATACAATGGATGAATTAATAGGTATCATGGAGGGGTACGATGGATGAACAGATATGATGGATGGATAAATAGGTACGATGAATGGATAGATAGGCACGATAGATGGATGAATAGATTGGATGGATGAACAGATATGGTGAAGGGATGGATGGATAAATAGATCAGACCAGAACTCACACGCAGTACGATGTGATGACTGCGCCTGACTAATGTACTCTGGTACAGTAGAGATGAACAAGGGAAATGTTCAAAGAAAGAACAGGAGGAAGTGATTGTGCGGGATGAGTCATTATTGTCATTATCGCTGGGCTCGGGGTCAGGTTTCAGCTGATAGGCACTTCAGCTGCTTGATGTTTTCCATTGATGTGCGCTCTCATCTGAAGGCTGGAATCAATACCAGCTCTTGCCCTCCCAATTGCGCAAATGACTGTTAGATAAAGGCAACTGTGAGACCCCCCACCTCTACCCCGCCAAAAGCCATAAGAGCAGAAGAATCCATTATGGCTTTGCTTGTGGTGCTTATTATCATCCAGAGCTGTACAATGTTAACAATCAGAATCCTATAACCACACACACGTAAACACACATTCATGCCCACTTACACAACACCGGCTTTTTTTGTGTGTACAAAGAAATAACAGGATGTTGCAGTTGACCGTGAGATTACTGTAATGTGCTTGGGTGGTTTTATTACTGTGGTTTGTAATGTATAGGCAGTATCGGGCTGATAATGTCATGCTCAGTTGCTTGCTGTCTTAGAATTGTCTTCAGGATATTCGCACTCTATTCCAAAAAAAAAGTATCAAAACTGTCCCATTATTTGAAAGGATAGTAAAACAGGAAACTTATGTGCAACTTCTTATATGCATCTTCAACGTCTCAAATCTCATGTGCACTTCTGCATATTCAAACAAAGATGTGCAAGCTTCTTACAGAAAATAATGAAAATAGTGTTTTTCCTTGAAAATAATTATTTTAGAAGACTGAAATATTGATTTTATGATTATTTTGGGTGGGGTTTTTGACAATTTTATTTATTTTATTTTATTTTAAACTTAATTGTATTACCCCATTATCCAATTGTCTGATATTCTTATTAGATTGATGCTTAACATTTCCATGGTTTCAATCACAGGCTGCATTAGGCTTTTGCTAGATAAACTGGTGTTTTTTCCCCCCCCAAATAGACCCGGTGTTATTTTGCCATATTTTCAGTCACAATGTGATGATCTCATGTATCTGTTTGGTTTCCCTTTTATTCATTCAGTATGAGAATTTAATTTAAAACTCATTACTACTGGTAAATGAGAATTCTGTGACCGTTTCACCAGTAATAAAAGAAATGAGAAACTGAAAAGAGAGAAAATGCTCATGTGGATTGTTATTGGATGTGTAAACACACATAAATAAAACCGCACTTGCTGAACATCTCACAGTCGAACACTATAAAACATTTTACGAGATTTAACAGCCATTTCGTACAGTAAAACACTGTATTTTGATTTGCTGATAATGGTTTAAGCAACGTATAGAGGCTCCTCAAGTGGCATCAGAGAGCAATCCAAAGAGGTCAGAGACAATCTCTACCATTCTTTTGAAAAGTTATTTCGTTTTGCCAGTTTTCTCAGTCTTAATGAGGTCATTTTGTCTTAAAGTCCCCGAGGGCGAGTTAAACTCTTGCTGATGGAAGGCAGTCGTTTGGTTAAGGCATCGGTATAGACATTGATTTTGACCTCTATCGCCGTACAGCTCTAGGTGTAATTAAGGCTCATTATGGTGCACTGTTGAACACGCTGAATGCTGCCGCTGCTGATGAGACAGATGGCAAATATCAGGCTCGTGGTGGCATCGATGTGAGCTGTGCCCACACACTGACTATTCAACCATTCAGCTGAAACTCTGGAACTGTGAGCCGTGGTCAAACCATCAGCTTATGTCTAGTCATTTGGCCGATGCTTTTATTTTAAAGTGGCTTGTCTGTTTAAGGTGTGCATTTGGTCATTATGTGCATTGCCGCAGGAAGTACTTTCTCTTGTGCAAGTTAAGACCTATAGACAGGGGTGGTATGCTTAAGATGTGCGCATGTGTGACCATAGGCGTAGGGTGAACCAACTCCAGGGTCAGGCTAAAAGTAGCCAAATCTTTTAACTACAAACATCATAAACCCATCATTTTAGGCAAGAACCAGATATAGGTTTCATGTAGCCTAATAAAATATTTTAATTGGACTGAATTTGTAATTAACATGATTCCAATTTAATAAAAACATTAGAAATTGATAGGGCTACCCCCTAATAGTCGACTAATCGTTAGTCGAACAGAAGAGGCTTGGTTGACCAAAATTTTATTAGTCGCTTAGTCGCAGAAATTTTTTTAAAAAAATTAAATCCACAGGCGAAGTCATGCAGTCCGTGATGAACAGATCGTTAACGACTAGTCTTTGGTAATACAGGACATCCAAATGCTTGACTATCAGTCATCGACCTCAAATATTACTTATCATCTGAAATAAGTATTAGCAACTTTATATGGCCGCTAAATCTAATGTTAACCTGTTCAAGTGTCTGTGTGGAGAATGGAAGCTGAACAGTAGCGCTCACTGCAGGACAGATGGAGGCTTCGGTGCGCTCATTTGCTCTTAAAATACTCTGTAATTTTTGGTCATACAGATAAGAGCAAATATCTTTCTTATAAAAGAGAAACTTAAACTTTCGAATCTGTAAAGACTCTACGTTTATTTGTGTGCACTCACAATACCACGCTTTTGTAAAATAATGAAGGCAAACATGATGCACTTTCTGCCATCTCGGTCTCTGTAAACTTGAGAGCAAAACTCAGTGTATACTTGCCTTACAGACATGAAAAATATATCTATAGAAAGCAAAATGTCTACTTTTAAATTAACCAATTCAAATGGAAAACAAATGCTCAGATTATGTAATCCGTATGAAACATGCACACAGGCGCATCACTACTGCGGAGATGACAAGTCAGTGTCGCCGGATTCATCCTGAAGCCGGGGAAAACAATGAAAGCAATTAGTTCAGCGGTGGCGAAACTCCGGTCCTGGGTGCCGCAGCCTGCAGAAGTACAGCTCCACCCTAATTCCCCCTCACCTGCTTGTAGCTTTCTAGTAACACTTAGGCCTTGATTTGTTGGTTCAGGTGTGTTTGATTAGGGTTGACACGCTCACCGTTTTGCGCCCCCCCCCAAAACTCTGCAGGGCTGCGGCCCTCTCTCTCCAGGACGACCGTTCGCCACCCCGGCACTCTGTGCCCCACCCCCCCCAATAGTGTGTAGTTTAACATGGTAAAGCAGTATCCTTACTGTTTTTTCTGACACATTCATAATCATGACTTCTGCCGGTGTTTTTTTTTTGCGTTGTGGCAAGCTGGATGCATGAGCCTTACTTGAGCGCTATTAGGCTCTGGAGGCAATAAGGGCTCATTCTAAAAGATTTAACGGTTATATAAAACGTGCGATAGCGACTAATGCAAAAATGAAAGAAGACTACAGTCGCCAGAAAAATTCTAGTCAGGCAGCCCTAGATATATGATTATTTATAACATTTCATGTCCCCGGTTTTCAAAAGCAGATAAATATACGAAACCACGAGCAGAACACTTCAATCGAATGTATCCATCCAGCATTTTTAGCGCCATCTAAAAATGCACATACAAATAAAGTGCGCACACTTGCGTAGGCTACCCCTTTATCCGATAAGAAAAAATGTGCATAAATTAATGTTATCCCGATGGGACGGGATAACATGACAAGCCAGCGGACTGATCTTGTTGCACAGACGGAAAGTGTTTGGCACACCCCGCCCCCCACATGCCCCCCCCCCCCTCTGTGGCTTTTTTCGAGCACACGCGCCTATATGCACTAGTCCCCCGCCTCCATAGCAATTGTCCATGTGCATGGGGGATTGAGTTACGATCTTCATGACTGCGTTCCCACGCAGCACACCACATCCACCTGCCGAGAAGCAAAGCGCCAATATGTGTTTCATCTCGCTCGCTCTGCGATGCAACCCCGTAATTTAATCAGATATTGAAAATATTTATTCAGTGGCTCTTCTCCTAATTTTCTATTGGTGCGTGGGCCAGTTTACAGTAAGTGAATGTATTGTCTCTTGAACCTGGATGGTTAAATGGGCTTTTACCCCACCACCCAGGCAACTGTTTTTACGGATTATTAAACCTTCTTTTTGGAATACGTTAACGGATCGCATCTGTTTACACACTTGGAAACTGGATAATGACTTTGATTGATCGCGAGCTTTCTAGGCGCTAGTCAAAAAAAAACAAAAACAGAGCGTCTATTTCTGAGCTGTCTACACTGTGAAAGGAGTTCTTTATAATGGACGTACACCGACCCTGTGCTTTGGTTTATGAGAGAAATCTGAGAGTATGGTGATCAGGAGCGAGCATGCGCACTCACACAACGAGGTTCAGCGAGGACTCATGTGAAGTCTCTGATGGCCTTGCATTTTGCCTAAGTCCCATAATTGTGTGTGAAATTATAAATGCCGCAAACTAAATTCTAAGCGCATCCCCCAAAATGCTTAAAAAAAAAACCGGTACTTTATTAACTAGTAGCAGATTTAAGTAATGCTGCTTCCAATCGACACCCACACTTTTCATTCCCTTTTCACTTGTTTAGAATCAGATTATGATGTGAGTATTGTATTGTCGCTATGGGGCATTTTTGCTCCAAGTCCCCCCCGGGTCTACAAGCCTCCCCCTGGTTTCGCTGACGTGGGCGCGACCAAAGATTTAAAAAAATACGGTGTAAATAAGTCGACCACTCATTTGCGTACCGATCGTTTACATAAGGATGTCGTTACCTCGACAAAATGTCATCTTGGGTGGCCATGACATAATACACGTTCACTAGTTTATATTTATGACCATTCCCTCAAATTACTTATTTTCAGTGCCTTTTCACGACAAAACTAAGTGAACCTGATTACATGTCACCATCCCAGGCCACTTAGTATGACGTTCTATGTAGATTGTCCTGAAAGCTAGGTGATTGATGTAGTACATTTCCCCAGTATCAAAACAGGGACATTTCTATTAATGTGTGATTGATTCACAACCTCCCCCCCCCCCGCAGCAGTGCATATAATTAATTGCCGGCAAACCGCAAAATAAAAAGCTTTCTGATTAAAGGTTGAAAATGATGAAATTTTGTTTTGATCATTTTATTTTAAGTTTTACTAAAATGATGGGTTTTAATTTAATACGCATTTTATTTTAAAAATATAATAGTATATCTCCCAATTATTAGTTTGTTTATTATTTAGTTTACAAAAAAAAAAAAACTAAATAAATAAAATGCAATAATATTATTAGCACTATTACTAATTAATTTATTTTTAATAGTAATATTTAATGGGTCACACTATGTGCAGTGTAAGGACCAAACCAAATCTCCAGGTGCTCTTATTAGAACCAGGCTGATACACTTATGTGCACCCCTGCCTATAGATAAATGCGTGCTTTCATAATGTTGAAAGTCTGATTATTAAATAAATGTTTTTCTCTAGTTCCTGTTGGCCATGGGTATTGGCACCCAATTATTGGAACGTCCTTTCCCCAAGATAACAGCTCCTATAATGCCTGATGAGTTTGGAGAACACCTGACAAGAGATAAATATTCAGATATGAATGGCAATATACTTCAGAGATATTTTACTCAAAATAATTTTTAGGGGTGCTAGTAATTGTGGCCAACATGCAATGGAGATACACATTTGGTTCATAAAGTGAGTTTGCCTCCACTTTCAATTGTTTTACTTGAAATAAAATGAAAGGTTAGAATTTTGTGAATAATTTGAATTGAAGATCAAGAAGATAAACAATGCATATTTATTTTTCACAACTGCCTTTGCTCATATTTACCAAGGGTGCCAATATTAGTGGAGGGCACTGTAGATATACCTTTAATTTGCAGAAGTTTAGTTGAGTAAATTACTAAATTGGGGTTTGAAAATTTCACTAAAATGAAATTATTCATTTAATTTGTTTAGTCATTTCAGAAGCATTGCACTTTTCCAGAATAAAGGCTTTTTTTTTTTTTTTTTTATTTTTCTTTTTACTGGGTTCACTACAACGACATGGTTAGCTTGCGTAATTAATTGCGTATTACCAAAAAATAAAAAAATAAAAAAAAGTACCTTGTCTTTATGAAAATAAATAAATAAATCAGGGTTATTAAAAATGAATTCTTCTGTTAAACAGCTGTTGTTTTAGGGTTAATAGTTTTTCGTTGTTATGGCAACAAATTTGTTAAGTTGGATATAACTTTACTCAGAAAAGTAAAGTTTTCTTTTTCTCATCTCATTAATAAGCATATTGTTTACATCTTGTGGCTACACTATTGAAACAAGAGAGTATTTTAAAGGGATAGTTCATCCAGAAATAAAAATCATCATCATTTACTTTACTCATGTCTTTCGAAACCTGTATTTCTTTCTTCTGTGGAAAATGTCTTTATTATTATTGTTGTTGTTGTCATTATTTTATTATTATTCTATTGTTGTACATGCAATGAAAATCAAATAGCTTCAGTGTTCCCAGCATTTTTATAAAAGAAAGTCAAACAGGTTTTGCACGACGTCAATGTGAGGAAACGATGAGAGAATTTACATTTTTGCATGAACTATTTCTGGTGTTTACAAATTGGCCCCTTTCACCTCCATTGTAAGTGTCTCGCTGTAACACAGATTTTTTTTTTTTTTTTTTTGGAGGCACAAATTCATTCACGTAGTAACCAACAAAATATTCCTTTAACACTCTTCTAATTAAATTCAAATTAAAAGTTCAGCATCACCTGCGTGACCAAAAGCACTCAAAACCTAATTTACCCGCGTCTGATAGTAAATTATTTTCAGTGTTGATTTAAAAAAGCCCGACCTGTGAATCTACTCCTGTGTGTATAAGCACACATGACAAGTGTTTCTAAGCACAGAGACCGGGGGGCTTTAGTCCCTAGTTTTGCCTGCAGTATCATGTCAGTCAAACTTAGACTTCAGCTCCCACTGAATGTGTCTGAGACCTGCTGATGCAAATTAAGCTGCTTTATTTCTCTAGCGCTCTCGCTCTTATTCCCCTTTTTGTCTCAAGGTGGATGTGCATATCAGAAATAACAATCTTCCAATTCATTAATAAAGTGCCTCGGAGAGAGTGGAAATGACAGAGGAAGCCGAAAGGAGAATGGAGAGCGTTTGAACACAGTGAGCGAGACAGGACCACGAGCGGATAGGGCCCTGATCCCCCGATGGGATCCGAGGAGAAGAAAATAAATTCCCTCTAATTTCCTAATGGAGAACAAGCTTGTTAACTAGCATTCTGCTGATTTTCGTTCGCTCCCTTTTGCCTGACTCGGTGTGTGCTCTTTGTAATCTCTGAGGCTGCGTGGTTTTACCCAGAATTCTTAGAGTCGACTCAACATGGGATCCATACTGCAAAGAAGCAACACACAAATAGGTCTTGTGGCATTACAGGCAAATTAGAGAGTCTGGCATGGTAGCGGCACATAAAGAAGAACAAAGTACACTGGGTTTTAGGCCACCTGCGAGCTTGAGTTCAACAGGCACTTTGTGAAAGTTTTTCGGGTCAGATTCAGTCCTCGTCTCACTAATTAATCGGTTTCTTGCAGCTTCTGTTCGATACTGAATATCATTGTTTATGCAGTCGGACACCTTGTATTTGTTTAGCTCTCATTTAAGAAAATAGCTTCTGTTAAGCATTCATTGTTGTTGTTGTTTTAACTAATGGCTTCTTTCAATCAATCAATCAATCAATCAATCAATCAATCAATCAATCAATCAATCAATCCATATTTATTTATTTGTTTTTGTTTGTTTGTTTGTTTATTGCCAATTAAAAATCGCTGCTGTGATTTAAAATGTGTGTGTTTTTAACAGTTTTGCTGTGCTTGTTTTATAGAGCTTCACATTTTGGACAAAATTAATATAATAACAACTACAATAATAATAATAATAATAGCATTATATAATAATAATACTATTATTATTATTATAAAACATTTATTATTACTAAAATATAAAAAAAGAATATAGTATTTTGCTATAAAATGGAAAAAATAGGATTTAAGAAATTCTTATTACATTTAAATCTGTTATTTTTATTATTAATAGTAGTAGCAGTACTAGTACTACTACTACTGGTAAATTAATTTTTTAAAACATAAATTTGTAGTAAAATGTAAAAATTTGTATTTAAAGTAGCATTGAAATAGTATTAAAGGCGTCATGGGATGCCCATTTTCCACAAGTTGATATGATTCTTTAGGGTCTTAATGAAAAGTTTGTAACATAGTTTGGTTACAATTTCTCAACGGTAGTGTAAAAAACAATTTTTTTTACCCTGTCAAAAACAGCTCTTTTCAGAGCAAGCTGTTTTGTAGCATTTTCCTTTAAATGTTAATGAGCTCTGCTGACCCCGCCCCTCTCTTCCGAGCTGCTCTCAGAGAGACTGTTTACTTTAGCCGCATTCATATTGAAACTTGCTAATTAGCACATTATTAAAAAAGGCGATTTGCAAAGATTCATTAAAAAAACCTTATACTCACTTCTTCTGTAGATGAGGCAGGATCACGAATGATTTGTGTGAACATAGACGCATTTATGTAGATTTTATGCGCATTCCCTTCAGAAACAATGTAATCCACTGCGAGTTCAGCGGCTCAGATGTCGGGAGTAAATGACGACTGCTATGTTCATTATTACATCCAACAACAGAACACCTCAATCGCTTATTAGGAGTCATGCTTGTCTACATCTGCTCCAGCAGTGAAACAATGGCGGACTGATGACAGCTTACTCAGGGCGGATCTAAGGTAAGACACCAGTCCAGTCTGTGCTGAAACGCTACTGTCAATCAAACAGTCATGGGAGGGGCCTGTCTGTGTGACATCTCGATTTGAGAAAGGGGTAAATATTTGAGAAGATAAAAAAAAAACACTGGGTGGATCTTTATCATTATAGGGTGGTTGTGTACAGACACTGCCAACACATATTTCAGTTCAAACAACATTGTAAAACGTGATGTAGCTTCCTATGACCCCTTTAAAACAATGCTATTTATATCAAATGAAAAAAAAAATAATGTAATGCTTTACTGTATTGATTAATACAATTTTTGTATGAATAATAATAATTTTGTTTTACAGTACAACTGTAAAATTACAATGCTAATGTTCATGGCTGTCTTTCTTAAGTTTCAAATATTAAACCAGCTGGCA
This sequence comes from Sinocyclocheilus anophthalmus, assembly GCA_018155175.1. Lineage (NCBI taxonomy): Eukaryota > Metazoa > Chordata > Actinopteri > Cypriniformes > Cyprinidae > Sinocyclocheilus > Sinocyclocheilus anophthalmus. The sequence continues at coordinate 418,779 of JADLZN010011882.1, read as the reverse complement.
GAAAACAGCAGGCAGGCCTAGAAGCTTCTCTTCTCAGCAGCTGGTTTATAAGTGTGTTTCATTACAAGTTTGGGAAGCTGGGAAGATGAGTTTGTGTGGAGCAGCATTTCCTGTGAACAGAGTCGCTCTGAGATGCTGAAAACACAAAGATTGCATGTGTAAAAGCACAGTGCAATTTGGTTTTTGTATCAATTAATTATGTAGCCCTATTTACTAGGGTCATTATGTAATCATTGCAAATGTTTAATCATCCGATGTTGGCATATTTGTAGCTCAAAACTTCATTTGGGACGTTTTCTTCCTCACACAGTCACAAATGAGACAATTTGAGGGGAAGTTTTAGTTCATATTGAGATATCTAAATTTTGATCACAGACGTTGGTATAATGCACAGTTTGAGACACGGATGACATCTTTCCAGAAGGAGACAGGGAAAAAAGTGTAAATTTGCTCTCTTTTGAATCCCATTGCTGTCTCACAGAAATGATTGAGATCTCCTTTGTGATTTTTCTTTCCTCCAGAAATCCATGTCTTTATTGTCATGTGTAATGCAAGAAGCCGAAGGAGCAGAAATGAAGGGAACACAGAACATGGTGTTAAGATGCGGTGGGATGTCATGCTTACAGCTCCTCTGACTGCGGGTGAGTGATTCGGTCGGTGCTCTTTATCAATATCACTGCAAATGTAGAGCCGCTTTTGTCACATATATAAATCCATGTTTGAGATTCAGAGGGATTAAAGTCTAACAAAACGTCCACTGTTCCTCTCTGACCAGAACCGGCTCTCTTTTGAGGGATACCATCTGTGATTCTCATTTACATGTACATGAGGTAAATGAAATTGTTACAGGATGTACAGTATGTCATCACTTCTTTTTATTTGAGGTAAATTTATGCTTATGCTACAAAAAAAAAAACATTCAAATAATTGTCATATGCTACCACGGCTATATGCTATCTATCTATCTATCTATCTATCTATCTATCTATCTATCTATCTATCTATCTATCTATCTATCTATCTATCTATCTATCTATCTATCATCTATCTCACTGATCTCAAACTGTAGTGTATTTTGCATACATAAAAAAAAACACTTTTTATTTTTAAAGAGGTTTCTAAGATATTCTAGTCCCTTCTTTAGTGTAACTGTGTGGGAATTTAAATGAATAAAACAGTATTGATAATCCATACAGTAACATTAATAATAACTATTATTATTACAGCTACTAAATAAATATTACAATTAAAAACTAGTATTAGTATTTACATAAGAATGAACAAAAGCATTTAAGAAATGTATAATAAGTACTACAACAACTACAATAATACTTTATTATTCCTAAATAATGATAATAAACATTAATGTTAAATAAAAATTAATATTATAATTTTTGCTATAAAAATAAGCATTTTAAGACATGTGTAATGTAATAATAATAATAATAAAGTACTGTAGATTAATGATGTGTACAGGATGTCATCACCCCGTTTTATCGGACTTTAACTGACTAGTGGTATGATTTATTATACCTGTCAGGTTGCCAATATCTGTGTAAGATATAATGCATCCAGTGCTTATTGAAAAGCATCATCCATACCTTTTTAATGCACATTCAGGCTTCAAGTAAAGCATACCGGAACAGGAATCATCAGTAATCATCTCTCTGAAGGATGAACAGTTCGGGACAGTCAGTATTAGAGCAAGAGCAAGTTTATTACGTGCATGTCCTTTTGAAGTTGTTTTTAGCGTCTGGAGAGGTGAGTGTCAGGCTGATAACGGCAGCTGTCTCTCCCCGCGGGGTGAGATGCAGATTAAAGGTGGATTAGTTGCACTGGGCTGTGTTGCATGTGTTGTAATTGCAGGGATGATAGTGGCCAGGCACCAGACGAGCCGCCCTGCCTGCTCAAAAGGACCCTTGTGTCTCCAGAGTTCGGCCCTCTTAAGCACCTCTCAAATTAAATCGGCCTTTCTCGGCTACATGCAGCTTAGTTTGCCGCTGATTGCTTGAGGCTTCTTTTAAAGATTAAAAAAGTGAAACGGACAGTTCAGACTCTGAATTCTGATTGGATAAGACACAATCGAAATTCTAAATAGCTGATATATAGTCTAGTGTTCAAGTTCGGGGTTGGTACAAATTTTTTTTAACCTTTTTTTTAATTAAAAAAACAGTTATGGTTACATATATGATTACATATCATAATAAAAAAAAATGATGAATTAAAAAAAAAAAACTGACAGCTGTTGTGCATCTGATTCAAACATTAAGGTAAAGACAGCATAGGGAATATATTAAATATAAAAACATTTAAGGTGCAGGTACACTACATTTCATTATTTTACCTGCTGGATTCATACATTAACATTATTTATTTGTTTGTTTGTTTAAAATATGTTTAAATTGCTGCCCATTTCTATTGGTTCAATTTCATAATAATGTTCTTTTTTATTATTATTTTTGTTATATTTTTGATGTTTTTATGGACTCTGTTTCTCACCAACTCTATAAAAAAAGATTTTTGGAAGTTGAAAATAAAACATATTATTGGAGTATGGTTTACAATAAGATAAAATTATTTCTTCTTCAAAATTTTATGTTTAATTCAGTGTTACTTGTACTTATTTGTGAAATTTTCTAGCAATTTCTGAGTAAAATATTTTTCTTTTTTTTCAAGTGAGGCTGCATTTGTTTGATCAAAAATACAGTAAAACATAATATTGTGAAATAGTAATACAACTTTAAAGGTTTTCTATTTAAATATATTTTAAAAAATTATTCGCTGTGGATCAAAGCGAAGTTGCCGCATCATTAATCCCAGTCTTCAGGTGTCAAATGATCTTCAGAAATCATTCTAATATGCTGATTTGCTCCTCAAGAAACATTTCCGATTAAAGTTGCAGTCCGTAAGTTTTGCCTCTTTTTCGCCATCTCTGTTTGAAAACCTGGATTTGCAGCTGTGTGCGGAATTATCTTCCTTACTTGGGTTGTGTGGCGGCACGGCTCCAGCGGATGAATCTAATGTTTTGAGAAGTATGTGTGGCAGTCAGTCACTGCCGGTGTGGATATTTACTGTACTTCGCAATCACAGATTCTAGCCTATGTCTTGGAATATATGACCCAAATAAGAATTTTCACCGTATATTGTCATCTGAACAAGTATGTAACAAGTCTGCCACGTTTGTTCTGACCAACTGAGGAAAAAAGCATTACAATAAATCGAGCTACCAATGGTGATTTAATCTAAAGTTTGGTTAGCTCATATCACATCAAACCGTGCAAATTATTATTATTGTTATACTTTATTCTCAAATTATTAATGTTAACAACATCAGCTTTGGTGACTATGAGTATAGTGTGTATTTGTTTGTAGATTTCAATTTTACAGTCTAATCTAATTGTCATACTCTACAAATTTCATATTAAGAACTTCTTTTTAAGCCAAAAAGCAAATTATGCTCCCTTCGAACTGGTTGTCTTTAAAATACAAATCTTGTGTAATCCCAGGCTATCTGTAATCAGAAGCACGTTTATAACTGGAATATAATTTAATTTCATTCACATGTGTTTCATAAACACATAATCCTTTATGGATTACAATCTGCCATCAGAATGATACATTTAATTATTCCAGCTGCTGTGAGAAAAGGCTATAAACGATCGCCACCTGCAGGATCCTCACATGCGATAGCCTAGTAGCCGGGACAACTTCTTTATGTTTACAGACGTGACGTAATGACGCAGTGGCATGCTCGAATTTCCCGCGAAAACCTACCCGTACCACTCAAATTTGAAAATATTATTATAAGCGAACCGTTAAGAATCGGGATAAAGTAAGGCGATAGTTTTTGAACTTTGAGTTCTGGCTGGTTATGTACTTGCTCAAATATTGATTCCGGATCATTTTTAACCAAACAAAGTTACAGACTGTAGCTTTAATATCAGTGTTGAAAACCGTTGTGCTGCTTAACATTTTGTTGAAACCATATTTTTTTCTTCTGGATTCTTTCATGAATAGAAAGTGGTAGGAACCGTGCCATGCAGCTTGATTCATGATTCCTAATTGCAATCTAAACCATAAACAGTGTGCGGTTAAGCTAATGCACAAAACAAGCACTGAAGGTTAAGTGTTTGCTCAAATCCATAACCCCAAATATGAGCATTAATAGCAGCGATGCTCAACTTACAATTATAGTACACCTTTTAAGGGTATTAAAGGGCCGTAGTGTGTTTACGGTGCCGTGAACACATCCTCCCACACATGAGCTCATTCTGAAGAGTAGTAAAGCCTGCTTCCTCATGTGATGGGACATGCTGCTGTGTTCTCATCTGGAGCCGGAAGACTGCTTATGAAACCTCAGCAGGCATATCTGGGCTGTTTCTCCGAAGAAAAGCTTCTCCCTGAGCCATTGTGTGGCTCATTATTTAAAATAACGTAAAGAGAAGTCCCTTTCAGCCTGGTAATTATCCTGCATGGATGAGTGCGAGCGGATTAGAGAATACTGTGATCCGGGCGAAGCTGCCGATTCCTCTCTGTTTACGCAAAAGCGCCGCCACACCGGCTTACCGTTGCAATTGGACAATGTTTTCCCCTAAATGAATTACATGCTCTATTTGAGGAGTTGAATCGAATTACAGAATGCTTGGGAAACAAACGCTTCTGCGTTCGGAAAAGTCTTCTAATGATTCCTTTGTTTTCCGCGAGCGGCAAAATAGATTAGATCCTAACCAAATGGGGTTTTGCCACCTCCAAAGGCCACTCTGTAAAAAGAGACTTTAAAAAGACAGAATGAGAGAACGAGTGAGTCTTGGTTTTGCTGCAAGGGAATGACGCAGATGGAGCGTAGATGGCATGTACTTCTGTGTGTGTGTGTGTGTGTGTGTGTGTGTGTGTCAGAAAGTCCTGTTATCTGAGATGAACAGTATTGAGGAAGCTACTTTGAAACTGAAACTACAAACTGAGTTAAACACATTGAAGCTGTTTGGAAGGGAAATGTATTTGAATTGCATACAGCTGTATAAATGACTTCAGAGCAGCGTGTATGTGGCACCAAAACAGTAAGGATTTCAGTTCGGGTGACAGCATCAAAACTTTAGCACACAAATTGGTTTCCATTGATAAACATAGGCATAAATATATGATAGATAGATAGATGCAAATCCTACCTGCAAAGCTACCTGGAAAACTATGCGCAAGTGCACCTAGGGAAAAAGCTGCTTTAAACGCTAAGGATGGTCACACCAAATGTTGATTTAATTTAGTTAATAGAAGTTAATTGATAAAGAAAATCTATTTATGACATTATTTTCGACAGTATCCTCATTTTACAGCATTTTTACACAAGTGCCTAAAACTTTTAACAGTACTGTAGCTTTGTAATGAGGTTTCTTGAAGCATCTTTTACATTAAAAAAATATTATCACCTTAAATAATAAACATTTTATTTTCAGTTATTTTTACTACACGCAGAACACCAAGCTTTGTTGTATATACAGTTGGTACAGAAAGTATTCAGACCCCCTTAAATTTTCACTCTTTGTTATCTTGCAGCCATTTGCTAAAATAATTTAAGCTATTTTTTTTTCCTCATTAATGTACACATAGCACCACATATTGACAGAAAAACACAGAATTGGTGACATTTTTGCAGATTTATTAAAAAAGAAAAACTCGAATATCACATGGTCCTAAGTATTCAGACCGTTTGCTCAGTATTTAGTAGAAGCACCTTTTGATCTAATACAGCCATGAGTCTTTTTGGAAAAGATGCAGCAAGTTTTTCACACCTGGATTTGGGGGATCCTCTGCCATTCCTCCTTGCAGACCCTCTCCAGTTCTGTCAGGTTGGATGGTAAACGTTTGTGGACAGCCATTTTTAGGTCTCTCCATAGATGCTCAATTGGGTTTAAGTCAGGTCTCTGGCGGTGCCATTCAAGAACAGTCACAGAGTTGTTGTGAAAACACTCCTTCGTTATTTTAGCTGTGTGCTTAGGTCATTGTCTTGTTGGAAGTTAAACCTCCGGCCCAATCTGAGGTCCTGAGCACTCTGGAGAAGGTTTCTGTCCAGGATATCCCTGTACTTGGCGCATTCATCTTTCCCTCTATTGCAACCAGTCTTCCTGTCCCTGCAGCTGAAAACCACCCCCACAGCATGATGCTACCACCAACATGCTTCACTGTTGGGACTGTAGTGGACAGGTGATGAGCAGTGCATGGTTTTCTCCACACATACCGCTTAGAATTAACGCCAAAGCGAAGTTCTATCTTGTTCTCATCAGACCAGAGAATCTTATTTCTTAGTTTTTTTAGCAAACTCCATGCGGGCTTTATTGTGTCTTGCACTGAGGAGAGGCTTCTGTAGGGCCACTCTGCCATAAAGCCCCTACTGGTGGAGGGCTGCAGTGATGGTTTACTTTCTACAACTTTCTCCCATCTCCGACTGCATCTCTGGAGCTCAGCCACAGTTATCTTTGGGTTCTTCTTTACCTCTCTCATCCAGGCTCTTCTCCCCCGATAGCTCAGTTTGGCCGACGGCCAGCTCTAGGAAGGGTTCTGGTCGTCCCAAACCGTCTTCCATTTAAGGATTATGGAGGAACTGTGCTCTTAGGAACCTTAAGTGCATCAGAAATTTTTTTGTAACCTTGGCCAGATCTGTGCTTTGCCACAATTCTGTCTCTGAGCTCTCAGGCAGTTCCTTTGACCTCATGATTCTCATTTGCTCTGACATGCTCTGTGAGCTGTAAGGTCTTATATAGACGGGTGTGTGGCTTTCCTAATCAAGTCCAATCCGTATAATCAAACACAGCTGGACTCAATGAAGGTGTAGAACCATCTCAAGGATGATCAGAAGAAATGACAGCACCTTAGTTAAATATATGAGGTTCACAGCAAAGGGTCTGAATACTTAGGACCATGTGATATTTCAGTTTTTTCTTTTTTAATAAATTTGCAAAAATTTCAACAATTCTGTGTTTGTCTGTCAATATGGTTGCTGTGTGTACATTAATGAGGAAAAAAAAAATTACTTAAATGATTTTGCAAATGGCTGCAATATAACAAAGAAGGAAAAATTCAGGGGGTCGAATACTTTCCGTACCCACTGTATATATATACACACTGTATATATATATATATATAGAATATATATATATATAGATTTATATATATCTAGCCCATACTAATTTAAATTATTATTCCAAATAAAAATGTCTTGATAATTTTTCATTAAAATGTAATAACTTAATATGCCTCTGAAACTATTTTTATTCTTTGGCCAGCATCATCAATCTGTCTTTTTTTCCCAACCCTTTCCCATCCGAACATCTCACTCACATTGGAACACCTTTTCAAGATCCAATTGATTGTCCAATAAGTGGATACAATCAACAATCGTACATGTTTCACTCTGAAGTACTTCACATTATAGAATAAAATGGGTTGCAAATGCAGTTTCATGTTGACCTGTGTACTGTATTTAAAAGACCAGAGAAGTGATGCACCATGGACATAGTGCATTGTGTTCTGTTTTTTCTTATTTTGTAATGGTGTGTAATAAATGTGTAGAGTAGCACCAGGAAGCCCCTCTGTGGTGGTGTGACTAAGCTGCCATCAGCCGTACCGCCATAAACTGGGTCGTAACAGACCAAGCTCACAGGCACAAGCTGCCGCACTCCATCTTCCTGGTGAACGCTGGCATTTCTCATTACATTCCCTAACAACCAGTCAGGTGCTGTGGTGGGCTCCCGCTCAAGCTGGCTAAATGTGCCTCCCGTGTACGACACAACTGTGAGGGGTTATGGGGAACTCCAGACAGAAGGAAAGAGTGGCAAAACTCGTATGAACACATCTGCTCGCGGTCAGGGGTGAAATGAGCTCCAGTGGAGTCAGAGGAAAGACGTTTATGTGACACAAGGGGACCACAGCTGAGAACAGGAGGAAAACAGAAAGAAATGATGAAATAAGTAGCAGTGAGTTTTCGGGAGAGAGACAGAAAGAAATAGAGGAGATATTTTGATGTGTATAAGACAAGCACATTGATTGTTTAAGGTTATAAAGTGCTGGTCCTTTGGGAAAAAAGACTGAATGATAGAAATAGATGTGTATTACTATGGGCATCGTCAAGGTGTTTTGAGTTCATTTAGAGCCAGAGAAAGAAAAAACAAAACTAAGATCTTTTTAATATCTCAAGTAAATATTTTATCGGGTAATGAAATTAAATAGAGATTAAATGTAGACTTTTGCTTAAATCTTCTACTTCTCAGATGTTTTCAGAATAAGAAGCAAAGAAAATAAATAAATAATATATGAATCATTGTTATTTTGGTACCATTGAGATACTATTATAGTTGTATTTATATATTTGAATTAGTTTTTGAAATAAGTTTTGTTGTCATTATTTATTTGAATTTTCTTCCATAAATAACTTTTTTAAATGGTTTTAATTTTAGTTTCAATTTTAGTTTTAGTTAACTATAATAACCCTGGTAACACTGGTAATCAAGGATATTTTCTTAAGGTCAGCCTGTTTCAAACTGACAAGAGAACAATCTGTCAGAAAGTATAATTTTATGCATTTTACTTTCACAGCTTTATGCCGTCACAGCGAGGATTTTGACAAACCTAATTCTAAATTTTCCTGTCAACCCATAAAATGAGTTTTTATATATATATATATATGATATATATATAATTAAATATAGTTTACGTCATAAACTCTAGATGGCGCAGGCTGATGGGTTTTTAATGTAACTGATGATATTTAGAGAGTTAAACGACTTGGCACAAGCTGATTGGTTCATGCTGCATATGCAGCCAAAGAGCTTACTGCCTTGCATTTATATGGCTGGCTAGCATTCACTAGAGATTGCTGCAGCTCGCTTCAGGTTTCTCTGAAACCCTCCACCTTCCCAGCTCCACCTGTATAGATCTGCTACAGGTTTTTTTATATGCTATTTTTGCAGCAGCAGTATGTCTTAAATACTCACGGCACCGTATCGCCATATGCATTGTCAGTAGCAAGTACTTGCTTGCAGCAGCGATAATCTACAACTACAGCAATAACCAATAGCAGCAGCAATTCAGCAGCAGCAGCATAGCAGATCTATTCCGCCAAGACCAAATACATTAACATTGTCATATCCATCACCATGCTAAAATCTTTCGAGAGTTGTCATGATTGAAACAAATATATATATACTGTATATATATACACATACCCAGAATTCTCTAGTACACAGCAATGTTTAAAACCATTCAGAACATATTATCAACCAACTACTAGCGCTCTGGCAACCAATCACAGCATTTTAACATGATCAAGGTGACTTTTGCTTGTACAATATCATTTGTATTCTTATTTTTCCAGGTCTGATAAGTTCATCATTTGCTAGAACTCCATTACATGTCCTGAGCTATGAACATGCGACCTCTGAGCAACGGGTCCATGAGCCAGAAGTGCTCCACACCCCATGTACCCACTGGACACATGCAGCGGAGGTAATTCTCTCTGGCAGAGAGTGTGAGCTGTATTCACCTTCCAGACACATTGAGCTCTCAGCCTCTTCACACTCACTGAGTTTGATACGCTGCCCGCTGTCTTATCTGCATCCACAACCACATAAACATGCACGCCGGCATCCTCCCCTTCACTCAGCTGCTGTTCTCTCCCCGGATTCACACTCAAATTGATTTACTACTGGAGCTAATAGGATCCGCACAAGCATGCCATTACCAATGAGGAGAGAGACTCGCATGTTGTGGCCACATCACAGGAAGGTCACATGTCACAGTTGGGATTCAAGGCGGTGATTCTGTCGAAAATAGAGATTCAGGAGATTCAGTGTTTCTTGAGCCCCTTTGTAATGTTGTCTGTTTGCTTCACTTGTTTGTCTTAAGCCAGTGTTTTTTTTTTTTTTTTTGTTTGAACTTTTCACCTTTCACCTTTTTTTTTTTTTTTTTTTGTTGCTCCATGGACACATGAACAATGTGCAAGGGCCCCAATGCCTAAAACATAAAGCAGTTACTGTATATTTATCATGCAAAAACAACAAAAATATTTTTATAATTAAAATATTTTATAAAATTTTAAAAAATTCAAAATAAATAAAAAAATCTTAATTGTTTTAAAAATTTGGGACAGTATATATATATATATATATATATTATACATATTGAAAACCCTGCAGACGGAGTATGATGCCAAAATTCGCTTTGGCATCCATGAATAGTTTACCTTTTGGAAGTGACATTGACATGTGGCCAAGTAGGTGACCCATACTCGGAATTAGTGCTATGCATTTAACCCATCCAAAGTGCACACACACACATGCATGCACACACACACCGTGAACACACACACACGGAGCAGTGGTCAGCCATTTATGCTGCGGCGCCCGGGTAGCAGTTGGGGGTTCGGTGCCTTGCTCAAGTTTCTCACCTCAGTCGTGGTATTGAGGGTTGAAGAGAGTGCTGGTTATTCACTACCCCCACCTACAATTCCTGCCGGTATGAGACTCGAACCCGCGACCTTTGGGTTACGTGTCCGACTCTCTTAACCATTAGGCCACAACTTCCCACATTTTAATCATATTTCAAATAAGAATAAAAATAGAATACTTTATTTTAAATTGTCATAATATTTCACATATTACTGTTTTTTAATTGGGTTGAACAATACGCTCATAAGAGACTTTAAATTATTTAAATAATAATTATTATTAAAATCTTAACATAAGAAGAGAATTATTTGGAAAATGTTTAGTTTCTATTAAGCAAGACACTTTTTCAACCCTCTATTAGAGTAATGTTAAATATATAAACCTTAATTCAAATTTATTTGTGATAAATATAATTTCAAAGTAGTGTTAATATTCTATATATAAGTTATTCTTAAATATAAAATATATTCTTCAATACGACTCTCCCATGGTAAGCTCCACAACTAAACTGAAAAGATAGAAGCATGGGTATTTGAGAAGCGTGTGAGCTGAGGGTCCTGCTGGGCTTTTGTGGCTTTATTCTAGTCTCTTCTTCTTCCCTCTCTCTCCATCTCGCTAGCTGCTCACCTGAGCATGATGGATGTTGCAGTCTCTTTGTATTACCGTCTTACCCAAAGTCTCTCTCCAAGAGCTCCTACACTTCTCTCTGACCGCACAGCTCGAAAAAGGACTGTGGTGTTTGTGTGTGTGTGTGTGTTTGTATGTGCGCGCTTTTTCCCCCTCTAGAAACCTGTCAAAAACATGACCTGGTCTTACTCCCGAAAAAAGATATTTTTATGTAACTTATTTGTCCTTTTTAGAGCTTGACAGCTGTGGATATTATTCTAATCATATCCGTTAGAATGACAAAAGTGAGAGTAAATGGGTTTCATTAGTGAGTATGGCTGCATAGTCAAGTTTTTCATTTTTTACAGTGCTGAGGACTAAAACATTGCGCATCAATTGCACAAAAGCATAAATCTCGAAGTAGATCGAATCTTGCTATAATGTTTATATAGGGTTTAACCTTCATGTTGTGTTTTTCTTTTTCCATTATGTATTTATGCATGACTGTTACTGGTAAAAAAGACTGAATATATACAATATAACTTTGCTAGACATATAATGTTAATAACTGTGGAAACGTCTCATCACAGTCTATGAAAGGACCCATTTTTATGTTAAAAAACAAAACAAATATTTTGTTACAGTGATGAGAATCTAATGAAAATTACAGTTTGCAAACTGAGGGTGATCAGATATGCTTAAAGGAACACTCCACATTTTGAACAATAGGCTAATTTTCCAACTAGAGTTAAACAGTTGAGTTTTAAGAGTACATTACCGTTTTCGAATCCATTCAGCCGAGCTCCGGGTCTGGCGGTAGCACTTTTAGCTGCAGCTTAGCATAGATCATTGAATCTGATTAGACCGTTGGCATCTCGCTCAAAAATGACCAAAGAGTTTCAATATTTTTCCTATTTAAAACTGGACTCTTCTGTAGTTACATCATGTACTAAGACTGACGGAGTATTAAAAGTTGCGATTTTCTAGGCCGATATGGCTAGGAACTATACTCTCATTCCGGCGTAATAATCAAGGAACTTTGCTGCCATATCATGGGTGCAGCAGGCGCAATGATATTACGCAGCGCCTGAAAATAGTCCCCAGCACGCTCCCTGTGCAAGCAGGTGGTCACGTTGGTTATGTTGACGGAAGTTAGCCTATTTTCAGGCGCTATAGTTCCTAGCCATATCGGCCTAGAAAATCGCAACTTTTCTTTTTCCGTCAGTCTTAGTACATGATGTAACTACAGAAGAGTCAAGTTTTAAATAGGGAAAAAAATATCGATATACTTTGGTCATTTTTGAGCAAGATGCTAACGGTCTAATCAGATTCAATGATCTATGCTAAGCTGCAGCTAAAAGTGCTACCGCCAGACCCGGAGATTGGCTGAATGGATTCGAAAACGGTAAAACTCAACTGTTTAACTCTAGGGGAGTTGGAAAATTAGCCTATTTTCAAAAATAGTGGAGTGTTCCTTTAACATTCTTCAAAATAATGTCACGGCACTAAAAATCTTAAAGCAAATCTTTCTTTTCTTTGACTCTGAGGTGAAGTATGAGCTGGACGTGACACATTATCCTCCAGCATGTTTCAAGAGCTTCCTCCACAAGTTCATTTCTACTTTATCATTATTCTTCCTCCATCCATCTCTCACCTCTTCCATCCTCTTGAACACAGAAATGGCAGACGGTGAGAAATCCATTGTGCATCTGATGGATCTTTCACTTAGGCCGGAGAAGATATGCGGTTACATATGTGCCCTTTCTGCCGGGCGTCTAAATTCAACCAGAAGCCATTAATACACACATGCCTGTGTGAGCACAGGAAAGGGCAGCGTTCACATGATCTATGCCTGCTGCTTCCTGCTGGGCTTAATCACACTTCCTGCCGCCTTTTGATCTGACGCATAGCTCTTAAAACACTCTCCTGTTAACTGTGTTCTTTCTCTGACGCGTGCTGTTGGGAAAAGGGCACGTCTCATATGAAGTGTGCATGGTGAAGTGTGCTTAATCTAATTTAGAAAGATGAATCGTTTTCAGCCTTGATGAGGCTTCATCAAAGTGAGCCAAAAAGAGGGTGAGCAAATGAGGGAGGGAAAGAAAAACAGAGCGAGATGGAGAAAAATCATGTTAAGAAAAGGAGAAAGCACTTAATGGAGCATGAATGGTTTTATAAACTAGAAAAAGTGCCATGTTCCTGCTTGAAGGAAAAGTTCACCCAGAAATGAAAATTCTGTTATCATCTACTCGTTCCAAAACTGAGCACAAAAGAAAACTTAACATTTTTTAAGGACAGTTTTCAATTGTGTTTTAATAATTAAGATCAAATAATCACCATAGTTTTAGTTTACAGTACTAAACCTGTTACTGGATAGCAGAAGATGATGAGGTATGGGGTGGGCAGGAGAAGGTTGTATCTTTTTTAATACGTTTTGGGAGAATGCAGACTCTACAGAGCCTCCAGAGCGACTAACCACTCACTCCATAACTGACAGTTTATCTTATACTTTCTGTTACATGCTCTCTATTTATTTCTCATTATTTATTTCATTTTTTCAGCCTTACTGTCATTTAGTGTCATTTTTGTCCACTTAACCATCTTAACCTCATGTTCTCAGTGGAGTCTGAGAGACCCCAAGGCCCTTTTGCTAGCTCAGAAAACATACTTAACATTTAAGCATGATGCTTCATAATCCCCCCCCCCCCCCCCCCCCCCCAAAAAAAGACATTAGTCCATCCTCAATGAAAAATGTAAATTACTTATGTTTGAGATCTCAGAGACCCCAGGTATAAAAGCATTTGACATTTTCAAATGCTCAATCTCTCGGTTGTTAACTTATTTAGTTGTAGATTTGTATTTTTCACTGTGTTTTTCTTGGGTCAAACTGACCTCAAACACAAGCAGTGTTATTATACTAGATACCAATCATATTTCTCAAAGAGAAGGTCTGTCTACTGGATTTTGATTAGGATTATATGTAGTATGAAAACAAGGAAAAATAAATGTCAATTTATTAAAAATTTTCAAAATTACTAGTATTATTTTTAAACATAGAGCATTGTGGACATTACAAGGAATTTCCACAGAACATGAGAGTTGACAATAATGTCACCAAATAAGTGAGAGTTTTACATTTCTTCAAGCTATTAGATGTTGGCCACGTACACACTACAGCTGCATTTGATTATCATTTCACCTTTTACCGTTTAATACTATTCTATACACACAGGCCAAATACACACTTCAACGTTTCAGGAGTGACAACTGCATTTAAATGCAGGAGCAAATGCCCAAAATTGCAGTTTTGTGTGTACACAGAACTGAACTCACTCTAGAAATTGCAGTGACTCAGAACCATACCAATGTTTTGCAGTCTCGCACATTTGGCATCTACTATTTTTGAGTGAAGTAATATCACAGCGACCAAAGGCTCATTACGTTCAGCACTTTTAACTAAACCACCAATGACAGAGCTGTCATGTTTTGTTTATGTTTGGAAGGCTGCTTTGCAAAGTGCACTCTTGACGTGTTGCCATGTTCACTTATTATAAGCGATTTATTAAGCATCTTTGGGATAGGCTCATAAAGCAATCCAGTTTATAAAGTAGGCAGGTGATAGTTGCTATATTTTGGTACGTGGCTTATTTCCAAGATAGCATTTTGATATAAACATTTTGATATAACTTGATTATGGACTTGTTCTTATTCGCTGGTTTTTATACCAAGATCTGGCAACATTAATGAGTCAAGATGTACCTTGTTCCCTGTGTTTTTTGCACCGCAACTGATACTTGTTTTACTACATCATTAACAGCTAGTTGTAAAAGTCGGTTCCGTACACACAGCATAGCATTTCTATAAATGCTGAATTAAAATTGCTGAACCTAATGAGTCTTTGGTTGCTGCATTATTGGTCAAAAATAGTAAATTCCAAACAAATGAGACACTAAAACGTTGTTATGCTTACAATGGTGTCAGTCAACACAATTTTGAGGGTGAGTTCTGTTCCGTACACACACAAAACGATAATTTTGGGGATTCACTACTGTATTTAAATACAGTAGTCATTCCTTAAACTTTACAGTTTGTATGCGGCAATTGACTAAACTCTCTGTTGGTAAAACTTTATTTTGGCATTACGCAGGCACCAACTCGCATATGCAACCCTCATCCCATCCCTTGGCTCCTCATAATGTAATCAATCGATCAAACACATCGCATTTTACTTGACATTTGACGCCCGGCTGTTCTCTATCCTTAGGCACTCTATGAAATTAAGATATCTAAACATTGAATTAAGCCAATTGAAAGAGCTCCACCCTGATTTATGGATCCAATTACATCACAGCCACACCTACACTTCCCTCTCTCTCTCTCTTCCTCTGTCCTCTGCCTATACAGTAAAGCTGCTAAGCATATTGTGACGCTAAAGCTGCAGTGCTTTTGCATGATGAAAATATCGAGTAAAACTTTTTTTTTTTTTTAAATAAGCTAGTAATATTTTCAGTATTGAATGTATTGCATGAGTTTTCTCGCTTGGGCAGCCATCGTTCTCTTCAACTTGAATCACTGAGGCCAGGCCCATAGCCAGTCACCGATGTCCGGACCTTAGTACATTTTTCATGTTCAAAAACAACATTTGGGAAGTTCCAGTTTAGGATCAGCGATATTTTATCTTATTTGCAAAATATTTTAAGTCATTTCATTTTATTTGTACATTTATTTAAAAAAAACAAATTTTTTATAACAATATCTGGCAACACTGCATCGCCGGCACTTAAACCGACAGTAATCAAAAAAGCCCATGGACAGGTTATTGCTGACAGGATAGTACATTCGGTAAGGGTAATGCAAAAAAAAAAAAAAAATCATGATATTATCTGTCAGAAACATTATCAACGCTGCCAAAAACAATAGCATTTAATACTATTACATGGATCTGTAGAACAAGGTTACAGAATGAAATGAAATATCCTATGCAAATGCTAGCCATGAAGAAGGCTGTGCTATGTCATTCAGCTAGTAGTTACATTTTCACAAATCATGCTAAAAACATTCATAAGAGTACTAGACAAAGTTATCATCTATATAGCAATTGAGTATTAATGAAAACTGTAACAGTAATATGTATTGTTGCATGATTGATAAACAACTGATAAAATTATCCACCCATAACAAATAGTAAAATATTAAAGAGGGCATAGAATGCCCATTTTCCACAAGTTGATATGATTCTTTAGGGTCTTAATGAAAAGTCTGTAACATAGTTTGGTTAAAATTTCTCAATGGTAGTGTAAAAAACACATTTTTACCCTGTCAAAAACAGCTCTTTTCAGATCAAGCCGTTTTTGTAGCATTTTCCTTTAAATGTTAATGAGCTCTGCTGACCCCGCCCCTCTCTTCCGAGCTGCTCTCAGAAAGACAGTTTACTTTAACCACATTCATCGTGAAACTTGCTAATTAGCACATTATTAGGAAAGGCGATTTGCAAAGATTCATTACAAAACATTATACTCACTTCTTCTGTAGATGAGGCAAGATCACGAATGATTTACGCGAACATAGACGCATTTATGTAGATCAGGGTGCATTCCCTTCAGAAACAAAGTAATCCACTGCGAGTTCAGCGGCTCAGATGTCGGGAGTAAATGACGACTGCTATGTTCATTATTACATCCAACAACAGAACACCTCAATCGCTTAGGAGTCATTCTTGTCTACATCTGCTCCGGCGGTGAAACAATGGCGGACTGATGACAGTCACTCAGGGCGGGTCTAAGGTAAGACACCAGTCCAGTCTGTGCTGAAATGCTACTGTCAATCAAACTATCGTGGGAGGGGCCTGTCTGTGTGACGTCACACAGACAGGCATCTGAGATCGGCTCAATTTGAGAAAGGGGAAAACATTTATCCAGATTTAAAAAAAAAAAAAAAAAAAAACTGGGTGGATTTTTATCATTATAGGGTGGTTGTGTACACACACTGCCAACACACATTTCAGTTCAAACTACTTGTAAAAGTGCATGTAGCATCCTATGACCCCTTTAACAAATTTTGATGCAATAAATATGGTATAATTTAGCAGTGTTAACACTTTTAAAGTGTTTAGTGTATATAATTAATTGTATGTGTGGGGGTTATTATTAGCACAATTCTTAACCCAGACCTCACTAATTTTCTAACCCTGGCATCTGTTGTGAATGTTAATATATGTCTCATACATCTGAGCAGAAGTCGACTGTGCATGCAAGCAAAGGTCAGAACCATTCTGTGCTCCACGGTAAAAGATTATTGAACAAAGTGTGTTCATTTTCCATCCCCCAAGGAGTCTTTTTCATTGCTGTGTACCTTTTCTTTGTGTAACAGATCAATCAAAAGGCTTGCTAAACCTGTTGCAATGCCTTGCAAAATGCTGAACTGATATATGCAAGATACGTTTATTGCTGAATTAAACCGGGTACCTGCTGTGTAAATTCATGCCAGTATATGTGCTGTAAACCCACTTGCGTTTTATGTGAATTGTTTACAAGTTCAGTTTTTGGGCCGTGCCAGTTGTCCAGTGCTGTACTGTAAACTACTGGTAAAATCTATACACCTGTAACCTTGCGGCAGCAGATCAATGCCTTTCTGTGAAAGACACAGCATACATAAAACATTATACAGCCCACTCAGTAGGACCAGAATGACAGTGTGCATAATAATATTGTATTTGCTTCCTTAATATGAAAGTGCAATGCTAGATTTGCATTTTCTGAAGGAAATAGAAGTGCTTGCAAGGCAGCGAAAGAGTTTTAGGTAATCTTAGGTTTTGCATGAAGGAAATGTTAAGTCAGAGCCACCTTGTCTTGTTATACTGTCATGACACTCAGCATGCAACTTGTTTTGTTTCAGCTTTGCACAAATATCAACTCTCAATGCAGCTTCTTTGCTGTTTAAATGCAACTATCATTGGGTAAGTAGATTAATGTAATTTTTTTATTTTTATTTAAGTTAAATTAAATTACATTTACATTAAATGAAATTAAATTAGACACAGTTGCAATTATGCTGTCACTACAGTTTGGCTAAATTTTGACAAGCCAACATTTTAATAAATGAGAGATTTTCCAGACTTTAGAAACCTACAGAAAAACTGAACACTTCACTTATATCTTGAGTGCAAATAAATGTATAAGTCTGACTCCCAATGCAGCATCTTTGCTGTTTAAATGCAAGATTCAGATAGTATAATTTGACAGTAATTTTAGTATGATAGTACATTTTGACCAGCCAACATTTTAATCAGTGAGAGATTTTCCAGATTTTTCCTGCCTTTAGAAAAAATAAATAAAACTATACACTTCACCTAACGTATAACTTAAGTGCCATTAAACCCTCATCCGTCCCTCCCGAACATATGACAAAAGTGTCTCTCGCGGGTCAAAATGACCCGAAGGCCAAAAATGACACTAATTTTATTTTACAGAAAGCTTATATTGGTCCATTTTTAATGTAGTTTTTTTTCGAATTTGATTTTTATTTATTAACCTTAAATTCGGAGATTATTAATGAATAATGAGCATAGTTGTATACATTTTTTCACCAAAAAAACTAAAACAAAGAAAGACACAATTTCTGCATATTTATACTTTAAACATGATGATCCATCAGGACCTAGTTCATGAGTTGTCTCTGTGCATCTGGTGGGGGGAAAAGAAAATGAATACAAATTGCATTTTATGATTACCAGCACTAGAGGGGCCTAATTGAATCGTATGGCGCATCTTTCAATGAGCCCAAACAAGTGAAATCTTTAAAACCTCCAACCAACTTGAGGATTCATTAAGCTGTCTTCAGATATTATCGCAAGGCTTTCAGCTAGATACAAAACATTAATAAAAAAATTTATATTTTGTTAAAAAAATGAAAAAAGCGAAACGTGATACTGAATGTTTAATCCCAATACACAATGTCAGATGGCATACAGTTTCATAATATGTAATAAATATAAAAGGATCAATGTAAACAAATATAAATATGAATGTAACTCATTGGTCTAATTTCCCATCACTCAAATTTAACTGTGTAATGCTGTCAAAAAAACAAAATTCCTAATGACAGTCATTTCCAGCAGAAACATCATAAATGCGATAATGTGTTTCAATGGGAGTGTGGGTGCATATTGTGTTTGTTTTGTGTGTGTGGGTATGTTGAGGTTTTTGTGCATTGGGGACAATTCGGCAGGGTCTCACGCCCTTGTTTGGGTATGCATCTTTCCGGAGTGTGTAAAGTTTTTATATTAGAGTTATAATTATAAAAAACAAAATCTAATAAATAAAAAAATGCGTATTTTTCGGAAATGCCATTAATTCCCTAGGGCCGGTTCAAAATGACCGTGAGGGACATTTGTGTTACTTTTTTATTCCTTTATTTTATTTACACCCTAGAATCCTCGAGAGAACTCAGTGTTTTGGTGTCCATTGGCTGCGCCCTGCTTCAAGTGTGACAAAATTTAAATAAAAAAAAAAAAAAAAAAAATTCACAGGTTTTTCATAAAATTCCATGCTGTTCCAGGTTTAAGTAAGTGGTAGGTCAAAAAATGACCCGCGAGAGGGACACTTTTGGTTTACTTTTTTTATATGCACCACACGAAAAACTAGCTCGAATTTCACTTCTAATTTTGTTTTGTTTTTTATTATATTTTTCATGGTATTCTACAGTTTCCAAGTGTGACTAAAAAGGTTGTTGTAATTTTAAAAAAAAGGAGTCTTCCTAACCCTAACGATCCATGCTCGAGTTAAAAAAAAAAAACAATCTTTAAAACACGAGGGGGTTTTGGGTGTCAAAAGACCCGAGGGACGGCGAATCTGTTTATAAGATGAGGGGGTTTTTACATTTATAACCCAACTCACAGTTTAGCCATTTTTCCTTTTTAAATGCAGTTTATCACTTGGTCTGGGGGGGTATGTAGATTCGGGTAGTTATAAATTTTATGTTGATTGTCAATATATTTTATTTTGAGTTACATTTTTTTGTATTAATTTTTCTTTTAAAATTATTAAATTAAATTAGAGACCATTTGCATTGAGTATATTGAAATATTATGCCACCATAGTTGGCTAAATGTTGGACAGCAACATTTTAAATCAGAGGTGGGAAAAATATCAATTTTTTTTTTCCAGACTTATAGGAAAGAGAAAGAAGAGGGCCTTTAACGCTTCACCTAAAACTTGCATGCCATGAAATGTATAAGCCTGACACCGACAGACAGATTGACAAGAGGTCTTGAAGACACCTAGAGTGTCACCTCACTGGGGAGGGGCTACGAGATTTGTCACTCACAGAGGTAACCATGACAACATTAACACTCTAGTCTAGTGAGAAGCACAGTGATGCAGCATGCCGTAAGATACAATCATACCTCCAATCACATTTACATATATGCATATGCGCAGTTAATGGCTGGCTTGCAGAGATCTTCCTGAGAAAATCAATTTGGTTTGTGCATGTAAGTGATTGTATGTATTTGTGTGCATGTGTGCGTTTACACTCCCTCTCTCTCTCTTTGCTCTCTTTCAGTGTTGATTGGATTCTGCTAGCTCATCCTTGGTGCGCATATTAATTAGGAAGAAAGGCGACCCACTGTGCCCTGGATCACACTGTGCACTTGTCCTTTTGGGAGAGAGAGAGAGAGAGACGGGGCGAGGGTCTGCTCTGAGTTTGTGAGAGACGAGAGGGAGGGAGGGTGAGGGAGAAAGCGGTGTTTTTTTTTTGAACGGAGAGTACACTCTCCTGCAGGGTAGTCAGTTACTGCACCATGGTCGGGGGGAATGGACGAATGCTCATGGGAGAGTTAGCCCATTTCGAGGTAGGAGACGAGTAGCTTTTGATCTCTGACTCAAAAAGGAGAGAGAGTTCAAGAGCATTTCTTACTTTTGTAGCTTGCATTGTTCCTTTTTATAGTGTGTTTTTGATTAATATTCCTCAACAGTCTGGTTTGAGTTCATTTTAAACCATTTCAATTACACTTTTGTGTAAGTACTTAATGTATAGCCTTAATGGTTTTGTAGGTAAGTTTAGATGTGCAGTTTATTTTTGATTTAAACTGTGTTGCAAGAAAGTTATGTTATGATAGAGTGTTCAGCATTCACAGTGTAACCAACAGTGATGATGTCATCATAATATTTGCATACTAAATTGTGATTGGTTCTTTTTTCTTATATCTGTTTGCATAATTGTCATGAATATTCCCTCCCCTGCCTTTTTTTATTTTCCATTGATAACCTGATGACAAGCGTCGTCAATAAGCATATGTAATGTAGTAGTAATAATAATAAAAGTAGTATATTTTGTGCATTATATTTTTTATTCTTTATTTATTAAACATTTTAGATTTAGAACTCTTTACAGCAGAGCCCGAGATCCACCCATATACAACAGATACAATAAATAAATAAATATATGAATTACATTTATTTTGATTATAATTGATTAAAATTATTATGCAGATGTTTATACACATACACAATTAACCAAGACTCATAACCATACACAATTTTAAAAAAGATCAAGAACAAAAATATTAAATAATAAAATATTAAAAAACGATTCTCCTTGATCATCTTTGTAGGAAATCATTTTTTATGGCTTTTATTAATATTTTTTTTTGTATTTGTTTTAAATTAGTAGAAATATATAAAGTATCTTTGCAGATTATATGACGTAGAGTATATAATATTAGAAATTTTCTATAATTCATA
This sequence comes from Sinocyclocheilus anophthalmus, assembly GCA_018155175.1. NCBI lineage: Eukaryota > Metazoa > Chordata > Actinopteri > Cypriniformes > Cyprinidae > Sinocyclocheilus > Sinocyclocheilus anophthalmus. Next base: position 396,998 of record JADLZN010011882.1, on the reverse strand, counting down.
TATAAAATAATATTCTATTATGTAAAATATGGTAAGTTTCTGCAATGGGGACAATGGGAAGCAAGCTTGAGTGCGTGCCCTCTCTGGAAAGCACTTAAACCTGAACTTACTTTGAAGCATTAACACGCTTGCTTCCTACTGTTTTCTTTCAGCAAATACAAATACAAATCTAGTTTTTCTAAAATTCTCCTTAAATAATAGATGTATCAGGAGATAAACATTTAACTCTATATTTAATCTGGGATTAGCTTTAATTGTCCATGGAAATACATACAATCGGGGAGAAAAGCACAGCATTAGAGGAGTGACTGGTGCTTTTTCCCAGCTGCAGGTGCACATAATAGTTAAGCAGTGAACATATCGTCGCTCCGCTGGAGATTATGAAAAACACGACACGTACACGCTCACAGACGCTTCATGACGTACACTTCGTCATGGAACGTGGGTCGTGAATGTTACGTAGAAAGACATCCTGCGAGCTGATGGATTGTGTTAAAGGAGAAGCGCTGTAAAAAGGGAAGATAAATGTGTGCAGAGGGGATGAGAGAAAAGAGGCAAGAGAGCTGGAGTGATAAATGGGGAACCAAATATTATTTTTAAAAGGAGAGTGGATGACGTATGGTGAGGAGTAAAGGAGATTTTTTTGTAGATTTTTTTTGAGGAGTGAGTGAGGGAGATTATTTCAAAATTGTTAACTGAGTGTAGAATCGAGACATTACAATGGACCTAGAGTGTATGAGAGTAGAGTCTTCTTAAATTTTGTACAGTGAATTTATTAAAAATATATGGAAGGTGGAGAGGGTGCAGGAAAATAAATTTATTTTTATTAAAGCCACAGCAACTACTGTGAAACCACCAGGTGCACAGAGGGAGGAAAAGATGGAGAAAGAGAGGAGGATCACCAAAGAATAGATGGGAGATATTAGCCATTTAGCCCAATTTACTGAGTGACACGGCACAAGATTTTAGTCTATGTGGATGCCAGTGAAATCGAAAGACAGAAAGAGGAATCACACTGGCAGCAAACAATAGATACAAATAATAAAGCTGACATGCTGAGGGAAAGAGGAATAGAGTGGAAAACATTTTGCCTTCCATTGTTTGAAAGTTTGACTTCTTTTGCTTCTTTTGACTTTCGCTTTTTGACTTTTCACCATTTGCATTTGTGTGAGTTTATAAGAAAATAATCGTAGACTATCCTTAAAAAGACAATTAATATTAGAATTATTTATAATAATTATACAATTTGTATATACTTAAATTGTATGTTATGACAATATTGTTTTTGGTATGTTATTATGGCATTTAACATTAATTGTAATATTGTTTTTAATATTAATATTTAATTGAATTATTATTTTTATTTGATAAATTTTAAAAGTTTATTATAGTTAACTACAAACGGATGAAAATGAAAAAAAAAAAAAAATATAATTTTGGGTTTGTTTAAAAGACCAATGAAATAAATGAACCATAACTGAAACAAATAAAAAAATATAGTATGTAAATGATTTATACATATATGAACTGCAAAATACCTGGCAATAAAGTTGATATTGCAAACAGAAAATTTGAAAAAAAAAAAAAAAATATATATATAAAAAAAATATCAAAACATTAATACCTAAAATATAATCGCATATCAATGACAAGAAAATAACACTATTTTTAATATTTTAATCTATAAATCTAGATTTAATATTAAATCTGCGATGTAATAGACAAATTTTTTAATGAAAGCAATTATGCAGTTTTCTGAAAGCAAAATTTTGGGTGGTACATATTGTTAAAAGCTAACGGGCATAGACTGAACTGCCACACAATTTCAATTTTATGGGCCTTTTAAGATGTTCTTTAAGATGAAATATGATATCTTATTTTGACCTGGACATTTCTTCATGAGATTCGCTCATTTATACAGGCTGTGCGGTAGAATGACTGCAGTCTGTGATGGATATTTCTAATAATATATTCTGCTGGGAGCCACTGGCCGCAGTGTAAGGTAGGCATGACATAGTCCAGGATAGTCCTAGAGCCTATTACAGTGAAGAAGTGCACCCTCGAGTCCTGACACGAGGAACACATGCTCCATACGTCAAACCCTGCGGCACGGATCTGGATCCCAGTGGATTTCTACGCTACACATGTAAACCTGAGGAAATCTCATTTGCATGGCTGCGACGTTCCCCATATACATACAGTGACATTGAATAGAAATCACTATTTATCCTGATGAAATAAATATAGCCCAATAAACAATCTCAATGGCACCCTGGTAGTGTTGTGTACTGTACTTCCTTTCTCTTTTTCTGTCTGCTTTTTTTATTTACTCTGCGCAGTATGGCGCAGTGTTTAACATGATGGCAGAACAGATAGCTCCTGGAGCTTCATTAATCATAAAAGGGTTATTTTGTGCCAGTTACCGTTTCTTTAGCTGCTTCGCGAGGTGCCTGTGAGATTATAAAACAGAAATGCATAAAGAGAAGGTGGAAAAGAGGAAGAAATATTAATGTGATCAAAGAGTGACAGGAAAATCGAGCTACAGGTGACTGTTGTATTATGTGTCATATTACGGGTGTATAAGTCGGAGTATGCTGATGATGATATTTGAGTGACAGGGAACTAAATTGGTTGCCAGGTCTTACAAGGACTCTACTGATGTTTTGCAGGCAAAGTATATAGCAGGAGGAGACTTGGAAGCAGAGGAGAGGGGCAAAAACACCGTGAGGAACTAAAGAGCCAAATAACCTCAGAGGCAGAAAAACGACAAGGTTAAGGAGGAAGCTCTCTGTTCCGGAACACATACCTACGCGTTTATCATTGGAAAGAAAATGATTGCATTGGTGTTCTTTAAATGAATGTTTAAATGATAAGGAGAATGAAAAGGTTTTAAATGAAAAGGATTACCAAAGGACAAGGCAGAAGAAGAAAAGGCGGATAATATTCTTTATTCATGCTAAGAAAAACCTGTATCCTCTTAGAAAGGCAAGCAGATGACTTTGAATGAATGGTATAGACTTAAAGTCACACTAGATTGGTCTCAGACTTAAGTTGATGATTGGTATGGTATGTCTTTATGAATGGCAGAAAATGTTTGAGACATGTAATGCATAATCACGTTATCACTAATTTTAGCTCGAATTATTTTTCCATTGGAACAGCTAGATTGCGAAGACAAGTGCCATTACATCTAACATGGCTCGCCCAATGGGTATGCTCTGGCAGTTGGAAATGGGGTTTGCCGTACAGAATGAGGGTCCCCCAGTACAAACATGATACAAAAACACAAGATCCACGAGTAATCCACACCACTCCAGTCCATCAGTTAACATCTTGTGAATCTAAAAGCTGCGTGTTTGTAAGAAACAAATCCATCATTAAAGGGGTCGTGTGATGCAATTTCAATTTTTCCTTTCTCTTTGGAGGGTTAAAAAGCTCTTGGTGAATGAATACAAAGAAGATCTGTAAAGTACGGTTTGCAAAGATGAATACGGCCAAAAATCCATAGAGATATTCTTTATAAAAGTTTAGACTTGTCCACGCCCTCCTAAAACGTCTTGTTCAAACACGCCCCCACATGTCTACCACATGATGTGGAAATATTTGCGTTATGCTGCCCAAATGTGCACGCAAAGAAAAAAGGCGTAACTTTTATTCTAGCTGTAGTACTGTTGCCGCCACCGCCATGTCGTGAAGGCGCTGTGTGTTTGTGTTCTGTGTGTTTCGTTGTGAAAGTGAAATTACTTGGTTTGGTCTTCCAAAAGAGGACGATAACCGCTTAGTCATGCTTGGAGCTGATCCGTGCTGGTCGCTGAGGGAATACAGCAACTTCGCGCTGTGGATCGCGGATCGGCTTTCACCGTGGACGAAGCGGAGTCCAGCCTGGGGTCGTCCCATGTGGTTGCCGCAAGCCCGCCCGCAGTGCCGTTCTTTAGCCCACTGGCCGCCGCTCACTCAAGCCGGCCTAACTCATCTAGACCGGCCGCCATTAACTCTAGCCATCTGGTTCTGCTCATTTACGCCATGTCGTGAAGGTGCTGTGTGCTTCGTTTGTGAAAGCGAAACTTCTTTGTTTGGTCTTACAAAAGAGGACAAGACTAGAATCAGGGTTAAGTTGTATTACAACAGTTCCAGAACAGTTCAAAACCAACATTCCGTGTGTCTAGTGCCATTTTAATGGAGGACTGTTTTCTGAACTGGGAGAGGGGGAGATACACTGCGGCTGTTCTGAACACAGCTGGAAGGACGTTTTTTTATATAAAGAATTTTGCCACGCGATAAACGGAGTTTGAGCAGTGTAGAAACTAAGGCGGGGGGTTTTTAATTTGTAACTTTCTCGATCACAAATGGCCTTGTTTTATAATGGTTGTAATGTTTTGTATGGTCGCTACGGTAGGGACAGGGCATCACAGTATGGTATGGGGCTTAACATTTCCGTCACACGCTTTAGGTTTTCGGCCAATCACAACGCATTGGATAGTTGGCCAATCAGAGCACACCTAGCTTTTTCAGAATGATGCGTTTTTTAAAAATCGAAGCGTTTCAGAAAGGCTGGGCATAGAGAAGAAACAATGTACAGTATGTGGAATAATAATGTGTTTTTTGAACTTTAAACTGCATAAACACATTTCATTACAACAAATAAATGTTCTTTTTAGCAAAATCATATGACCCCCTTAAGGACGTTTTAACTTCTCAGTAACTGGTTACTTCTGGGCGCAAAATACAAGTCTAATCCATAATAAAGTCCATTCCTGTTGTCCTACACATCAAATCCACTCACAGCTTTATACACAGTGCCGTCTGTGCCTAGTTCTCGATTTTTGACTACATATTATGGAGAAAAGGACCTCGTTTGTAGCCGGAACGGTCACTGTTAAAACGTTTAAAAGCATCAGAAATTTATGGATTTGTTTTTCAAAAACATTGCAAACTTTTGGTTATCACGAATTCATTGATGACTTGGAGGGTGTGGATTATTGTGGTTATTGTGAGGGTTTTATCAAGCTTTTTGCTCTCATTCTGACGGCACCCATTCTGCAGAGGATCCATTGGTGAGCAAGTGATAGAATGCTGAATTTCTCCAAATCTGTTCAAATGAAAAAAAAAACTCATCTACTTGGGATGGCCCTGGTGTGAGTAAATCTACAGTGATTTTCATTTATTGGGTGAATTATCCTTTAGGTTTGGTGTAGAACTAGGGAAATCTTGGGAGTCAAATGCGTCCAGTAAGTGCAGAAAAGGGGGCAAGATTATGTAAAAGCAGTGAGTGATGAACAAGAAAAAAAGCTGTTGGTACTACTGTAGGACAGGAAAAACGATACATTCAGTCAAACTGCACCGTCGGAAAGTTGAAGAGACAAAACCTTTGCTCATCTTCTGGCACCCCTGGATACAGCTCTAAAAACTCAGAAGGAGGTCGTGCGTACAAGCTCAGAGAGCGATAGCTTGTTGTGGCCTGAATAAGACCCCATATGCTGCCCTCAATACTCTGGCGGTGGTTGATCAAAAAATACAGTAAAATTGTGAAATGATCACAATTTAAAAGAAGTTTTTTTTTGTGAATATATTTTAAAATGTAATTTTCATGTGATGCAAAGCTGAATTTTTCAGCATCATAACTCCAGTCTTCAATTTCACATGATCCTTCAGAAATAATTCTAAATATGCTGATTTGCTTGCTCAGACAACATCGTATGATTATCATTGTGGAACAACACTTTGATGAAAAAAATGGGCACACACCACACACACACATACAGTATATATATAATATACTATAGATAATAATATATAGATTGATATTACTATTAGGATTCTTTGGTGAATAGAAAGTTCGGATAAACCGCATTTGTTTGAAATATATTCTGGTGAACACGATAAATGGTCTTTAATGTCACTCGTAACAAGTAATGTGCCTTCCTGAATAAAAGTATTACTTTCGTTCAAGAAATAATACTCAATATCCTACATACTACTACTAATAATAATAATAAACAAAAAAATATTAATAATGCAAGACAGAAAAAAAGAAAATAAATGTATTTTGGTTTTTTTTCTTCAAACATTTGAATGATAGCGTAAAAAAAAATAACTGGCAAGAATATATCTCTATTTTATGTATATACTGCATGTGAAAATCCAGTACTGGGGCTTTGATATTTCTCTAATATTTTTTTCATACAGAAAAGCTGATATGTGTTATCAAGTTTGTATACAGTTCAGCTGAAGAAGATACCGGGTCGGACATGAGGGCTTTACGTTGTGTGAGAGGGTTGGATAGAGGGGCAAATAAAGTCGAGATGTTCTATTGCTCCTCCTGTTTTTTTATTAGAGCAGGCAGTTTAATGCGCTGTTCACCTCTTTCATTTGCCCTCTGATCCTCTAAGGGAATTGGGCACTTATGAAGCAGCAACCTTTCAGCGAATGGTGGTTGAGGTTGTGGCAGTAACAGGCCTTACACAGCACAATACTTCAACGGGACCACCATTTATAGCAGTTATAGCATCGCAAGCATCTCCCTGAGGTGAGGGACTGTCAGTTCCAGTAACTCTCTGACACTGAGTTTTCATGTGCACCTGAGATGGAGCGTCGTTAGGTCACGACTGAGCTCAAAAGAAACAAAGGACAATCAGTTACAGCTTTTGTCCCTAGCAGAAGGTTTGATCATGTCTTGGCAAGATAGTGATGGAGTCTTGCCCCAGACTTTAGCTCCAGAGTGCTCAGGCCCAAAACAGCAGAAATATGAAGATGCTTTCCAGAATTTGAAAAACTGTAGCTAAGATGTAAGCCAACCATTCCAGCTGCTATGAGTGTTGATAGCCATCTTGCTAACTTCTGCCAGACTTCACAACTGAATTAGACCAGCACCCATCCTCTCCAAATATGTAGTTTTTTAAATTGTATATATTTATTATTCTATAAAGCAGGAACTCATTAAATTTAACAGAAGTGACAGTAAAGACATTTAAAATGTTGCAAAACTGCATTAGCATATATTATATATATAGTTATATTTATTTCTGAAACATAAAAGCATAAAAGACTAAAAAAAAAAAAAAAAAATCTTACAGGAACCTCACACATTTGCTTATTTTCTAAGATTTTAGATTGTCTAATGTTTGTATATTATAAAAATATATATAATATGATAATAGATATAACAAAAAACATTAAAAAATGTTGAAAAATTGTTATACCACAAATTTGTTGAATGTATATATATATACAGTAGATATGCTATTTGAAATAAAATAAACAATAAACAGAAAATAAAATAAAATTAAAATATAAAAAAACTGTTGCCAAGGCCAAATTCATCATTTTCTTTTTTAACTGGATACTGAAAATGAAATAAAAATTAAAAACTAAAAGAAGCTTTAAAAATGAAAAGAAAATAAAAACCTTTATGAAACACAAAACTACAGAAAAGTACAAACATGGGCACACCACATTACTAAAACTTTAGCTAAAATGATAAAAAATGAAGGTCCCGAATATAAAAATAAAAATGGATTCAAAATATTAATAAAAAACCACTAAATGGGATATTAGTAGTATTAGTATTAATGTATTAGTAATTGACTATTAAAAGTATGGTGTCGTTTTCTTTTTACATTTTACAGATCACATTATTTATTTTATTTATTTATTGTTTTAATAAAAGATATACCGTTTTCTGAAAGACATGATTCAATAGCTTTTGAACAATAGCTGGTTAGCTTACTTTAGCAGATTTGCAGGGTCATATGAGGTTGTAGCATAGTATTGATCTTTATAAACACTGCGGTTAAGTCACTGAGTCGTGTGGAAGTGTTTATGAGGGTTATCAGTGTCTAGTTTATACTGGTCTTGGTGGTTAGTGGTCAGACAGTAAGACGTCTCCCTGACTTTAACAAGAGAGGACGACCACCAATGCGTGTTTCAGTGCTGTCTGACTATAAAACACTGTCGATTTCTGTCTGTGTGTCTAAGTGAAATCCCATTAACACACTCGTGATTTTACGGGACTACGACTTCGTGATTTTTACTGCAGCTCTTTTATCACCCATCAAGAAAAGCAATGTGCCTTAAAATGTGTGCTTTAAACTATCCTGATGTTAAAGTCAACCTGAAATGCAGTCGCAATCCGTTATCACTTCAATAATGTGACATGTTCTATGCGAAACAGAATGGAGTCACATCTGAATGCTAACTGGCACCTTAAACACCACTGGTACACACTTTTCAGCACTTTTTTAGAGGCTTAAGGTCAAGTTGATACTGCAGAAGATTTTCACATATTTCCAGTCTAAAACAGACGACATTTCCCAGCAGGCACAGGACGTCAATATAAATACAGAGTTCTGGCATGAAACTCTAGATGGCGCAGTCTGATGGGTCTAACTCAATCTGAGCTAATGACATTATTATCACATGGCACAGCTGATTGGTTCTCTCCTGTATCGTTAGCCAATGAGCTCGCTGCTTAACATTCAAACACATGACTAGTGCTTGCCGTAGCAGTGCAGCTTGCTTCATAAACCCTTCAACTTCCCCAGCTCCACCTCCACCTGTATAGATCTGCTACGAGGTGATTCATGTATGCTATATCGGGTTATTTCATGTATGTTATATTTGCAGCAGCAATATTTCTTACATGCTCACAGCAGCATGTTGTGGATGTATTGGCAGTAACAAATCTCGGTACTTGCTCTGCCGCAGCAGCAGTGTAGCAGATCTATTCGGCCAAGACCAAATACATTAACATTGTCATGTACATTACCATGCCAATCCCTCCGAGAGTTATCATGCAGAACATCAGTTTGATGTTGAACATGACATCAGACAGATGTTGCATTTTGGTTGAGAATAAAAATTGAGTTGACGTCAGTATTTGACGCTAATTTGACGTTGACTTAGCATTTTGGTTACACAACCTAAAAACAACAAATATCAATGTCAGCTCAACATTCAAATTAACATTGACATTAGACGTTGATTTGACATTAAATTTTGGTCACCCGACGTCACAACCGAAATTTAACCAAATATCAATGTCTTATGATGTTGTGTGCCTGCTGGGTTTAGGGTCATAACTGGGGAATTTGGGTTGGTAACTATAAAGTTGTAGGTTCAAATATCTGGGTGACCAATATAATCCATACAAAAACACTTTTGAACAATATTTACTCAAATTTCACAAAACTGGTGATCAGCCATGTAACGAAATGGTTTAAAATATACAACCAACAGGTTCTATATTGAACATCAGTAAATCAAATGTGATTCAAATCTCATGCATTTTACCTAAAAAATGCATAAACATTGCTTGTTTCACAGCTAGTCATATTTGAACCATTTTCATACTTTTTAACAGAATAAATTTAAAGGGTCATATGATGCGATTTCAATTTTTCCTTTCTCTTTGGAGTGTTACAAGCTCTTGGTGCATAAAGAAGATCTGTAAAGTTGCAAAGACTAAAGTCTCAAATCCAAAGAGATATTCTTTATAAAAGTTAAGAGTCAACCACGCCTACCTAAAACGGCTCGTTCTAACACGCCCCCACATGTCTATATCACTATGTGGGAAGATTTGCATAACGCCGCCCAAATGTTCACGCAAAGAAAGAAGGCGTAACTTTTATTCTCGCTGTAGTATTGTTGCTGCCGCCAAGTCGTGAAGACGCTGTGTTTTGTTGTGAAAGTGAAACTACTTTGTTTGGTCTTCCAAAAGAGGACATGACTAGAAATCAGTGGTTCAGTTGTATTTACAACACTGTTCCAGAACAGTTCAACCCAAATATTCAGATGTGTGCAGCACATTTTATGGAGGACTGTTTCTTGATCCTGGTAGAGTAGACTACAATGCCGGCTGTTCTGACTCACAAACTGTAAGTATGTTTTCATTTTAAGGATTTGCCACTGACGATTCAAACGCGAGTTTTGAGCAGTGTAGAGTAGCGCTTGTTTGTCATTTCTCCGATCACAAATGCAGACATGATTTTATGTTTACGCGGCAACGCAACGCAACGCGTAAAAAGAAAGTATAAGTCATTATAATCCATAATTATTCCCACTGGGTTTTAATGTTTTTGTCTCATCGCTCTGGCCGGACAGGGCATCACAATATGGTAAGGGGCGTAACATTTCCGTCACATGCTTGAGGTATAGTTTTATTTTTGTTTTAATTTTGTTTGTTTTTTTTTTTTTCCTATTCTTTTTTTTTTTTTTTTTTTTTTTTTTTTTACAGTTTCGGTTCTTTTTTTTTAGTTTTATTTTTTTTCGGCCAATCACCCTCGACGAGTTCAGAAGGCGGGACATAAGAGGAGAAACAATAATGTACAGTATGCGAAAAATAATGTGTTTTTTTAACCTTAAACCATAACACAATTTCATTACACCAAATACACAACTTAATGTTCTGTTGCAACATGATATTTACATTTACATTTAGTCATTAGCAGACGCTTTTATCCAAAGCGACTTACAGTGCATTCAGGCTATACATTTTTTACCAGTATGTGTGTTCCCTGGGAATCGAACCCACGACCTTTTGCGCTGCTAACACAATGCTCTACCACTGAGCCACAGGAACATCCTATGACCCCTTTAATGTCTTCCAGCAGTGATGTCTGCGAAGAATTCTGGGTGTGTTGTACCGAGACCATATCAGCAATGATGAGATTAATCGTCGAACTGACACTCGCCCACTCCAAGAAGTTGTCACCGAATGCCGACTAAGATTTGCTGGTTACATCCTTCGACAACTAACTTCTAGACATGCAAGAACCGCACTCATATGGAAACCACCTCACAGCAAGAGAAAACAAGGTCGACCACAAACAACTTGGCGTCATACCTTTATTGAAGATCTGAAAGCCATCAACATTTCATGGGATGAAGCTGAAAACATCGCGGCCGATCAATCAAGTTGGCGGAAACTTGCCGCTTAGGCGGACCTAAGCTAAGCTATATGACATATGTCTATATGTCCTTTTACAGTAAATATTATTACTGTAAAATTTACAATGTCTACTGTATATGGTAAGGTAACTTTCAGTTCACCAACTTTTTGAGAAAGAACAATTTATTTCAGTTAATTTTCAAGACAAACTTCTGAATGAATCGTGCACAATGGGAGACGTGTGTTAGAAAAGTAAATAGTTTCTGTTTTGATTGAATGTAGCATGTGTGCGTCACATAGGAAGAATATTATCGCTAGTGATTTCTCAGAAATCTTTTATAAATGAGGTTGGTGATTGTTGGAGCACTTGAGATGACTTGATATTTTGTCATCCACAGCAGGTCACCCAACCTAGAATATATTTAATTATAAAACACTCTTTTTTGCCCTTATCTTGGCCTGTTCTCCTACAAAAGCAGCCTTGTATTTCGCAGACTTTTGACAGATGACAGAAGTACTATGGCACATGGAGTCAGTGAGCGTTATCTTATCTGAACACTGAAGATATACAAACCAGCACTTACTGTATGCTCATGAAATATACATCAGGAGCGTTTGCATCCAGCATTACTTTTCCTCCAATCCGGCCCTGTTTAATTCAAAAGCCTTCTTTGCAGGTGGAATACATATTTCAAAACAACTTCTAAACCACTCGTATCTCAAGATTGATTTTTTTACTCTCTTCCCATAACTGTGTTAAGTGGTGTGATTATGCTGCTCTTCCGTCTCTCTCTCTGTCTTACTGTCTGTAGTGTTTTGGTTTTAACATGACACTGAATAATACCTGGTTCTTAACAAAAGGAATTCAAACTAAGCTTCAAAATATAAATACAACCCTGCTGGAAAATTGCTAGTAGTTGTGTTTTGAAACATGTCTAGTCTGGTCATTTGGTTGGTCCAGGCTGTCATTGGGAGTTACTGTAAAGCACACAAAATAAGTCCAGGTCCAGGAAGCTTAACCTTCACTCAACCTCAGGAGGTCTAATGGTGTAGGTTAAGGTTTAGCTAATGATTAGTATATGATATATATATATATATAATGTATGTGTTGGGTTTTCTTTTATGTATGTATGCATGTATGTATAGTGATATTATTTCAAATAGGGTTACAGTGTTTGTCAACCAAAACAAACCGTATTTTTTTGTCCCCATTAATTTTAGTAGCTTATATTTAGTGATGTATTTTCAATAGGGCCTTTACAGTGTTTGCAGCATATTACCAGCCTGGGGATGATTTACTATAATGCAGGTTTTTAAAATAAAATTATGATCAAATTTAAAAGTTAAATAAAATACAGAAATACATTCAGTAATGAAATTTCCCCCACCCCCCCCCCACCATCACACAAAGGAGAAGGGTATGTTGAAATAAAAAGATGTGACCTCAAATTGTTTGTGAGATCACTCTTACATTCTAGGAGACTTTTTTTTTAACATTTATTTTGTATATCATATTTAGTTTTGATGGTTTGTTACCATGTTTACAACCGTTCCACAGTTTGGATACTAAATTACTGTTTTAAAACAGTCTTTAACCCTCCTTTAGTATTTAGCAATTTAAGCAATACTCATGAAATAATACCTTTAATAAATAATTATAGATAATGATATATATATATATATATATATATAGGTTAGATTTTTGTTTATTTCCAGGTGGGGTACGGAAAGTTTTCAGACCCCCTTACATTTTTCACTCTTTTTTATATTGCATCCATTTGCTAAAATCATTTAAGTTAAGTTTTTTACTCATTAATGTACACACAGCACACCATAATGACAGAAAAACACAGAATTGTTGACATTTTCGCAGATTTATTAAAAAAGAAAAACGGAAAAATCACATGGTCCTAAGTATTCAGACACCTTTGCTCAGTATTTGGAGAAGCACCCTTTTGATCTAATACAGTCATGAGTTTTTTTGGGAAAGATGCAACAAGTTTTCACACCTGGATTTGGGGATCCTATGCCATTCCTCCTTGCAGATCCTCTCAAGTTCTGTCAGGTTGGATGGTAAACGTTGGTGGATAGTCATTTTTAGGTCTCTCCAGAGATGCTCAATTTGGTTTAAGTAAGGGCTCTGGCTGGGCCATTCAAGAAACGTCACAGAGTTGTTGTGAAGCCACTCACAGCAACTTTTAGCTGTGTGCTTAGGGTCATTGACTTGTTGGAAGGTAAACCTTCAGCCCAATCTGAGGTCCTGAGCACTCTGGAGAAAGTTTTCGTCCAGGATATCCCTGTACTTGGACGCATTCATCTTTCCCTCGATTGCAACCATTCGTCCTGTCCCTGTAGCTGAAAAACACCCTCACAGCATGATGCTGGCACCACCGTGCTTCACTGTTGGGACTGTTTTGGACCGGTGATGAGCAGTGCCTGGTTTTCTTCACACATACCACTTAGAATTAAGGCCAAAAAAAGTTCTATCTTGGCGCAGACAGAGAATCTTATTCTCACCCATCTTGGAGTCCTTAAGGTGATTTTAGCACTCATGGGGCTTCATGTGTCTTGCACGCGGAGCGCTTCGTCGGCCACTCTGATAAAGCCCGATGGGGGAGGGCTGCATGATGGTGCTGTTCTACAACTTCTCTATTCTCCCCGACTGATTTTCTGGCGCGCATGCCACGTGATCTTTGGGTTCTTAGTACCTCTTCTCACCACGGTTCTTTACCCCCGAAGCTCAGTTTGGGTGAGGCAGGGTCTAGGCAGGGTGTGGGTCGTCCATTATCACCCACCGTTTGTTATTCTTAAGGATATGGAGGCACGGTGATCCGTAGACCTTAAGTTGGCAGCATGCCTGCTTTGTAACTTGGCCAGATCGTGCTTGCCAAATTGTCTTGCGCTTTCAGGCAGTTCCTTTGACTCATGAGTCTCATTTGTCTGAATGCACCTTGAGCTGTCAGGCTTATATAGCCGGTGTGTGCTTTCTAATCACGGCCCATCAGTATAATCAAACCACAGGGATCAAATGAAGGTGTAGAACATCTCAAAGGAGATCAGGATAGACCTGACCAGCACTGAGTGAATCTATGAGTTGTCCATCCGCAAGGATCCCGAGCCACCCTTATATTGAGGACCCCTGTGATATTTCAGTTTTTTTTTTTATAAATCTGCCACCCAAAAGTCCACCCCTTCCTGTGTTTTTTCTTTGTTAATTGTATTGGGTGCGTGGTCAATAATGAGCCAAACATTACTTCAAGTGATTTTTGCCACCCCGGCTTGTCCCTATACACCCAAAGCGTGCACTACCTATTTCTGAATAATTTCGTACCCTACTGTATAACTCTATCTCTAGATATATATAATATATCGCACTATGTATTTTATGTAGTGTATTTTTTTTTTCCAGATATATTACTAATGTTTATATATATATTTTATTACCCCTATATTATATCTATATATAACGAACACATCATATTTAATACTTAAATTGAATTAATAAATAATATATTATTAACCCCAAAATGATTGCACCACGACCAATTACAACCTATATTTTAAAAATTACCGTTAACTCACAACTCACACTTAAATGAAGTTTTGGTTTTTTTTGTAATGAACTTGTGTGATTTATATTAGCGGAGGTCGTACCTTTAGAGGTGTCAATATTTTACGGGGGAGACCATACCCCCCCACCCTTTGAGCTTTTCTTATGTAGGCTAAATTATATAAAATAATAATTAATATCAGTATCAAAAAATATCTAATGTTAATATCCATCAAATCCATCAATTCTAATATCCAGCAAAAAAAAACTTGGGAATTGTGCTTCTAATGCATAACGGCCACAACATTTGATAACCAGTACAGTTCCAGCAGAGGACGAAGCTCAGATCTTCATGAAACCTCTTCTATGTGTGTTTTATCTCCTCATTTGTTTCTCTGTGATGTGACTGTTGTTTTTGTTTGCCCTTTTAGTCATCCATTCATTTAAGTGACTGAATGGATGGCTTTGCTTTTAATAACGCTTGATGAGATATGGAGACATGAAGTGGGTGTGATGGCTGTTGTCCAGTCATGCTTCACAGGACTTGACGTGCTTATACTTTCCATGTCAAACTCAGTCTGGCGGGCTTTAAGTGTGTGTGTGTGTGTGTGTTGATTGTGTCAATTAACTCAACGAGCTTCTCGTTCTGTCACGTCTTGTATGTTTAAGTGTGAGTCAGAACTCATAACGGACCACCATTTCTCACTTTTCCCATCATGCATTTCTTCCCACACTTTTTTTTCTCTTGCTCTTTTTGCTGTTTTTTTTGCAAACCACTTCAGTTTCTGTTTAAACTCTGTTTAATTGGCTTTTCCAGTCGGGGATATACTATATTTCCCTTGTTGTCCTGTGCAGAATGCTGGATTAATCCAGGCAGAGAGGTTTTAATTCATATTACATGCTCATTCTCAAGCCATTGATTGCTCATTGTACATTTTGCTGGTGCGTCGGTTGGTTTGTTTGTTTGTGTTATTTCAACCCTCTTCATCCTCTGTGACAATACTGTGACAATCCAGTTACGAAGGCAGCCTGCCAGACTGTTGTACAAGACAACGCATGGAGCTAGAAAACAGACACAATAAGTTTAAGAGTGAAAGTGACAAAAACATGTTCATTTATTTTATTTATTCATTTATTGTGAATATAAGGATAATGAAAATTGAGGTAAAAATGTGCTTACATTTGATGACAACTATGTCAATGTTTTATTTATATAGCACATTTCGTACACAAAGGTAATTCAAAGTGCTTTAAATAAAAAAAAAAAAAAAAAAAATGGAAATAGGGGACTTAAGCTGTCAAAATATGTGTGCACACATACGTTTGGGAATATTAACAGTTGGAATGTTTTGTATGTTTTGATTTTTGATGTGTCCTATTGCCTCACAAACTGCATGGATTTTTCAAACATACGTAAAACGACAGTAAGTGTTTTTTTTTTGTTGTTTTGTGGGTAAAACTTGTAACTTCAGTGGAGTAAAAGTTGTTAGTAAGTTTTTTTTTCTTCTTACAACACATATATTTCAATTCCTGCGTTATTCAACTTGACGGATGCGCTAATACGTGGCTTCCAAAAGTGGCAGACAATTTTTTTTTATAATTTATATTTGATTTTTTTTGTTATTAGAACCCCCCCTCAATATAGATATAGTATTCAATAATCAATTGAAATAAATCCAGGATTCTTGAAACTTTGTTCATCAAGAATCTCGAAAAAAAAGATCCATGTTGCCACAAAATATAAGCAGCAAGAAAGGTTCTTAAAAATGTATGATCATAAATGGTTATATATTTTGTATGTAATTAAATTTAAGAAATGATTTTTTATTGCATCTTGCTAATAATTGACGCAGCGAACTGAGAATGCTTTAAAAGGAATCTGAAGGATCATGTGACACTGAAGACTGGAGGAACGATGCTGAAAAAAACCCTTGAGATTTGTATTTTCCTATTTGCCCCGTTTTTGTTATTATGTCATATCTCTTAATTTCAAAATATATCCAAAAGAAATGTTATTTTAAATTGTAATAATATTTTACAATTTTACTGTTTTTTTTGATCAAATAAAAGCAGCATAAGAGAGGCCTTTAAAAAAAATAGTAACTCTAAATTTGATGATCATCAGAGTAAAACATATCACTGATGAACAGATTTTATTTTCCTTCCCTTCATTTTCAATCAGAAGTAGTTAAGGACATTCTGATTTAATAAATCTGCCCTGACAAGTGTCTGATTGGTGGCAGCGACACGCGGGCCGCTGTGTGAGAGCCGTCGTCTCTGATTACAATCTTCAGGTGCCGCATTTCTTAAAGATCGGCCCCTGCTGCCGTGTAGCGCGATCCCTCTGGTGTCTCATCAGCCGCGTGTCCGTGTGCTGCATCACGCTGGAGAATCAATCGTCCAATCATTCATCAGCCTGACAGGAAATGAGACAATTGTGCTGGGCGAGACAAAACACCAATTAACTGCCTTTGATTCGTCACAACTTCTACAGCTGCATCTTCTGTGAAATGAATATGTGAATAAAATCTGCAACACATTTTCTTCAACACCATAAAGAATAATATATCCAAGGTACAGATTTATAGCAATAATCTTACCTTTCACCATTTTTACCCCATTTCACCAATTAATTTCCATGACTTTTCAGTCATTTGTGATAGCTGAATAAGGATTTCAAATGAAAATCAGATCGTGAATTTCACTTATGCACAAAGTCAAGTCAAGTCACCTTTATTTATATAGCGCTTTTAACAATACAGATTGTGTCAAAGCAACTGAACAGCATTAATTATGAAAATAGTGTGTCAATAATGCAAAATGACAATAGTAAACACTAATTTTCAGTTAAAGACAGTTCATCATTTGTCGTACGACAAAGAGCAATTTCTAGTGAGCACCCCCCAGTTCTCGAATTTACTACTAGAATAGAATATACATGTTCTGTTTTATTTTGTGTGTTATTTTTTTTTGCTACCTTTTATTTTATATTTTTGAGGTAGTTTGTGTTACTTCCTTGTTTTTAGCATAATTTAGGATTATATGGAGGTATATTATTTTTTCTAATCGTAAATACTTTCTGCCCTGTTAAGATTTTATTTATTTTATTTTATTTTATTAATTTTTTTATTTTATTTTATTTATTTATTTTATTTTATTTTATTTTATGTTATTTGATTTTATTTTATTTTATTTTATTTTATTTGTCTGACTGTAGGAACCATCATTTTACCAAGAAGGATAGGTTCCTATACATTCATTCATTCATTCAATTATTTATTTGTTTATTTTGCTATTGATCGTAAATTATTTTAATGCTACCTATGCTATGCTATTTTTGGACACCATTGCATAATTATTTACCATTTCTGCAGTATGTATGTATATTATGCAGTTACATATGAATGCAAATGATGCCAGTTTTTCTTCTCTAGACTCATTTGACTGTCAAATGTTGAGTCGTTTTATACAAAAATTGAAGTTCTAAGTTAGAAGTTATTTTAGAAGAAATTTAAAACAATGTGACAATGCAATAAAACAAAACATCATGAAATATGTAATTTTGTTTTATGTCAGATAATAGGTTGAATACTTTAAGTTAGCTTTTTCTTTTGATGAAAATATTTGTCACACGTACTATTTTTATTTTTTTTCAACACCTTGGGAAAAATTGTTAAGCAATTTTGTTTTATACCTGGGTCCTTTCGAATAGTGGAAAGAAAACTTCTAAACTACAGATTTAAGTGTTTATTTAATTACACTTTAGCAGTCTGAGGCGTAGCTTTCCATTAAAGGCCGTTTCTCAAAATGATTTTTTTCTCCACTTAAGTAGCAAACAAACTTACAGATTTATTCTGTAATATAATTCGAAGGTTCTCCGACAGGTCTGTTCTATATCAAACAGCTGATTTCTTTGCTTTATTCCAAAAGGATGGTCATTATCTCCTGGCTGGTTGCCAGTCGTTCGATAAAAGGAGCTGTTCCAAATCCCTCTGTAGAAATCTTTAAACTCGAATATGTTATAAAGGTGCAAAAGGTACAAAAGGAATGCCCAATGGACAAAAGCTGGTCATCATTTCGATACTAATATGTATTCTTTAGGGGTAAATAAGGTAAAAAAGTGTAAAAAAAAATTTAATTGGGAAAAAGGTACCAACTCAGTGACAGCTTTTTCTGTTCTTAAAATGTATGCAAATGTGTGTATATTTAATTAGATAATGCATCATTTGAAACCGTGTAATACAAAACAATTGTCCTAATGTACTATGATTAATCAACAGGGGAAAGTATGATGATACTGTATCTATTAAAATTTTGGTAACTATGTAGATTAGAGAACACACTAATAACTAAGAGGTTTTCCCTCATAACTCTTAATTTGATGCTTATATGTAAGCTAGTTGTTGTCGTAGTTAGTTACGTTAGGTATTGGGGGTTAAGTGGATACTGATCAGAGGACCGCACTGTTGTATGCTATGTGCTGTAGAGTTACCCCCAACCCAAGCACATTTATAGGCTTTAATTGGACATACCATAATGGCAACCAGTTATTTCTTGAATATGTCGACCTCTAAGCTGTTACCAACTTTTTGAAACATATCACCTTGTGCAATCGAAAATATGCTTCCACTCAAGGGCATGAGATGTTAAATATTGAGACTTCACTATCAAACCTAAAAGAGATTCTCCACATCTATCTAATGTTCTGTTCACAACAGGGTTTTACAAGAACATCTACAGTGCCTCTCTGGAAAATGGAATTGTGAATAAAAATCGCAACACATTTCTTCAAACACCATAAAGAATAATATATCAAGGTCAGAGGTAGAATCATCTCCTTTCAAATCATTTCTCTACCCATTTCATCCCTTAAATTTCCAGACTGTCTCAGTTACCTTTTGTGATGTACGTTGTCTAATATTAGATTCTATACTATGATAAAGCCCCCCCTTCTTCCGATCGGTGACATTTTACCATTATGCACACACACGTCAGTCATTACCCCGTGTTCCACTTTCTTCTAGCTACATTTCTATAGGCTTTTAACAAGACAGATTGTGGCAAAGCAAATCCTTTCGGACAGCATGAATTTGAAAAATAGTGTGTCAATATTGCAAAATGACAATAGTAAACACTCATTTCTCAGTTAAAGACAGTTCATCATTGTCCGTTGGAAAAAGAGCAATTTCTAGTGCTAATTTCTAGAACACTAGAATAGAATAGAAATGTTCTTGACTTTAATTTTTGTACATTTTATTTTAATATTATTTTTATCTTCCCTTTGTTTTTCAGCTCTAAATTTATTTATTATATGGATTGTATATTATCTGTCTTTGGTATTTTTCGAAATATTAAATAACCTTTATGCTTTAAGATATTTTTATTTTATTTATTTTATTTTATTTATTGTTTGGATTGTATTTTATGTGTTATGTTTGTATTTTATTTATTGATTTTATGCGTTATGTTTATTTAGTTTTTTTATGTATGTTATTGCGGACGTAGGCAACACAATTTTACCAAGAGGATATGTTTCGATACATATTCATCCTCAATGATTTTATTTATTTTGCTATGGATCGGAAATATTTAAGGCTCCTATTTTGAGCCACATTGCATTGCATATTTTGTTTTCGCAATAGAAATTAGCCAAGTCTTGAAATGACTTAAGGGATAAATGATGACAGTTTATTTTTTGAGGTGAAATATGCATAAGGACTTTTACATTAGAAAAGTTGTCCTGTGTTGTATGCCTTTACACTAACTAATCACAGTACTTAATACAACTTTTCAAGGTGCTCTCAGAACGGTTGACAAGCCTCTGTAAATATTCTTGTCGTACCTGGTAATCATTTCCTACACTCCGCACTGTGAATATTCACTTGCGGATAAAACAAACCCACCAGAAGGTCTCCCAACAGTTGTGAAACCTTAAATATGAAAGACATTAGTCCAAATATTTGTCATTTCCCCCCTTGAACCATTTCCCCCCCCCCCTTTTTTTTTTTTTTTTTTTTCTTTTTTTTTTTTTTTTTTTTTTCTTTTTTTTTTTCCCTTATTTTTTTCTCCCCTTTTTTACCCCCCCCCTTTTCCCCCCCCCCCCCCTTTTTGCCCCCCCCCCCCCTTTTCCCCCCCCCCCCCCCCCCCCTTCTTTCTTTTTTTTTTTTTCTCTTTTTTTTTTTTCTTTCCCCTTCCTCCCCCCCCCCTGTTTCTCCCTTTTTTCCCCCCCCCTCTTCCCCCCTTTTTTTTTTTTTTTTTTTCTTTTCTTTTTCTTTTTTTTTTACTTTTTCCTTCTCCCCCCCCTTTCCCTTTTTTTTTTTTTTTTTTTTCCCCCCATTTTTTTTTTTTTTTTTTTTTTTTTTTTTCCTTTTTTTTTTTTTTTTTTTTTTTTTTTTTTTTTTTTTTTGTTCTTCCCCCCCTGACTTTTTTTTCTCCCCCCCCCCCCCGGGCGAGGAGGCCCACTGAAGCAGACAGGCCTGTTAAAGTCACCAATATGCTGTTAACGTCCATTTAAAAAATCTTTCTCCATCTAATTTGGAATCCATCAGTGCAAACTTATCCGCCTGTCTCCATTACTTGTAGCAATAAAGACAGAAATGCAGCGCGAGTGAGCGAGACGGGCGGCTGAGCTTCCTCTGTTATCACTGGGCTGTTTTATCTTCTGCTCCTTCTGAGTGTTTATGCACATAATGTTCTCCCATCACACTACTCATGCATCCTAACAGAGTTCCCAGAGCCAGATTTCCCGAAAAAAACCCAGTCGTCTGAAATGAGGAGAGCTGAAGTTACTGCCAGCCATCAGAAGTAATCTAAAAACATGATGTTATACTAAAAGAAATGTGTCTTTCACAACATGATTTGGGCAGATGTGGTTTTCTGATTGCTGCCGGTGTTATGTGGGAAGTCGAAATGAAAAGTCAAGGCTTTGTAAGACGTGTTCAGAGCTCTTCAAAGCTGATATTACCTCTGTGGAAAACTCACAAAGACAGGTTAATAAATTATTCATCTGTTAATGAAATGACTAGTATACAGTGTATAGTAATATTTCAGTTCATCTCCAGATGATTGTTGATGAGTTTTATTGCTTTCTGATGCACAGTTTAGAAACTGAAGCAGCAAAACAGCATTATAATATCATGCTGATCAAAGTAATTCATAATTGATAAACTGAATGAATAATTATTTACCATTTCTGCAGTATGTATGTATATTACGCAGTTACATATGAATGCAAATGATGCCAGTTTTTCTTCTCTAGACTCATTTGACTGTCAAATGTTGAGTCGTTTTATACAAAAATTGAAGTTCTAAGTTAGAAGTTATTTTAGAAGAAATTTAAAACAATGTGACAATGCAATAAAACAAAACATCATGAAATATGTAATTTTGTTTTATGTCAGATAATAGGTTGAATACTTTAAGTTAGCTTTTTCTTTTGATGAAAATATTTGTCACACGTACTATTTTTATTTTTTTTCAACACCTTGGGAAAAATTGTTAAGCTATTTTGTTTTTATACCTTGCGTTCTTTCAGACTAGTGGAAAGAAAACTTCTAAACTACAGATTTAAGTGTTTTATTTTATTACACTTTAGCAGTCTGCGTCTGTAGATTTCCATTAAGGCCATTTTCTCAAAATGATTTTTTTTCTCCACTTAAGTAGCAACAAACTTTACAGATTTATTCCTGTATATATTCTGAAGGTTTTACAGACAGGTCTGTTCATATATCAAACGCCTGATTTCTATTGCATTTTATTCCTAAAAGTATGGTCATTTATCTCCTGGCTGTTTGCAGTCGTTCTGATAAAAGGAGATGTCCAAAATCCCTTCTGTAGAAATCTTTAACTCTAATATGTTATAAAGGTGCAAAAAGGTACAAAAGGAATGCCCAATTGGTACAAAAGCTGTCATCATTTAGATACTAATATGTACTTCTTTAGGGGGTAAATAAGGTAAAAAAGTGTATAAAAAGGTACCAACTCAGTGACAGCTTTTTCTGTTCTTAAAATGTATGCAAATGTGTGTATATTTAATTAGATAATGCATCATTTGAAACCGTGTAATACAAAACAATTGTCCTAATGTACTATGATTAATCAACAGGGGAAAGTATGATGATACTGTATCTATTAAAATTTTGGTAACTATGTAGATTAGAGAACACACTAATAACTAAGAGTTTTCCCTCAATAAACTCTTAATTTGCTGCTTATTATTAAGCTAGTTGTTGTAGTAGTTAGTTACGTTTAGGTATTGGGGGTTAAGGGACCTTGAAGATGGCCATGCATTAATATGTGCTTTATTAGTACAAAAAAAAGCCAATATGCTATAGGCATAATAAGCAACCAGTTAATATTGAATAGTGTCCATCTAAAGTGTTACCAACATTTTTAACATATTCACCTTTTGCAATCGAAAATATTGCTTCCACTTCAAGTGCACCTTGAAATATTGGACTTAACTATCAAACCTAAAGAGATTTCCACATCTATTCTTACATGCTTCTGCTTCACAACAGGTGTTTTACAAGAAAATCCCATTCAAGGCAACCTTGCTGAATCCCGTGCATAAGAGATCAGACCTGATGTCAGAGCTCATAAGAGTCGGAAGCATCAGTGAAGGACAAGCGGCGCGGCGGGTCTCTCACTGATAAATTGCATAATGGACACCTCGGCTGGTCTGGGCCTTTGGGACGCGGGTCATCTTACAGTGGCCAGATGCCGGTGGGTATTTATAGTACTTTTCTATTACACTTTCACCCCGATGCTCCTTTAAAATTCATTCATTTCTTTTCTGTCAAGACCTTCCTGACTGGCTCTGTCAGGCATCACAAAGCCCTCGACCACACCAGTCCATGAAGTCTTCTCAATCTCTTAACACATTCCTTTTCTATTTGCTGCTGTTTGCTTTTCATCTCACATCAGACGGGGGTCTATCCACGACACTGGACACATTATTACGTTGAAGTGTTATTTTAGTATTTTAGCTGTTTTAAAAATAGTCTAGCTTTTCCAGCAATGAGCCGTCTCTTTTTTTGTGCACATTTTTGGTGTGCATGACTTTACTGATGAGCAAACTGAAACAAATAATTCATAGCATAATACTTTATAACATCATAATGTACTCTCTGTATATACAGTTATATGCATGTGTGTGTGTATATATATATGTGGTGTGACCCTGGACCACAAAACCAGTCACAAGTGTAAATTTTTTGAAATTGACATTTATACATCATCTAAATAAAAGCTGAATAAATACGCTTTCCATTGATGTATGGTTTGTTAGGACAGGACAATTTTTGGCTGAGATACAACTATTTGAAAATCTGGAATCTGAGGATGCAAAAAAAAATCAAAATATTGAGAAAATTGCTTTTAAAGTTGTCCAAATGAAGTTCTTAGCAATGCATATTACTAATCCAAAATTAAGTTTTGATATATTTACGGTAGGAAATTTACAAAATATCTTCATGGAACATGATATTTACTTAATATCCTAATGATTTTTGGCATAAAAGAAAAATCGATAATTTTAACCCATACAATGTATTTTTGGCTATTGCTACAAATATAACCATGTGACTTAAGACTGGTTTTGTGGTCAGAGGTAACATATATATATTCATATATTATATAATATATATATAATATAATATATAATATATATAATAACGGGACGATTTTGTATGAACATGTAAAGAAATGGTGATAAGATAATATGTAATATTAGCCAAATCCATATTTTTCAGTATTACAGATAAACCACAGATAAAAAAATAGTCAAATAAATGTTTTATATTTGAAGTATTTACTTGTTCTGTGATGCCAGTGATTTTGTGATGCATTACTGACTTTTACATGATTTGCCAATTTAGTTATTATTTATTTTTTCCTTTTTTTTCACTTTGGTAATTTTCATAACCAACAATGCCCTTGCTAAATAAATGTAATTTCTTTCAAAAAAACTTACTGACCCCTAAACATTTGAACAGTAGTGCTGAATTTGATTTGTTGCATATTTAAATATTTTCAAATCTAAATTACCCTGGCAACCACCCACAACACTGCCACATGATGGCAAATTTTGCACAGGTAAGTACTGCTAAATTTTTCTGTGGTTAGTTATCTAATTTGCTTTATTTGCATTTATAAGAGTGACAGTGGTAAGGTGGAGGGCTGGAGGTTAGTAGTCACTCACATACCGTAGAGATTTGATTGACAGGATAAGATGAACCAGCTCTGAACTTTCATTTAAAACTTAATTTAGTTTCTAAAGAAGGGCCTGCACCGTTCTTCTCTCGTTCTCATATTGTTTGCATAAAAGCCTCATTTTTTTAAAAGCTCTCCCTCATTATTATCTGACATTATCCTATTCAAACATAGGCGGTGTAGTGAGTGTAAGAGGAAAGAAATGGTATTGTGCCAAATCTCTGTTCTGATACTCTTTCAAACATGTTCAAAGAGCGGTTTAACTGTGCCGTGCAGCGAGGGATATGCAGTCCCAGAGTGCATTGTGTGGAGGCTGGCTCTTACTCCCAGCCAGCGTACCGCGGTAACCCGCTTTAGACGCTTCTCTGATGCTGAGAGTCACTCTTCTCAATGTATTCACTCCGAATGAATCGAGAACATGTCTGATCTTTCCGTACACGACAGCGCTCTCACCGTTTGGTAATGTATTGCTCACACTTCACTCTTAAAAATAAAGGTGCTTCATGATGGCATAGAAGAACCTTTTTGTCTAAATGGTTCCATAAAGAACCTTTAACATCTGAAGAACCTTTCTGTTTCACAAAAGGTTCTTTGTGGCGGAAGAATGTTCTTCAGATTATAAAAAGGTAAGAAAGAGATGGTTCTTTAAAGAACCTTTGACTGAATGATTCTTTTTTGGAACCAAAAATGGTTCTTCTATGGGATCGCTTGAAGGACCTTTTGAAGCACCTTTATTTTTAAGTGTTGAGTGAAGTGAAGCTTCAGCAAGAGGAGGTCAGATTTAAGAGCCGCCCTTACTAGTAATTTACACCACGTTTTAATGCTGTGGTAAAATGGTGTTCTAGTTGCACAGTATGATTGATTTAGCCCTCTGACCCTCCTTAGTCTGTATTTCATTATATCCATCCAATCAAATCGGTCATGATATTTATATTCAGTATTATTTCAGTCTCATTGTTTTGTAGATCTGTTCATCAAAATTGCTTATCCAGACTCAACACGATGACGATTCACTCCCTCTTCTGCATTACAAGTGACAGTCATCCATCGAATTCATTTTTTCTTCATTCATGTCTAAAATTAGAATGCACGTCCTCCCTTGACGTGTGCTGAATGCTCATTTCCAGTTTTGTCGGAGCAGGAGGTGAGAGCTGTGCCAGTAATTTCTCAGAGCCTTAATTTATTTTCAGAGCCTCTCACAGCAAAAATAAGATGCATCTCATGGTAAAGGTTGCATAGATCAGCGCAGCGCAATCTGTTCGGCAGGTTTAGTGATGAACAAGTAGAAGACCCTCACCTTTGGTTCTGAGGCTGACAGGCTGACCTTTGACCTTCTGCAACTGTGAAGCACAGAGGAAGAGGATTGCCATCTGTTTCCATACCAACCAGAGCTGCCTTCTCAGTAGCTCTGTTCCAATACCTAGCGAGTCGCCTATGTAGACAGCATTTAAAGGTGTACACCAGTCTGTGCTGCAAGGTAGGGGACTGCCTTCTAAGATTTTTTCACGCACGCACACACACACACACACACACACCACCAGGTTCATTTGGGAAAGTGGGGATATTCCATAGGCGTAATGGTTTTTATATACTGTACAAACTGTATTTTCTATTGCCCTACACAAACCCTACCCCTAAACCTACCCTTTACAGGAGACTTTGTGCTATTTCAGTTTTTCAATACACTCCATTCTGTGTGATTTTTATCCGTTTTGAAATGTGGGGACATGGGTTAATGTCCTGAAAAGTCACCTTCTCCTGGTAATACCTATGTCATACCTTTGTCATTATACAATTTATGTCCTCATTTGTCACAAAACGCGCGCACGAACCACACACACACATACCGGGCAAAAAAGTATTTAGTCAGCCACCAATTGTGCAAGTTCTCCCAATTAAAAATATGAGAGAGGCCTGTAATTTTCATCATAGCATACCTCAACTATGAGAGACAAAATGAGAAAAAAAAATCTTAGAAAATCACATTGTAGGATTTTTAAGAATTAATTGGTAAATTCCTCTGTAAATAAGTATTTGGTCACCTACAAACAAGCAAGATTTCTGGCTCTCGCAGACCTGTAACTTCTTCAAGAGGCTCCTCTGTCCTCCACTCATAACCTGTATTAATGGCATCTGTTTGAAAAAGTATATCAGTATAAAAGACACCTGTCCACAAACAGTCACACTCCAAACTCCACCAATGGCCAAGACCAAAGAGCTGTCAAAGAACACCAGAAACAAAACTGTAGACCTGCACCAGACTGGGAAGACTGAATCTGCAACAGGTAAGCAGCTTGGTGTGAAGAAATAAACTGTGGGAGCAATTATTAGAAAATAAAAGACATACAAGACCACTGATAATCTAACTCGATCTGGGGCTCCACGCAAGATCTCAACCTGTGGGGTCAAAATGATCACAAGAACTGTGATCAAAAATCCCAGAACCACACGGGGGGCCTAGTGAATGACCTGCAGAGAGCTGGGACCAAAGTAACAAAGGCTACCTTCTGTAACACACTGCGCCGCCAGGGACTCTAATCCTGCAGTGCCAGACGTGTCCCCTTGTTTAAGCCAGTACATGTCCAGGCCCGTATGAAGTTTGTTAGAGAGCATTTGGATGATCCAGAAGTGGATTGGGAGAATGTCATATGGTCAGATATAAACCAAAATAGAACTTTTTGGTAAAAACTCACTTGTCGTGTTTGGAGGAGAAAGTGCTGAGTTGCATCCAAGAACACCATACCTACTGTGAAGCATGGGGGTGGAAACCACATGCTTTGGGGCTGTTTTTCTGCAAAAACCAGGACGACTGATCCGTGTAAACGAAATGAATGGGGCCATGTATTGTGAGATTTTGAGTGAAAACCTCCTTCATCAGCAAGGGCATTGAAGATGAAAAGTGGCTGGGTCTTTCAGCATGACAAGGATCCCAAACACACCGCCCGGGCAACGAAGTAGTGGCTTCGTAAGAAGCATTTCAAGGTCTTGGAGTGGCCTAGCCAGTCTCCAGATTTTAACCCCATAGAAAATCTTTGGAGGGATTTGAAAATCTGTGTTGCCCAGCGACAGACCCAAAACATTACTGCTCTAGAGGAGATCTGCAGGGAGGAATGGGCCAAAATACCAGCAAAAGTGTGTGAAAACCTCGTGAAGACTTACAGAAAACGTTTGACCCCTGTCATTGCCAACAAAGGGTATATAACACAGTATTGAGATGAACTTTTGTTATCTGATCAAATACTTATTTCATGCAGTAAAATGGAAATTAATTATTTAAAAATTATACAATGTGATTTTCTGGATTTTTTGTCTCATTTTGTCTCTCATAGTTGAGGAAACACTCTGATGAAAAATACAGGCCTCTCTCATCTTTTTAAGTGGGAGACTTGCACAATTGGTGGCTGACTAAAAACTTTTTTTCCCCACGGGTCAGAATATATCCATAGCTTTACAACCACTTAAGATGGTGCGATAGATAGAATTTCATCACTGGAAGCCCCACATCGTCCTCCTTAAGACAGAAGGATGCAGATTTTTATATAGTATATATATATATATATATATCTCACACGTTGCATGTAGAGCTCAGAAACATCAATGACAGGCATTTGGTAAAGTGTAATATATGTGCCAACATCTGAATCGCCTTATCAAAACAGCATTGCAGCCCTACAGTAGACGGCTTGCAAATTTCAAATAATTTTCCTATAAAAGATGTCTGACATTACAGCTATATGCAGATCCACAGATGGAAACTGTAATGGTGAGAGAAGGAGAAAAGAAAAAAAGTTGATGTGTCTTTGTGGTTTAGTGGTGCTAGCGTAATATGTTTCATCACTTATCCAATTACATGTGTTAGAAGAAACTAATCTGAGACTCCATTAAAACAAGAGACCTGGCGGCGCGAGGTTAAACAATAGCAAATTACATTACCCTCATACTGCTTAGCGAGAAGACCTTGCCATGTTCATGCCCGTTCATATCTACTGAGAAATTACCAGACCACACCAAGCTTTTTTTTAATATTCATAAAAGGGAGACAAAAAGGGTTTTATTTATTTTATTTTATTGACTACACAATCAAAAACACCAAGTTGCCTGTATATTTAAATTATTATTTTAAATACATTTCACTGAAAGTCAATAATTACAAACACCGACATAATAACGTTTTTGATTTTTCATTTATTTAATTTTTTACTTGCTAAAAATATAATTCTAACAATATTTGAATGTACTGTACTAAGTACTACTGTTAGGTAGAAAATGCATTGTCTTGTTAATTAAAATATAAATTTTCATTATTAATTCTAAGGTAATTCATACCATTTACTTTTGTTTGCTTTTTAAAAATTTTTTGTAACATTACATGTATTGCTTTTGGTTTTTACAGTTAATTTAAATTTACAATACTTTTTGTTAAAAATATTTTACAGGGCATGACTGAATTTTGGCCATTAAACAGACAACGTATATATAAAAAAATACAATCAGATAAAAACAAGTTGTTTTTCAGTTTAGTTCAATTTTTTGTCTTTTTGCACTGAGCTTTTGAGTTCTATATGTTTTTATAGTATAGCACCTCTTTTATCTAAAAAATAAATACAATTATTGGTCATGATATGACCCCTTTAAATCACTTTAGAAAACACTGGACCTGTTAAATGTCTGTTACATCATATATAAACCAATTTGAGGTTAAAAAGTGCATGCTCTGTTTCAGACAGAGTTTATTAATGACCCCTTTTTTCAACCTTCTGCTGCTTTTTGCTTTCCCCGGCTCACTGAACTTTCCCTGGTTAAGAGCTTCAGCTCCAAACTTGTTCATTTTCGCTCGGTAAATTTCCCTGAATGTAATTACTTCTAATCTCTTTATCCTTCTGTCTCCTGGAAAAAGCACCTTACCTGAGGCAGATGATGACAGGAGCTGGCCTCAGCTTACTTTCGCTCTCTCAGACACTTCCTTCCCTTTTTGACTTCTTGAGATTCTACGCTTTCCTATCATTGGCTTCACAGATATCCATATCTCCTTTTAGACGCTCTCTATGGTTGCTCCAGACACTTTATGGTTATCCGTTGTTATTTGGGTTGATTGACCAATGGTGTGAGCTTGGGGCGGGGCTATCCGTTTGGCTGACCAATGGCAGGTGGGCTGAAGTGAGTGAGAAACCTGTAGAAAATAATTGTTAGTGATGCAGAAATTACCCTAACTGTCAGATAAATGCATAATTTAAGGCTTTACTTAGTTTTAATATTGAGTGTACTGAAACAACTGTCAAAGGTGCAGTTACCGTTCTGCGGATAACTGATTTCAGTGAAACATTCATTCTTCTCATGAAACATATTTAGGCATATTTTTTTCTTTTATTTTTGCTAAGCACATTTAAAAGTGCCACAAAGTCTGACAGAAAAGAAAGCCGTGCTAGCAAAGCCTCTTATTCATTGTGAAACATGGACCTGTTGGTTCCCCAGGGAGCTTTCAGAATGAGCTCTTACATATACATCCCTCAGAGACTGAAATGTTTTGAATAAATGAAAAGTTTTTCTAGGTCTAAGTAATGATTTCATGACAAAACATGTGACATGAGACATTGAAAGAAATCCATTACGTGTGCCATTATAGAACTTTACCAAGGTTCACATCAATTTCAGTGCATGCATTTACTTGCTCTTGAGAGACCAGATCTTTGCGGACATACAAACTAAGGTCCGTGTAACTTCAGTTTTGAGAGCATTCTGCAGTCGTGTAGACTTCACATAAAAAAGTATGGGGTCCAAAAATGAAATTTATGCTTGCTGATGAAAACAAGCAGTAAAGTTACATACACATTTTTACTGCTTTTTTAATTAAGGCCTGCAGAAAATATACGAATATAAAATGATTTTGTATCAGTTAAAATCTAGATTTTTATTATACATAGATTCAATATTTAAAATATAAATAGTATATGTGTGCATCAAAGAAAAATAATACAGCATGACACGTAAATATTGCTGGCTTTTTGTTATTTTATTGCATTAAATCGGTCATGCAAAAAAAATATGAATATAAATATTTAGATCAGTTAAATAGAGATAAAAAAAACAATATTTAAAATATAAACAATCAAAAGTGGGTGGGCAAATTAAATAATATAAATATGCCTCCTGTAAATAGACTTGATGGACAATTTTTTGTTCGTTTTTTTATGAATGGTTTTTAGTCAAGGCTGGCAAAGAAAATATATGAATATGAATAATTCAAAATGTTTTTTAATATTTAAAAATATACATATTACAAGTTGCCATCAAAGAAAAATCATGTGATGTGAACACTATATAAATATAGAAGGCATTTTGTATTTTTCATGTGTTTGTTACATAAAATATTATATATATATATATATATATATATATATATATCTATATTATATATTACAGTGGGTACAGAAAGTATTCAGGACCTCTTAAATTTTTCACTCTTTGTTATATTGCAGGCATTTGCTAAAATCATTTAAGTTATTTTTTTTTCCTCATTATGTACACACAGCACCCCATATTGACAGAAAAAAACAAGAATTGTTGACATTTTTGCAGATTTATTTAAAAAAGAAAAACTGAAATATCAAATGGTCCTAAGTACTCAGACCCTTTGCTGTGACACTCATATATTTAACTCATGTGCTGTCCATTTCTTCTGATCATCCGTGAGATGGTTCTACACCTTCATTTGAGTCAGCTGTGTTTGATTATACTGATTGGACTTGCTTAGGAAAGCCACACACCTGTCTATAAAGACCTTACAGCTCACAGTGCATGTCAGAGAAAATGAGAATCATGAGGTAAAGGAACTGCCTGAAGAGCTCAGAGAAAGAATTGTGGCAAGGCACAGATCTGGCCAAGGTTACAAAAACAGTTCTGCTGCACTAAGGTTTCCTAAGAGCACAGTGGCCTCCATAATCCTTAAATGGAAGACGTTTGGGGACGACCAGAACCCTTCCTAGAGCAAACTGAGCTATCGGGGGAGAAGAGAATTTGTGAGAGAGGTAAAGAAGAACCCAAAATCACTGTAGCTGAGCTCCAGAGATGCAGTCGGGAGATGGGAGAAAGTTGTACAAAGTCAACCATCACTGCACCCCTCCACCAGTCAGGGCTTTATGGCAAAGTGGCCCGACAGAAGCCTCTCCTCAGTGCAAGACACATGAAAGCCCGCATGGAGTTTGCTAAAAAACACCTGAAGGACTCAAGATGGTGAGAAATAAAATTCTCTGGTCTGATGAAACCAAGATAAAACTTTTTGGCCTTAAATTCTAAGCGGTATGTGTGGAGAAAGCCAGGCACTGCTCATTACCTGTCCAAATACAGTCCCAACAGTGAAGCAGGCGTGGTGGCAGCATCATGATGTTGCGGGGTGTTTCAGCTGGCAGGGAAAGGACGACTGGTTGCACATCGAGGGCAAGATGAATGTGGCAAGACAGGGATATCCTGGCGAAAAACTTCTCCAGAGTGCTCAGGACCTCATTCTGGGCCGAAGGTTTACCTTCCAACACGACAATGACCCTAGCACACAGCTAAAATAACGAAGGAGTGGCTTAACAACAATCTGTGACTGTTCTGGAAGGGCCCAGCCAGAGCCCTGACTTAAACAAAATTGAGCATCTCTGGAGAGACCTAAAAAAATGGCTGTCCACCAACGTTTACCATACAACCTGACAGAACTGTGAGAGGATCTGCAAGGAGGAATGGCAGAGGATCCAAATCCAGGTGTGAAAAACTTGTTTTATCTTTCCCAAAAAGACTCATGGCTGGATTAGATCAAAAGGGTGCTTCTACTAAATACTGAGCAAAAGGGTTCTGAATACTTAGGACTATGTGATATTTCAGGTTTTCTTTTTTATAAATCTGCAAAAACATGTCAACAATTCTGGTTTTTCTGTCAATAGGGGGTGCTGTGTGTACATTCATGAGGAAAAAAATTTTGCAAATGGAGCCAATATAACCAAGAGTGAAAAATTTAAGGGGGTCTGAAATACTTTACAGAATGAATCAGAATCAGAATGAGCTTTATTTGCCAGGTCTGTTTACACATACGAGGATTTGTTTTCGTGACAGAAGCTTCCACAGTGTAAAAGAATGAAAGTGACAGAACAAAAAACACAGAAAAAAAAAAAATAGAACAAGTAGTAAGGTGAATAAAAACATTAATGACAGATTGTGTGTGAGTATTTATCAAGGTATATATATAGATATATATATATTTTTTTTTTGTACAGGTACTGTATATTATGTGCAAATTTGAGGTGTAGTCTGAGTATGAGTGTTAGATAAATAAGTGTATGATTCCCTCCTTCTTTTGAGTGTATAAATAGTGTGTGTTCCATGGTTATTGTCAAGTGTTCATGAGATGAATTGAGCTGAGGGAAGAAACTGTTCCTATGTCTGGCCGTTCTGGTGCTCAGAGCTCTGTAGCGTCAACCAGATGGCAACAGTTCAAAGAGGGAGTGTGCTGGATGTGAGGGGTCCAGAGTGATTCTGCCAGCCCTTTTGCTCACTCTGGATAAGTACAGTTCTTGGAGAGAAGGGAGGGTTGTACCAATGATTCGCTCAGCATTCCAGACTACCCTCTGTAGTCTTCTGAGGTCAGATTTGGTAGCTGAGCTGAACCAGAAAGTTATTGAAGTGCAGAGGACAGATTCAATGATAGCGGAGTAGAATTGTTTTAGCAGCTCCTGTGGCAGGTTGAATTTTCTTAGCTGGCGAAGGAAGTACAACCTCTGTGGGCCTTTTCACAATGGAGTCAATGTGAGTGACCCACTTCAGGTCCTGAGAGATTGTGGTGCCCAGGAACCTGAATGACTCCACTGCAGTCACAGTGCTGTCCATGATGTGAGTGGGGGGAGTGCAGGGGGGTTACTCCTGAAGTCCACAATAATCTCCACAGTTTTGAGCGTATTCAGTTCCAGGTTGTAACTTGTGACTGCACCAGACAGCCAGCTGCTCGACCTCCTGTCTGTACGCAGACTCGTCACCGTCCTGAATGAGGACGATGAGTGTGGTGTCGTCTGCAAACTTCAGGAGCTGACAGAGGGGTCTTTAGAGGTGCAGACATTCGTGTAGAGAGAGAAGAGCAGTGGAGAGAGAACACAACCCTGAGGAGCACCAGTGCTGATCGTACGGGTGCTGGATGTGTATTTTCCCAGCCTCACTAGCTGCTGTCTGTCTGTCAGGAAGCTGTTGATCCACTGACAGACGGAGGTGGGCACGGAGAGCTGAGATAGTTTGGGCAGGAGGAGGTTTGGGATGATAGTGTTAAAGGCCGAGCTGAAGTCCACGAACAGGATCCTCACATAAGTCCCTGGTCTGTCTAGATGTTGCAGAACATAATGCAGTCCCATGTTGACAGCATCGTCCACAGACCTGTTTGCTCTATAAGAGGATCCAGCAAGGGTCCAATGATGTCCTTCAGGTGGGCCAGCACCAGTTTTTCAAAAGACTTCATGACCACAGATGTTAGAGCCACAGGTCTGTAGTCATTAAGTCCAGTAATTTTGGGTTTCTTTGGGACGGGGATGATGGTGGAGCGTTTGAAGCATGAAGGGACTTCGCACAGCTCCAGTGATCTGTTGAAGATCAGTGTGAAGATGGGGGCCAGCTGGTCAGCACAGGATTTCAGACAGACTGGTGTAACACAATCTGGGCCTGGTGCTTTTTTCCTTTTATGCTTCCGGAAGACCTGGCGCACCTCATCTTCACTGATCTGAATTGCAGGTGTGGGGGAGAGGGGGGTTGCTGGAGGTGTGAATGGTTGTGTGGAGAGGTGTTCAGGGCGGGTGTGGGGTGTCTTTTCAAACCTGCAGTAGAACTCGTTCAGATCGTCTGCCAGGTGTTGATTCTCCGCAGTGCTGGGGGATGGTGTCTTGTAGTTGGTGATTTCTTTTAGACTTTTCCACACTGATGCCGAGTCACTGGAAGAGAATTTAATCTTTATTTTTTCAGAATAATTCCTCTTTGCCACTCTGATCTCCTTTTCCAGTGTGTATTTAGCCTGTTTATACAAGACATTATCCCCCTTCCTGTGAGCATCTTCTTTGGCCTGACGGAGCTGTCTGAGTTTTGCAGTGAACCATGGTTTGTCATTGTTGTAGGTTAAATGAGTCCTGGTAGGAATGCACATGTCTTCACAGAAACTGATATAAGATGTTACAGTCTCTGTGAGCTCGTCCAGATCGGTGGCAGCAGATTCAAAAACGCTCCAATCAGTGAAGTCAAAACAAGCTTGTAAATCCTGCTCTGCTTCATTAGTCCATCTTTTTACAGTCCTTAATACAGGTTTAGCTGATTTCAGTTTCTGCCTGTAGGTCAGTATAGTGGGTCACTGGTGGGTCTCTGCAATACGATTTGAACTGCTGCCAGCCGATCTGGCGAGATCACAGAGAACTGTAAATCTTATATCAGTTTCTGTGCCAAGACATGTGCATCCTACCAGGACTCATTAACCTAAAACAATTACGTACCCACTGTATATATATATATTTATATATACAGTGGGTACGGAAAGTTTTCAGACCCCCCTTAAATTTTCCACTCTTTGTTATATTGCACCCATTTGCTAAAATCATTCAAGTTCATTTTTTCCCCTCATTAATGTACACACAGCACCCCATATTAACAAAAAAACACAGAATTGTTGAATTTTTGCAGATTTATTAAAAAAGAAAAACCTGAAATATCACATGGTCCTAAGTATTCAGACCCTTTGCTGTGACACTCATATATTTAACTCAGGTGCTGTCCATTTCTTCTGATCATCCTTGAGATGGTTCTACACATGAAGATTTGAGTCCAGCTGTGTTTGATTATACTGATTGGACTTGATTAGGAAAGCCACACACCTGTCTATATAAGACCTTACAGCTCACAGGGCATGTCAGAGCAAATGAGAATCATGAGGTCAAAGGAACTGCTGAAGAGCTCAGAGACAGAATTGTGGCGAGGCACAGGTCTGGCCAAGGTTACAAAAAAATTTCTGCTGCAATTAAGGTTCCTAAGAGCACAGTGGCCTCATAATCCTTAAATGGAAGACGTTTGGGACGACCAGAACCATTCCTAGAGCTGGCCGTCCAGCCAAACTGAGCTATCGGGGGAGAAGAGCCTTGGTGAGAGAGGTAAAGAAGAACCCAAAGATCACTGTGGCTGAGCTCCAGAGATGCAGTCGGGAGATGGGAGAAAGTTGTAGAAAGTCAACCATCACTGCAGCCCTCCACCAGTCGGGGGCTTTATGGCAGAGTGGCCCGACAGAAGCCTCTCCTCAGTGCAAGACACATGAAAGCCCGCATGGAGGACTCCAGGATGGTGAGAAATAAGATTCTCTGGTCTGATGAAGCCAAGATAGAACTTTTTGGCCTTAATTCGAAGCGGTATGTGTGGAGAAAACCAGGAAATGCTCATCACCTGTCCAATACAGTCCAAAAAGTGAAGCATGGTGGTGGCAGCATCATTCTGTGGGGGTGTTTTTCAGCTGCAGGGACAGGACGAATGGTTTCAATCGAGGGAAAGATGAATGCGGCCAAGTACAGGGATATCCTGGACGAAAAAACCTTCTCCAGAGTGCTCAGGAACTCAGACTGGGCCGAAGGATTACCTTCCAACAAGACAATGACCCTAAGCACACACCTAAAATAACGAAGGAGTGGCTTCACAAAAACTCTGTGACTGTTCTTGAATGGCCCAGCCAGAGCCTGACTTAAACCCAATTGAGCATCTCGGGAAAGACCTAAAAATGGCTGTCCACCAACGTTCACCATCCAACCTGACAGAACTGGAGAGGATTTGCAAGGAGGAATGGCAGAGGATCCCAAATCCAGGTGTGAATAACTTGTTGCATCTTTCCCAAAAAGAATCATGGCTGTTTTAGATCAAAAGGGTGCTTCTACTAAATACTGAGCAAAGGGTCTGAAGACTTAGGACCATGTGATATTTCAGTTTTCTTTTTTAATAAATCTGCAAAAAAATGTCAACAATGCAGGTGTTTTTCTGTCAATATGGGGTGCTGGTGTGTACATTAATGAGGAAAAAAAAAAATAACTTAAATGATTTTAGCAAATGGCTGCACTATAACAAAGAGTGAAAAATTTAAGGGGGATTCTGAAACTTCCGGTACCACTGTTATATATATGTATATATATATATTTATATGTGTATTATATATATATTAATTCATCTAAGTATATGATCTACTATATATATATCTGTGTCTATCATTCTAACCCTGTGATTAAAATATGCATTACTTAAAAAAAAACAAAAATATTGTTTGCAGTATATAAGCGCCATATAAGCAGGGTCCAAAATCACCAGTCAGCAGTGCACAGAAAGAAAAAAAAAAAAACTAGGTAAGGTGCAATGTCCAAAGATGATTTCAGACCAAATGTGGCAGCAGACACACCAAAAATTCAAATTAAATTACACCCTTAAACTTTTTCAATAAATTAATAAACTGATGCAACAGATTTCGACTGTAGTGAAGATGGGGAAATGTGATTGGGTGTTTATGCGTGTCAGAGTGCGCTCATGATGCGTGACTCTCCGCAATGGCCCATTAATAATGTTTAGTGAGAGTGTCTCTGTAATGAGGATGACTAGCCTCTGTTTTTGGCCCATCCTGGACTACTTCACTTATTCACTGCTTCCAGCTTAAAAAGCATTTCAGAGAGAAGTCCAGATTATGTTTTACTCATCTGATAACCTCTCACATCTGTTACAGCTCTCACCAATGAGCGTCCATCACGTTAACAACAGCATTTAACGTCTCATTGGACAAAGCAGGAGGATGGAGCTCCTTTCATCACGATGGTCGCACAGATTTTGGAGCTGAAAGAAGAGGTTGATTTACTACCTTTGTTGGACTGTGGAAGACAGTCAAAGGTCAGACTCACAGCCTGTCATTCAGTGTGTGAGCTGTTCTCTGTTCACGATAGAGCTGCTTGTGAGTGCTTTCTTCATCTAGATACTCTTCTGTGAAAAGGCAACCTTTTTCTTCAACAGGATAACCAGGTTTACACAAGTATGTTGTCTTACAGAGCCTTCAGAATGAGAGTCCAAACATCTGATAAAAACATCACAATAATCCACACCACTCCAGTCCATCCATTGACATCCTCTGAAGTGAAAAGCTACATGTTTGTAAGAAACAAATTAAGACGTTTTAAACACCATCCCTTCTGGACAAAAAAATCCATAATAAAAGATGAAAAAGTCCATCTCCTGTTGTCATCTCTCATTAAAATCCACCCACATATTTGTTCAGAACTGTTTTTGTCTGTTTTCTCTTTTTGAAAAAAAAAAAAAAAATCCAT
Source organism: Sinocyclocheilus anophthalmus (assembly GCA_018155175.1). Taxonomy (NCBI): domain Eukaryota; kingdom Metazoa; phylum Chordata; class Actinopteri; order Cypriniformes; family Cyprinidae; genus Sinocyclocheilus; species Sinocyclocheilus anophthalmus. Next base: position 359,017 of record JADLZN010011882.1, on the reverse strand, counting down.
TATGGACTCATATTTTAGCCGGAAGCAAGGGTTTGAAGTTAAAAACATCATAATGATGGATTTGTTTCTTACAAACACACAGGTTTTCACCTCACAAGTCATGATGGACCGGAGTGGCGTGGATTCCTGTGATGTTTTAATCAGCTGTTTGGACTCTCATTCTGACGGCACCCATTCACTGCAGAGGACCCACCAGGGCAAGTGATGAAATGTTAAATTTCTCTAAATCTGTTCTGCTGAAGAAACAAACTCATCTACATCTTGAATGGTCTGAGGGTGAGTAAAATTTCAGCAAATTAAAATTTTGGGGGGAACTAATCCTTAAGAAAATAATTAACAATTCTTCCACCAAGTAATAGTAAAAATTCAGCCTAATTTGGTGAATCTTGGTGTTATTGTAGATAAATAGAATCGAAATGAATTCAGAATACCTTTCAAATTCCATATCTGTTCCTGAATGTGAACTGAATTTGGATTGAGATTGAGAAGAGATGCAAAATTGCAATTCAAATTTTAATGCAAGGAAGTAGAATTAAATTGCATTGAATCTGAAATGATAGATAGATAGATAGATAGATAGATAGATAGATAGATAGATAGATAGAATGATAGATTTCATAGTTATGTTATGTCTGTTGCTTCATTTCAGTTGCATGAAAAAATAAAGTTCACTGCGCTCAACTTTATTCTGTGGTGCGCAGATCAACCAGCATGTCATATTCTAGATCATATTCTAGTAAGGGATCCGCACTCGCTTAATCTTCTAATCACTTTTGATTTATTTTAATTTTGCAATTTTTTCATTTCAGTTGCAGAACTGCAGGATTTGTATAGACATAATTGCAGCAGTCCTGTTTTAGAGGCAAAATATATACAGTAGCTACTGTAGATTCATAATGTATAACCAGTAAATAATGCAAATAATGCATTAGGAATGACAACAATACAGAAACTTGTTTGTTTGTTCAGTGACAGTATAAGTTTTGGCATTCTGTTTTTTTGCTCTCTATAGCAATTACAAACAGAACGCAGTAATTCATGGGAACACAGTGTGTATGGGAGCTGAATGATTGAGTCTGGGATTATAAATGAAGTGTGATTCCCTAGAAACACAGTCGGTCTCAGCATCGGTCACATGGTCTGTTGTGCTGAGCAGCTTTAGTGTTCTGTCATTAACTCACAGAGAATCTAAGAGCTCCTGCGAGAAAGAACACATCAGAAACAAATTACTCTTAACAAGTTATATCCTCAAACACATATACAGAGCATAAAGCACAAAAAATGACTCCTTCTGAGACTGGGATGTTTCATATCTATAAAAACACAGCACAGAACAAAGAAATCATTTATTTTAAAGCTGCATAAACAGTGGGTTGTGTTTTCCCAAAACACACATAATCCATCAGTCATAATATGCCGTATATGAAACTATGAATTATAATAAATACATAAGGGAGCTGTGATCACAACACTACAAATATTACACTCTCAGTCTGTACCTTCATATGTTCAGAAGGTTTCAATGGACAGGAAGGGTTTTAATAATGCTATGAACAGAAAAAAAAGTAAGAGATGTTTTTCAGAGTAGAAGCGATATATAATTTAATTTTTTATTTACCTGACCATGCTGACCATTCAGCGAACATTAAAGTGCTAATTTTCAGAAAAATGGAAGTTGTCATCTAGTGCTTGAAGTGATTACGTTGTATTAATGTATTATTATAATAAAAATACAAATTCTATAATGTTAGATAAAACACACACACACACACACACACCATCAGCACAAAACACTTACAGTGGGGAAAAAAAGTATTTAGTCAGCCACCAATTGTGCAAGTTCTCCCACTTAAAAAGATGAGAGAGGCCTGTAATTTTCATCATAGGTATACATCAACTATGAGAGACAAAATTAGAAAAAAAATCCAGAAAATCACATTGTAGGATTTTTAAAGAATTTATTTGCAAATTATGGTGGAAAATAAGTATTTGGTCAATAACAAAATTTTCATCTCAATACTTTGTTATATACCCTTGTTGGCAATGACAGAGGTCAAACGATTTCTGTAAGTCTTCACAAGGTTTTCACACACTGTTGCTGGTATTTTGGCCCATTCCTCCAGGCAGATCTCCTCTAGAGCAGTAATGTATTGGGGCTGTCGCTGGGCAACACGGAATTTCAACTCCCTCCAAAGATTTTCTATGGGGTTGAGATCTGGAGAATGGCTAGGCCACTCCAGGACCTTGAAATGTTTCTTACGAAGCCACTCCTTCGTTGCCCTGGTGGTGTGTTTGGGATCATTGTCATTCTGAAAGACCCAGCCACGTTTCATCTCAATGCCCTTGCTGATGGAAGGAGGATTTCACTCAAAATCTCACGATACATGGCCCATTCATTCTTTCGTTTACACGGATCAGTGGTCCTGGTCCCTTTGCAGAAAACAGCCCCAAAGCATGATGTTTCACCCCCATGCTTCACAGTAGGTATGATGTTCTTTGGATGCAACTCAGCATTCATTCTCCTCCAAACACGACAAGTTGAGTTTTACCAAAAAGTTCTATTTTGGTTTCATCTGACCATATGACATTCTCCCAATCCTCTTCTGGATCATCCAAATAATCTCTAGCAAACTTCAGACGGGCCTGAACATGTACTGGCTTAAGCAGGGAGACACGTCTGGCACTGCAGGATTTGAGTCCCTGGCGGCGCAATGCGTTACTGATGGTAGCCTTTGTTACTTAGGTCCCAGCTCTCTGCAGGTCATTCAACTAGGTCCCCCCTTGTGGTTCTGGGATTTTTGCTCACAGTTCTTGTGATCATTTTTGACCCCACGGGGTGAGATCTTGAGTAGAGCCCCAGATCGAGGGAGATTATCAATAGTCTTGTATGTCTTCCATTTTCTAATAAATGCTCCCACAGTTGATTTCTTCACACAAAGCTGCTTACCTATTGCAGATTCAGTCTCCCCAGCCTGGTGCAGGTCTACATTTTGTTTCTGGTGTCCTTTGACAGATCTTTGGTCTTGGCCATGGTGGAGTTTGGACTGTTTGAGGTTGTGGACAGGTGTATTATACTGATAACGAGTTCAAACAGATACCATTAATACAGGTAACGAGTGGAGGACAGAGGAGCTCTTAAAGAAGAAGTTACAGGTCTGAAAGAGCCAGAAATCTTGCTTGTTTGTAGGTGACAAAATACTTATTTTACCGAGGAATTTACCAATTAATTCTTTACAAATCCTACAATGTGATTTCCTGGATTTTTTTTCTCATTTTGTCTCACATAGTTGAGGTATACCTATGATGAAAATATAGGCCTCTCTCATCTTTTTAAGTGGGTGTACTTGCACAATTGGTGGCTGACTAAAAACTTTTTTGCCCCACTGTATATATATATAACATATTTATGTATTTATTTGTGCGTGTGTGTGTGTTCAGGTAAAATGTTAAAATGTTTGAGTAATACAAACAAAAACTATAATATATACAGTATATATTAGTAGATAAAACATATATAATTTTAATAATTAAAAGTAATAAATATGTAATAATATATGATGGAAATCTTTATGTAAAATGTTTAAGTAATGTGAGTTTTATTTAATGCAAAGCATGGTTAATTTGGCATTAGAGATATTTAAATTATTTACATTATCACAGCTGCTCAAAAACATATTTTGTCTCCGTCCTTCAATGAGCACATAAAAGCACATAAAAACTAGATTAATCCTATTAATTCAAAGCACGATAATAATTTATTTATTATACAGTCTCCCGTGTGTGTAATTCAAACATCCGTCATATTTGCATGTATTTGAGTCCCTGGATTGCTGTGTAATAGTTAGTTTTACACTGTATCATGCAATCTTTTCAATTGCAATGCCAATTTATGCAACAACAAGAGTGTGTGAAGAGCGTCTCGTACTCATTACTATGTGATTGAAGACAGTGCAGTTGAGCTAATGGTGCATCTAACCTTCAGCTCTATGCATGGGGCTTTACCCTCGCTGCTTTTATTGACATAAGCCAAACACCTCTGTTTCAGTCCAGATACATGTGCCAATGCTGATTTGTTGAGGGCTGACCGCAGCCTTGATTTCTGCCAGTGGCGCATTGGAAGCCTGTCAGTACATGAGTGGGCGGCCAAACCAAAGGTCCAATAAACCATTAACGTGTGCTGGTCAGTAAAATCACAGAGCGGAGAAATATATGGAAATGAATGCAACGGAGCGGCCATCAATCACTGCAGTCCTGCAAAGCGGCTCACGCTGCTTCTGTTCACTACACTCTCAGTACGCTTTGTGGTCATTGAGCTTTGCTGTGCTATCAGACTTTTTGCAATTTATGGGTTCAAAACTCCCAGGGAAACTGATTTGGAGAAATTCTGAACTCCATAGTTCGGGATGTTTGGTAAAACTTTGAAATATGGATAAAATGCAAACTAAGCATGTAGTTACAATACTAACTTAACTACATTGACACTACAACAGTGTCTAAAATCAAATAAGTTTTTCCAACAAGCATTGCTGTTTTATAGCCTATGCTGTTTAATCATTTGGGGTTGGTAAGATTTTTTAATATTTTTGAAAAAAAAAAGTCTTATTCTCACCAAGGCTGCATTTAATTGATCAGTAAAAACAGTAATATTGTTAAATATTATTATAATTTAATTAGTATTAATTATAACAAAAATAACTGTTTTCTTTGTGGATATATTTGAAGATGTAATTTATTCCTGTGATGCTAAACTGGATTTTCAGCATCATTACTCCAGTCTTCAGTGTCACATGATCCTTCAGAAATCGAGCTGATTTGCTGGTCAAGGAACATTTATTATTATCATTGTTGAAAACTTTTTACAGGATTCTTTGATGAAGAGAAAGTTTAAAAGAACAGAATTTTGTTTAATAAAACATTGCATTATAAACATTATGTCTTTACTGTCCCTTTTTTAATCGCTTTATTGGATCCGTGCTGATTAAAACTATTAAAAAACCTTACCATTTTGAACAGTAGTGGCACAGTATTGCATGTAGGCATAAGGCCTGACGAAACTGAAGCAATAATCAAACTCTGCTGTACTATCATTCTTGTGTTCATACTGTAATGAAACTATTAAAAACATCAAGTCAAAGTATAGGCTATTCGTCAGATGTATAGCAGAAGTGCTTGTTGGCAATGAAATGCATTATTCTACACGTGATGAAAACAGAAATAAATAATTAAAAGCTAAGGTCAAGTATACTTTAAAGCAACTGTAGTTTTGTAGTTTTGTGCATTTTTGCGACTTTGGAGCCCCCTACAGTTAAGTGAGTGGAAATCACTGTTGTAATTACAGTAGATCGCTGTACATGTGCATTTGTTGCTGCCGTAAAGCGAAATTTCCAAACATAATAATCACAAAACAGACGATTGGAAATGAACTAAAGCCATTCGCCTTTTTAGAAGTCAGTGTAGCTGTAGAAGTTAGCCTAACTAAGTTACTTGAAACTATACACGATATGAGCACTGTAAAGGAGCAAAATAAATTGAGAGAATTACTATTGCATATATTAACATTTAAGAAGAGAGTTTTTGTAAAGTGATGATGAGTTACTGTCTGAGTTACTGTCTGTTGGTCTTTGTCTGGTCACTTCTGTCGCAGATGCTGAAGGAGGAGGAGGATGATGATTGGGATGGGACTGTTTCAGATGGATCTGGCCTTCCTACCGCATCAGTCTGAGTAGATGTCTGTGATGCTGCTAGCTCGTGGCCGGTGATGGACTGTGCTGTCTTCACCAGCCTCTGCAGCCATGCAGCCGGTGAGAATACTCTGCATCTGTAGTTTGTCAGAATCAGCGGTGACATGCCAGACATCATGAGCTCATGGGGAAAAACAGCCTCCGCCGTGCTTTCTTGGCCACAGTGCTAAAATGACGAGACCGTGATTTATTTATTTTTTTACTTAAAGTAAAAAGAAAAAAAAATGAGTGATGACTATTGTTTTTCATGATCAGTTTATCATGAACGGATTCTTTTTAAGTGTCAATTGTGGTAGAATACAGCTTTATTTTTCAGTTTTTTTGCAAAAAAATTATTGTTATTATTATTATAATTATTATTATTAATAACAGTATATATATATTGTTTTTTACACAATAATAACTACAAAATATCTGAATTCTGAAGGATCATGTGACACTGAAGACTGGAGTAATGATGCTGAAAATTCAGCTTTGATCACAGGAATAAATTAAATTTTTTATAATATATTCAAATAGAAAACAGTTTTCACATTAGTACAGTTACTGTATTTTTAATTAAATACATTTAGATTTGGTGATTTTTTTTCTAGTTTATTTAGTTATCTTTAGTAAAAATGTATCTGTTACTATAACCCTAAATGAGCCCCTTGTTTATTTTGTTTTATTTTATTTTATCAGCTAATTATATTAGCATACAAAACTTTTTTCAAAAGTAATAACTTGATTGTACTTGAGTTACTTTAAAGTGTGAGAAGCTTGTAGCTCAACAAGCTACAGTTTCAAAGTATCTTCCCCAGCACTGGATATCCATATATTTCCTTGTATACATCAGAGGAAGCATTCAAATAAGTTATCCTGCTACTTGATTAATTATGAAATGGAGAAGCTTGTGGTGTTTATACGCCGCTGAGGGAGCCACGTAGCTTCTGCCGCTGTGTCTTTAAGTCATCTATCATGGGCTTGAGCTCATTCATCCCTCTTCCAGAGCAGCATGGGCTCTCTTTCTCCTGCATGTAGCTCTCAAACACATTCACTCACAGTCAGATTACAGCTCCAGTCCTCGTCTGTAGTTCCCTTCTCGCCCTGAAGTCTTATTAGCTTGACAGCGGTTCATTATCTCTCTCAACAGGAGATGCGGTCATCTTGATGAGTCTGCGCACCTCCTCTACTGAAGAGAGTCGACTGTCCGCAGGAAGTCAGATGGGACAATGACAGACATTTCACGTGCGCCTGGTGGAGACGGCGAGCATCTCAAGTATGTAACTTTTGCAATGTTGAAATACTTCATGTGTAGAGTCTACAAGGAAGCTATAAGGAAAAACTACAAGGAAGCCAATTGTAGGATGATTTCTTTAAGTTAGGAATTTGAGAATTTATTAATTTATTTATAATTTTATTAATTTTTTGTTTCCATTAACGTTTTAAAATTTAAACTATATATCTATAGATACTAATATATATAGAATATATGATTAAATATTATTTTTTTACAAAATATTATTAGTTGGTTATGTATACTGGGTATACGCATCCAAAATAAATGTTTTTGTTTTCATAATATATGTGTGTGTACTGTGTATATTTATTACGTATACATAAATACACACACATGCTGTGTTTATTTAAGAAAAATATGTTGTTTATATATTAAATATATTTATTTATAATATAAATTGTATGAATATAAATATATACATGTAAATACATGTAGATATTTTCTAATTATATACTGTATGTGTGTGTGTTTATATATACATACAACACCAAACACACAAAAAACAATAGATTATGTAACAAAAACGTGATTTTGGATGCGATTAATCGCGATTAATCATTTGACAGTACTAATAAAAATATATAAATATCTAGCTTTATCTTATCATTTCTTACCATTTAAGAAGAAAGTATTTTGCTGTACATTTTAAACATAAACTAATAATAAAAGTAGATAATATTTCGTTTTTGAATTTTGACTAGTTTCCCATGACTTTGTGTTTTGCTGTACATATTAAATTACAATCATTTACAAAAATGTCCAATAAATGATTGATTATAATGAAAGGAGAAATGATGTTATCATGGTAAAATAATACCTTGCTATTGCAGTGATGAGGAATGCTTCAGAAACCAATTATAGTGTGGCCATGTGCAGAACAAACGATGGTTAATTTAAATCACGTATTTAATTTTAAATCATCATGTTGAAAGGCTGTGACTGAATAACTGAATAACCCCAATCAGATTTACTGAAGATCCTCACACTGTAATCTCTAAAGTGGCCTATTGAATCCAACACATCATTTATTAAGAGCATTAAAAGTTTCACTGTGTAGACATAACCATCATACCATTATGAAGTTTCTCTAACAAAAGATCATTTAGAGAAACAAGTTGCTTTTGAAGATGGGGAATAAATCAGGGCAGGGTATTTGTTTCATTTTTCTTTTCGTTTCAGTGTAAATCTCTATCAAAGTCACTGAACAGTTTTTCAATTATATTCATCAAAGCGGTATGTGCACTTATCACAGCCTCTCTCAATTTCTCTTTCTTTCTCTATTCTTTTTCTGTCAGTCCTGCTTAATAACACACGACTCACAAACTCTATCACAACCTCCAGCTTTTCAGTAAAATCAACCGTCTGAGGCAATTTAAATATGAAACATTTTGTCCTTTGTTTAATAATAATAAATATAATTTTTATAGTAATACTTTTTATTTAATATTTGAAATAAAAAAATGTTTTGCAGTTAATTAAACTATTTCTGTTAAAGTTTCTCAAATAAAATTATTTATTTATTTGACTTTTTATGAATTTATTTTTGCATTATATATAAGGTGTACAGAGGTTGATGAACCTTTAAAAAATGAGTGGAGGGAGGATTTTGTTGGGACAAAAAGTGACATATTTTAGTGTGACTTAATTAATATGACATTTCATGTAAAACACGCTCTTCGAGCACGCCTAAATAGACGCATGTCAGAGACTTGTGAGCAAAATATTTCATCGTTTCAACGATGAGAAACAAGAACACAAAGATATCCAATCAAATCGATTTGAGACCCATTTGGAGGAAGGATATGCATATATTTATATTTTCCCATTCTTTCCCATCTCACCTTGAGCCAGCCCGAACAATCCAATATTTGATCTGGGCTTAGCTGGGAGATTTAATCCCACAGAGTGATGAAAAAGGCTTTCTCACCAACTTGCATTTATGCAATTTTGCCTGCTAGCACAACTCTATGGAAATGAATTTCCTCCATTCCCACAGCCCGGATTAGACTGCGAATATGTGAAAGAAGCCATTAATACCTCAAAGCAAACGTCACACCCCAGTGTGAAGGGTTTCATCTGAAACGGTTTGGCTGCCTTTTATTTATTTATTTGTCTGTTTTTCACCCCAGAGTCTGTAGATGTGTGCTGAGCTTTACGTGGCGTCAACATGAAATCAGAATGTACTTTCTTATTGCATGTTCCTGCTCTTATTGTGCACATTTTATCTTTGTGATCTTTAATCAGAATGTAATAACTTGCTCTTCCTCTGCAGTGACTTTCCTTTTCTGCTGACCTCACTTAGTCCTGGACAATGAGAACTGGCCTTCTGTGCTATAGTTAGGCCTCTTCGATCTTTATATGTTATAAATGGGCAACAAATAAAAGATTTAATCCTAGGAAATCTGTCAGATGTCCCCCTCCATGTCAAAAGCACTACGTTCAGGCCATGTGCCATAAAATATGAAACCTGGTTGGCAAAAACCTCATTGTAAACACATACTTACACACAAAACACACAAACACACACACACACACACAAACAAAAAGTCTTGCTTTTTGAGAAATTGAAGAGTGATTGAAAGTGATTAAGATTAGGATTATGTAATATATTATGAAGAAAAAGTCTTAATTTGCCCTTCCACGAATTGAAGCCTTAATAGTATTAAATGCATGTATTGCAAATGAGTATCTTTGTCACTATTTTTGTCTTGTTTTCCAATACAAGTCATCTAAACATCCTTAACTCAAGATACATTTTCTTAAAATGCAAAATGAAGATATAAGTCATGTTCTTTGAGAAATTCAGCAACATTGAGCGAGTTTGTTTTCCTTTTGAATTAAGTGATTTTGACTGAGCATATATTTGCTTTGTCCTTTTTTTATCATATACATTTCTCAAAAACAAGACTTCTTGTATATCATTTTGCATCTGCCTTGATTTAAGAATAGTTAAGCTATTGTTTGTGTGTAAAATTAATAATAATAATAATAAAATAATGGAGTAGTAGTTCAGTTGTAAGTTGTATTTTCAAACTTTGAAGTGTTCCCAATATAACTCTGTTGTGTTTTCCTTAGACATTTACATTTTGAGAACATATTTACATATTGTTCCCATCAGTTTATTCCTTAAATTGGTCTTATGAAGGTCTTTAAAAAGTCTTCAATCTAACTTCATAAAACTTGCAGAAACCTAGAGTATTTGTTAACAGAAATGTATTTATTTACACTGCAAAAAATGGCTTATTCTTACTTAGTATTTTTGTATTGTTTCTAGTCAAATATCAAAAAAATTTTTAAAATAAAGAACTTTACGAGATAAGAAAAGGACTAAGATATTTAGGATAGTTTACCAATGGCAGATACTTTACTGTTTTGCACTAATTTAGTTTTTCCCCTGACTAAAGACTAAATATCTAAGTAACGATTAAGTACTAAATATATTTTAGAAACTTAATTTTCTGTAAAGTTGTCATGTTAAGTTATCGTGAAAAGCGCTATACAAATAAACTTGAATTGAATTGAATTAAGTCATTTGGAGTATCTTGTAAAAGTATCTTGATTTAAGAATGTTTTTGTCTAGAAACAAGACAAAAATACTAAGAAAAGACATTTTTTGCAGTGTCTTATTTATTATTAATTAAGGTATACCTACCTGACGTATATTATGGATTACAATTCTGCCACAATTCTGCGCACGAAAGATCATATTTTGAGCATGCAAAAGTGCATTTGCACGCACGCGATCTGAGTTTTGTGGAGAAAATGTTTGTTTCGCAAAGAAGTATTTCGAGCGCACGAAAATCAATTTTGCATTTAAAATAAGTTTTTGGATGTGTGCAGACCTTCTCTTTTGCGCGTGCAACGTTTCACTAGCTTGCTCACCTGATGCCCGCCCTCAGTGCTCGCTAAATGCCAACAGCTAGCGTGCTCAACACAACCCAGCGTTACAATGTGCCATAATTCCAGCCAATCAGAGACTGAGGCTGCTAAATTCTGATTGGCTGCCTTGACAACCAATCACAACATTTCTTGCATTACCTCGACAGCAGAAGAGGAAAAATACAGCAAAATAATTATTATGCAAGTTGATATTCTGATGATATTTTTTTCCAAGCACATTTTACCAATAATTATAACTACTATTAATCTTGTATTTAATAACTTATAATCTATATATTATTGTTCATGAAGGCTGGAAGTGAAAAAACGCCTTATATTCAGGTGTGCATAATTATTAAGCAGGTTATCTTCTACAGATAAAATCTCGAGATGGACTAAAAATTAACTCCCAAAACTTACTGCCAGATTCTGGAAGATAAATTCTTCAAACAGTGGTACAAGAGGATGTGGTGCTGGTCCTTCAAGAGTCACTCTCAACTGATCTGTCTATAAATCCTATTTATATATATATGTCAGTCTTCAAGTATTTTACTACACTTCAATATGTGATTCTTATTAAGTAGGGGTCATTTTTTAGGATTCTATACTTAACCTAAGTCTGAGAATGACACCTTGTACTTCTGGAGACTCCAGGTAGGTTGCAGTTCTGGAAAATGGTGGCGCTGGAGACTAAATGGTTCCTGGTGATTTCACACCTAATTCTTCACCTTAATTCCTAATTCTTTTGCAGTTAACATGCATCTTTTCTTCTCCACATATTTTTGACTGACCCTGCTGACCCACTGAGCATTTTGCTGTCCAATGGTTATGCATTAACTTTGCAATTTCTAGTATTGTATTAGTTTTGAATATTGCTCATGGGCATTTAATAATTTTTTACTTTCAGTCTGAGTTAAATCTCTTTTTTTGGCTAATTTTATCTGTAAAAGAAAATCTGCTTAATAATTATGCACACCTGAATATAAGACATTTTTCACTTCCAGCCTTCATGAATAATTATATATAAATTATAAATGATTAAATACAAGATTAATAGTAGTTATTAAGATTGATGTCGTTTGGAATTGGTCAAATGTGCTTGGAAAAAATATGATCAGAATATCAACTTGCATAATAATTATGCATGCACTGTATTTTTCCTCTTCTGCTGTCGTGGTAATGCAAGAAATGCTGTGAGTGGTTGTCAAGTCAGTCAATCAGAATTTAGCAGCCTCGTCACTGATTGGCTGGAATTATGGCACATTGTAACTCTGGGTTGTGTTGAGCACGCGAGCTGTTGGCATTTAGCGAGTACTGAGGGGAGGCATCAGGTGAGCAAGCTAGTGAAACGTTGGACGCGCAAAAGAGAAGGTCTGCACAAATCCAAAAACTTATTTTAAATGCAAAATTGATTTTCGTGCGCAATACTTTCTTCTTTGCGAGACAAACATTTTCTCCACAAAACTCAGTTCGCGCGCGTGAAAAAACTCACTTTTGCGTGCTCAAAATATGATCTTTCACGCGCAGAATTGTGGCAGAATTGTAATCCCATACGTACATACTAAAGTATATCTTAAAAATCTGTGAAAGGCACAATGCAATAATGTTTTTTGAGGGTTCGGTTTAGGGGCAGAGGACAGAAAAATAATGTTCCCTGTATAAAACAGTAGATGTCAATGGATATTTTTCCATGTGTGAGTGTTTGAATGAGAAATTGAGTTGGATTTACAAAAATGGTGCAGCATTAATATCAAATATTACCATGATATGGTGCTAAATAATCATGTACCATTAACAGTATTTATTTAATATATATTTCATGTTTGAATAACATAAAGTATAATTGTGTTTGGAATGGAAATACAATTAAATGCCACCTCGCACGCAAAAGCACATGCTAACTAATATTGACAGATACACTGTTTTCATAATCCTAATTGGCTTGTTCAGCTCCCGCTGTGTTCTTACAGATTGCAATTATTGAGAATATATATTGAGTTCACTCAGTTTTCTTGCAGTTTGGAGGACAAAGAATATAGGCTCTTAACCTTTGACCTCTCTTGCTTCTTTTAACATTTAAATGACTCATTAGTCTTGGTGATTAATAAAGCATTGTCACCTTTAGCTGTACGGCTAATGCTTGCTCAGCCTCTGATAAATGGCCGTCTCATGGAATTTCCTGTTGTTAAACAAGCACAGGTAGCAGAGACAAATGTTCAATCCACAGTAAATGCACAGCACAGTCAGACCTCCAAACGACTGGGCATTGATCACGTTTGTGTGATGGAGCACAAGCATACAGACACAGTGGTGATTTCTGTCCTAAACCAGCTCAGTATGGCGTTCATTTATCGGACAGCATCCTGGGGTTAGGCAGCGTTCGGATATTGAGCAATTCAAGCCAGCGTACTGTTCTGTTCTTGTTAAGGTCATGAGGTCTCGCCAACAGTAGTAAGAATTGAAGCTGACAAGAATGAGGAATTTTTTTAAAGAAACTTTGTATCTTAATGATTTTGTGTAGTGCTCTCTTCTGGAGCTCATCTATCTATCTATCTATCTATCTATCTATCTATCTATCTATCTATCTATCTATCTATCTATCTATCTATCAATCAATAATTTCTATCGTCTTTTTTTTCCCGTTGTCGTTCGTTCGTCCATAAAAGTTTTGAGTTATAATCAGTCTTTTATGTAAATATAAAACAATATGTTATAACAATATAGTGTTTATTACATTATATTGCATTGTTATGCATAATATAACTGTATATCTGTGCCCTGGAGCACAAAACCAGTCATAAGTACGTAGCACAGGTATATTTGTAGCAATAACAAAAAATACATTGTATGAAAATACAAAATTATAGATTTTTCTTTTATGACAAAAATCATCAGGATATTAAGTAAAAATCATGTTCCACGAAGATATTTTATAAATTTCCTACCATAAATATATAAAAAATTAATTTTTGATTAGTAATATGCAATGCTAAGAACTTCATTTGGACAAATTTTAAAGGTGATTTTCTCAATAGTTTGATTTTTTTTGCACCCTCAGATTCCAGATTTTCATCGTTGTCTCGGCCAAAATATTTGTCTGTGCCATAACAAACCATACACTCAAATTTGGAAAGCTTATTGATTCAGATGATGCAACAATATACCTTTCAAACAATTGACCCATGGGATGTTTGTGTGGTCCAGGGTGGTTCAAATCTTATAATTTTTTTTAGACAGAAAGTATTTTTGCCAGGTTTTGAATATATTTAATAAAGTTAGGATAATATGATATAGATATAGATATATATCATATATACTATATTATATATATATATATATTATATATATATATATAATATATATTATATAAATACATATATATCCATCTATATATACAATGCACACAGAAATATTGCATGTTGTGTTGAGTTCTCATTATAAGCATTCCCAATATAATGACAACTGCTTGGGGTCTAGATACATACCATCTGTGAGAGAATGGGATCCTGCAGTGAATAAATATGAATATTCATATGTTTGTTTGGTAATGATCTGTTTTACATGTTTTACAGATTGTCTGGCCACACGAAGTCAAGATGAATCAGGATTTACAACCCTTTTTATTTCCACACTGTGACATGTTTCTGAGTGAAACACAAGAACACAGTTTGGGATACATCGACACAGTCTTACCACAAGGTAAATCATTTCAAAGTCTATTTCTTACATTGTAAACAGGAAAATAAATGCCAGGATGTGACCATAGATGTAATTTAGTGGAGTGAAAGGTAAAAAGAGCTCTCCTCAGTTCTGCGCTCTCATATTAAAGAGCTCTCTCTCTCTCTCTCTCTCTCTTTCCCCGTTGAGTATTTGAATAAATCTTTGCACATGTTGAAATAAGAGGATTTGGCCTCTCCCCTATTCTGTTAATGAGCTGAGATACACACTTACGGATCGACATCACATTAAACAAACTCTGGATATCATTTCCACATTCATCTTCATAAAGTCGAGCATTAACCAATATATTCTGAGTGCTCACAACGATCCTGCCTCTGCATTTAAATCCATGTGTTAAATCTGTCTTTTAAAGAGCACCGTTCCCTGAAGTACACTGCTGTGCAGCGGTGCAGATGACATTTGACAGATAATTGAGATCTTTGTTTCACTCTCCTGGGAGTCATGTGTTTGCATCTCGTCTGTAATAGGCAAAGAGACGTCTGTTGTGCAGTGGTGCTGTGTCTAATGCTGAACCTTTGTGTGCTTTTAGATCCCTTAAGGCTCTTTTAATAGTTTTAAGCACAAACAATTGTATCTAAACATGTATACACAAAATGTGAAAAAAGATACTTATGTTTGAAATGCATTTTCACATGACGTTGTAATCTGATTACATATGGCAGAAGTGCACTAATACAAACTGTGTATATTTGCTTCACAGAAAGAAGGAAGTCATTTGAAACAACATGAGGGTGAGTGATGATTAATCATTACTGATATTGCTAATTATTATTTATTTTTTATATTTGTTATAAATAATATGTTAGCAACATGTCATTTAATCATTAGATTAAATAGAACTACCAAAAAATTATCTTACCTGCAGTCTACTGATGTTATACTTAAGATTCCGGTGTGTTATTGGTACTAAAAAATATTTGAAACTAAAATAAATATTAGTTTTTGAAAAAACGTGTAAGCTTAAAAAAAAAAGTAAATGTTGCATTGGAAGCTATGAAAAAAAAAAGTAATAACTTACTAAAATTTAAATAAATAATTGGAAGCTCTACACACACACACACACATGCAAGCACGAACGCACACGCACGCACACGTTTACTTAGCTATCTAAGTGGGGACTCTCCATAGGTGTAATGGTTTTTTATACTGTACAAACAGTATTTTCATTACCTTACACGTAAACCTAGCCCTTACAGGAAACTTTCTGCATTTTTACAATTTAAAACAAACTTTGTTTACTTTATTTTTAAACCAGTTTTAAAAATGAGGATGTCCCCAAAGGGAGGTTTTTGTAGATTTTGTCATGTTTAGCTCACTTTTGGGTACAAATTTTTCCCCAAAATATGGTTAAGTAGGTACAAACACACCACACACAACAACACACACACACACCACCCACACAGGTTTGTTTTTGTGAAAAGTGGGGACATCCCATAGGCGTAATGGTTTTGATACTGTACAGACCGTATATTCTATTGCCCTACACAGACCCTACCCCTAAACCTACCCCTCACAAGAAACTTTGTGCTATTTCAGATTTTCAATACACTACATTCTGTGTGATTTATAAGCGTTTTGAAAATTGGGGACATGGGGTAATGTCCTGAAAGTCACCTTCTCCTTGTAATACCTATGTCATAACTTTGTCATTATACAAATTTATGTCCTTATTTGTCACAAACACACACACCACAACACACACACACACACACACACACAACACACACACACACACACCAACAAAAACTGGGATCGGGAAGAATAATATTCTATATATATATATATCATATATATATATATATCTATATATATATATATATTATTGAATCAAAGTCTTTTCTGCTCACCAAGGATGCATTTATTTAAAAAATCAGTAAAAAATAGTAATAGTAAATTTTAAAAATACACAGTTTCTTTATAATTTTAATATATATGAAAATGAAATATATGAATAAAAATTGAATATTATATGAAATACAAATTAATATAAATGAAAACGTAATATATTTCTGTGATGCAAAGCTGAACTTTCAGCATCATTACTCCAGTCTTCAGTGTCACATGATACTCAGGACATCATTCTAATATGCTGATTTGCTGCTCAAGAAACAAAAACACATTTCATCAAAGCTGAACTACATGATTCTCCCGCCTCATCTTGTCATGATTGCTCATGCTCTGCCCATCATCAACAACTCAAAAGAGGAAAAACTGCCCTTGACCGTGGGTTTTCTCTTTATATATGCGATGAATCTGAGGAGAAACAGTGCAAAGAATGATTACTCTTTAATGAGATTCTATTAAATAAATACCCTGAAGTTGATCGAGAGCAATTTTCATTGCATGAGGAGAGTTCGCTGTTTTGAAACGGAGAATTTCGAATTCATTTATGCCTTCGAGTTTGACAGCTCAGAGAAAATTGAAACAGACTTTAAAATAGCGCTTAAAACCTGGAGCGGATCTGGATGCGGGAAGATTTCTTTAGTCTTAATGTGCTTCTGTATCTCGCCCCTTCCACAGTCAATTAATCTTGGAGTTTGGGACAAGCAGTCTTTAGACATTTAACCCTGGCCACTTCCTGTGTGAGGCAGATAGGACGTATCTGAGAGAGGTGTCTTCGCCGGTGACACCGGTACCGCCGCGGAATTATGCAGTCCTACCACGCCGCAAGACTCGCATGGCCTGCCGACGGCGAAGGGGCGGGAAATGCAAAACTTGACCTTTCCAAAACGAATCCCTGCGCTCACAGGCAGGTCTAATAATATTGCCCAGGGTACGGTCATTAGATTAGTTCAGCCCTTAGAATAAGCCATGGCGAGGAGGGAGAACGTAAGATGTTCCCAGCGGTCCCAAACCAGCATCATGGGAGCAAGAGAGGGCAAGATAATATATGTATATGTCTGTGTATCTGCAAAGTGGTGTTTGTGAAACAAAATAATGTGTAAAATGTTCAAAGTAACACAGTAATGTGGATTCTAGGCTCACGTAATCAGCCTTAAAGGGACAGTTCACCCAAAAATGAAAATTTTGTCATCGTTTACTCGCTCTCAAGTTGTCGCAAACCTGTATGAATCTCTTTCTTCTGTTGAACACAAAGGAAGATATCTTGAAGAGCGCTGATAACCAAACAGCTGTCGGTGCCCATTGACTTCCATAGTATATGAACACAAAATACTATGTGGATGTCAGTAGAGAAAAAGAAACTGTTGGTACCCAATTTTTCTTCAAAAAAAAAAAAAGGACTGTATACATGATATATATAGTGTGTGTGATGTGTGTGTTGTGTGTGTGTTGTGTGTGTGTGGGTGGTGTGTGTGTGTGTGTGTGTCGTTGTGTGTGGTTTGGCAGAAAAAAAACACAATGATGACAGATTTTTCATTTCTGGGTGAACTAACCCTTTAAAAGGTAAACTATCAGAATACATAATTTGAAATTGATTAATTTATCAGTAGATATGGGAATCATCATGTGTTTTCGGAAATGATTCAGTTTTGGGGGGGAAAAAAAAAAAAGCATTAAGACAGCATTGTTTATTGTTGCAAAACTATTTTAAATAGTTGTTGTTGATTGATGTAAAAAACTTAAATAAAATGAAAATCTAAATATTAGATAAAAAACAAACTTTAGATCAATTGATACAATTAAACTATCATAGTCAACGTTTGAATTGGATCAAAAAAGTTAATCAAAGTTGTTCTATGACGAGAACACATTTTGGTTTTAGGTTTTAGAACAACTTTAATGAAAGGTTTTGATCCACTTCAAATGTTGACTAATGTATATATACACTGTATAGAACTGTTATATATATAATCTATATAGGATATATATATATATATATATAAATAGATATATATATATTAGTTATTAATATAAAAATTTACGTTGAACTTGAAATAGTAAAAATCATAAAAAAAATATCTAAAAAAAATATATGAAGCGTAAATAGACTGAGAAATCTAAAAAAAAAACTGATAAAAAAAATGACAAAAAAATAAACCAATACTAAAATGAGCAAAAAAAAATGTCAATATATATTCGATAATTAATAATAAATACTATAATAGTAATATTAAATTATACTAAATTAAAACCGTCTTTTTCATTTGTATTAGGAAAATCTGTATCACAAAATCAAGAGTTTCTGATTTTTGCAAAGCTATGGGGTTTGTAGGGGATTGTATTTAACAGCGGAAAATATGGTTTGTGGTAAAAAAAAAATTGTTTTGAGAAGTACAGTGCTTCAACAAATTACATAAAAATTGCAAAATTTGGGAAAATACAATAAATGAGGTAAATGATTTGTAATTTATACAATAAAGAACTGAGCAGATGGATAAGAAGAGAATAAGTCATGCAATTATGGATAATTGTGAACTTGTGAATGAATGTTGATCTGAATTCTACTTTGTCCAGCAGATTAACAGTGCATGGCAGACTATTGCTGAACTGTCAGTTTCAGGACCATCTTCCATAAATCGCGCTGATTCTGCCCTTGATCCACACGTTTGTGCCATAGCAACTTGTTCTTCCACATCAGCAGCTGGAGCATCAGGGTTTGGGTTTATATGTGATATTTTTCAGTGTTTGTACACTTGAAATGTCAAAACGGTTTGATTCTGTACTCGAATCAGAATCAGGATGAGTTTTATTGCATCATCTGCACAATAAATTTGTCTTGCTTTCAGTGGACTGGGAACAACAAGACATGACAAATTTGAAAGTCCAAAACAAAAATATGAATAGAAATGCACAATATGACATTAAGGCTATAGATTAGCATGTGCATTTTTGGCAAGGAGGACTGTGTAATGTGCAAAAGTACAGGTATTTAAATAAATATGTTTTAGATTAAGATTGCGATTCTGTAATCCATTGTCAGCAATATGTAGTAGAAGTTCATGTAAGCAAATTGATTTAATAAAAAATGATGTGTAGAAAATTGAAATCGTCAGTATTCCAAGTGACCTTGATTAATCTTAATTATTTAGAGTCTTGAAAAATGCGTCAAATCAAACTTGCCTGTTTAATCAAAAGCATTACCGACTGATCAGTCTGACCAGCCAAATGCATATTTTTCCATTTTTATTGGCTTAAAAGGGCAGCGATCCAGAAAATGAGCTGGAATGGTAACCAGCAGTTTCATTGAAAGGCCACAGCTTCCTTTGGCAAAAAGCTGTTCCAATTAAAAAGTAGCCAAGGAAAATACACTATTATTTATTTATTTTAAAATATGTATTTATTTTAAAATAATTTTATTTATTTTGTAATTAATTGTTTAATTAATTTTCTTAAGTTTAATTATTTTTTTACTTAATCTAATTATATTGTAATAATAATATTTTCATGGAGCAATTGAGTGATTTAATTATTGAAATGCACAATAAAGTGACTGTAAGGGGGTCCATTGTGACCCTAAAATAATTAATTCATTAATTCATTCATTCATTGGCCTGCAGGAATGTATGATGGAAATCCATGTCAGATATTTTTGGCATTTCAAGTGAGTTTGATTCATGCATTGATAATCGTTCATCTTGTTATGCATTATGCACTGTTGCAATTTATATGCAAACCTTTTCCGCTCCAAAATAGTACCTGCAAGAAAACTGATTCCTTGTCTAAACAGAGCAACATTTTACTCTTATGAGCAATAAATCCCATTTGTGATCAGATCGATGGCCAGCTAAGCAGCCCAAAAATAATGTTCAACTAGTTATTATATATATTATTTAGAGATACAGACGTATTCGGTTTTTTCTGCGGATGACCCGCAAATGCGACACACATCTAATAACATTAGTGCTTCATTTGTCTGTCGCAGATTGGGTTAGTTCATGGGAATTTGTGCTTTTTAGCTCCTCGTGTGTCAAAATCAGCAGGAAGTGATGAAATTCAGAGACATTTGATTCTTTCATATTTTCTCTCAAATGCATTTTTAAAATGTCTTGTCCTCTCCTTCTGTGTCTCTCTCGCTCTATTTCAGCTGCGTGGAGTGTTTTGGAAGAGTGGCCCCCGATGAAACCATAATACATCCTCCGCTGCTTCTGCGAGCATGAGGTGAGGGAATAAAGCACATGTTCCCATTCCTTAGAGGTTCAACAAGATGTTCCTCAATCCCAGTTTGTGAGCTCAGAGCACCTAATGTCCTGCTTTCATTTTTTTTTACTCTGGCTTTCACAGATATGATGTGACAGATGCCTGGTCACTGCTGGAATTTGTGCTTGGCCAGACAAACATGAGTCAAGCAATTACTGTCACTTTGGAGGATGAATTAAGCACAGAAGCATATGCACGTCGAAGGTAGCTGCACATACAGATGAGGAAATTCAAGGGTTTGAGTTTATTCTCAAGGACAGATGCTTAAGGACAAGGGAGCTTTCATGCAACTCATCTAAACAGGCCTCATAGAGAAAAAAAATAAAATAGGGCGCATGTCATGTATGTGCTGAAATTGATATACAGTATGTGCACTTTTTTTGAGAATGATAAACATCATGAGTAGTGACATAATTTAAAATAAATAAACTGCATGAAAATATACCTTCCATTTCACTCCCTCTCAAAAAAAAATTGCATTGTGACATATTATCATGAAAATTAAGCATGTTTTCCCTCAAGACAAAAAAGTTTGAACTTTTATTTATTTATTTATTAATGTTTGTGTTAAAATGGATATGTGAAAGCAATTTTTTAAAGCATGAATTAAGTTAATTAAATGCAATGCAACAGCAATTTCTAGCTTGAATTCAGTGCATTGCAACATATATTGTAAATGATTGCATAAATATGGTAAAAAAAAAATTAATATATATATAATAGCTATAGACTATATATATATATATTTATCTATATATATAGATATATATTGCTTTTAGAGTAATAGGAATTGTGCTTATTGTCCAGGCAAATAATAGAAGAAAAGGGGATAAAACGCCTAATAAAACATTTTTTCAAGCATGAATGCATTGCATCACATATTGCCATAATGCATAAATGTTTTATGTATGTTTTAATATTTCTTAGCATTATAGTAATACAAATTGTGCTTAACAGTCATGAAAATAATAGAACAGAATAAAGAAATATGAACAGTCTTAAAAATGGCTATAATTTTCTTTATGCAAAATATAAAATAAATGTTTGAAACAGGCCTAATATAGCTATTTTTAAGCATGAATTAAATACTTTGCAATAAATATTGACACAATGCATTAATATTTTAAATAATGCATAATCATTTTTTGCATTATAGTAATAAGAATTGTGCTTAATTGTCATGAAAATAATATAAAAAATTATCAATACCGATAGTATCAATGGTCCTACAAATAGCTTTATTTTTCTTAATGCAGAATATAATTTCTTATTTCTGTGTTTTAATTTAAGGAAGAAATATGACTGGGTGTGTTCTCGACAGGTTTTATGAGTTCACCCAAACAGTAATCTTTTCTAATCAGCCGGTGCAATTAAACATGCCCGTTTTTATTAAAAAGACAAATTAATCTTACTGGTCAAATGCGAAAATGAGAGGAAAAAAAGTGACCACAGCTTCATTCTGCAGGCTTCCCAACAGGCCGTTTTAAAATATCAACTCACAAAGCCGGAAATTAAGCTGTTCCTCTTCAATTCAATAAAGTTCAGCAAATGAGACACTTAGCAAATGAAAATACACTATTAGTGGGGAGAAAATAGACTTATTTAAACAGGAATGAAGGTAATGAAAAGATTAACTGGGTCCAATGCGACGTGAACTGATTTTAATGCGTTTGTCAAAATGGGCCGCTCGATAACCCGCAGAGAATAAATGTTCCACGGTATCTCTAAAAGTGAATAAATCCATCCCAAGAACAATAGCTTGTACTGTGTTTGAAAGGCAATGGCTTTAAACAGGGCGTCTTTTAAAAGCAATGACTCCAAATGGAACATTTTCAAAATATACAGACGTTCCTCTGAAGTTCTGACCTCTCTTCCCGCTGAAAGTTAAACTTTCTGACAGCACAGCCATCACACTGGGAACGCCTGTAGGGTTAAAACCTAATTTACAGCTATTGCAAAAGGATTTTGGGAGATTGATGTTTGAAAGTCATCATAAAGCAGTCTGCTGCCCCTCAGGTCCTCCGATGAAATTACAGCTGGACACAAGCGTTGGTCCAGAAACACACTACTAGTTGACTGTGGCTCCAAGACACAGGTTTTATACCAGCGTTAAAATAATGAGATGAACTTCCCATTGTTTGTGGTGCGCCTTGCTTAGGGTGTCACTGGGCGAGGTGGGTTCGCTGAGGTGGTGTTACCGAGGTGGAGACTTAGACTGTTGCACACCAGCCTGGTCCAACCCTAACCATTAGTATGAGCAATACTAACACTGATGTATGTCTATACATATTAGATTAGGTGGCCCGTCGCATGCTGCGGGTGTTTTGAAATAATTTTTCCTATACATGATAGGTCCTTCTTAGATACATTGGATGCCTATTCATAAAACCATTGTGGTTTGAGCATTATATGTTGCCGCCAATAAGTAGCTTGGCGCCCCCACCCCCCCCGACGGATGCCAGGGCAGGACGGGTATACTCGAACGCAGATCTTCTCTGAAGTCATTCAGACATCAGTTTGATAGAACTGCCCATCTGGTAAAGATGTAAGTCTATTTGCATATGATTTGCATACACAATGCATACATCATGAGCTACGATGATTGATGTGTAATTGCTGGTTTGACAGAGTTGTATAACTGTGCGTCTGCGTCATATTATATAGAGAGATATATTAATAGCATTATCATTGGAAATAGGTAGGTAGGTGATATAGATAGATAGATAGATCAAACCTCAAACCTATTATGCAACTAGTCTAAAATTATTACACTTCTTTAATATAAATTATATAATAATATCATTAACATAAGTGAAGTGTGAAGTCTCTTTTACTGCCTTGTACTAATAGGAGGAAAATGGCTCCGTAGCTCCACATTAGGATGAGATGGAGGATACAGGGGTCACTCCGCAGAAGATCCCTGTAGATCCATCAGTCATGGACTCATTGATCAGCAATCGATGGGATGAACTGATCAGAGCTCGGGCCTGCAACACTAGTGCAATCTGCATGAGACAACAAAACACATATAATCTTCCTAAAGCAAGCTTGCAAAAAATATCCTCCCTGCTTTGTGTAATCCATGTTTCCATAGCTAGCCTGTGCATTTATTTCTGTCCTGTCCTTTCTGATTTGAGCTTGGATTTACGATCAAAGAGATAAAATGACAAGCAAACGTGTAGTGTAAAATTCAGAGCCTTTGCAGACTCTTGGACTTGATTTTGGAAAGAGATGACAGGAAAAGCAGTCCGTGTGTGTGGCAGCCGGTTCCAGAACAGTGTCCGTAATCTCCGGTGAATGTTCAGCTCTGTGTGCATTTCTACTCTGTCTTTGGAAAAACTACGTTTGTTAGGATAACAATGCAGCTTTCCTCTGATACCTCCAAAGTACACAGCACCAATCCTATGGATAGTATATATAATAAGCGTCTTGTGTTCTCAATCTGTCACGAAGCTAATTCCCCTTTCAGCTATATTTTTTTGATTGTTCCTTTCCCTGTTTTATTCAATTTAACTCAAATCTGTAATAGATTAAACAGGACAGGAGTGTCTGCTAAATATAAATGTAGATTAAGCCATGGATATCATTTACAAAATACTAACTGAGAGTACAGATACATCCATTAAAGGAAGGTTGTTAAAGTTAAAGTTACTTGATTTAAAAGCAGAAATGTTAAGGCTTATATTATGCCTTATGTTTAATTCTAGTGCTTATATGAATTTGTCTTATATCTCTTATTCTAATTTGTAAAGTTGTATAAATTATTCTTTTAGCGATGACACTTACAAATAAACGAATAAATGTTTGGTTATGTGAAATTTGTAGTTATGTTTTTATAATGCATATCATGCAGAAATGACTGACATTAGCACATTTACATGGAATATTTTACATTAAATATGGGACATTTTATCATATTAGACAAATTTTAGCACTGTTTCAGGGTTATTATATTTAACTTATATAAACTTTAACAATTAAAAAAAAAAACTTTTTTGTTACTTGAAAAAAAATACAACAACATTAATTAAACTCAAATACTGTATAAATGAACCTTAACCTTATTTTATTTCAGCTAGTTGCCAAGGCAACATTTCTTATTTTAATTTAGTTTAATTTGATGTATTAAAATAACTAAAACTAAATAAAACTAAAAATAATAAATACAAATTTATGAAAACTGTAGACATTTAAAAAAATAAAACTAATAAAAATGTCAAAAAGCACAACAAAATATAACAATTTTGCTAAAATTAAAGTGAAAACAGAAAGTATAACGAAAAATGATGAAATTGTATATACTTTAGAAAGAAAACAACAAAAATATGACAAACGTAAAATTTTGAAATAAATTAAAGTGAAAAGAGAAATAATACTAAATTTGAAAAAACGTAGAGAACATTAACACAATAAAAACAAAGCATAAAAGAACATTAAACGCTAAAGGGAAGTGATAACTAAAATATAACCAAAATCCTCAGATTGTATAGCAAACCTTTAAAAAAAAAAAAAATTACAAAACCAACAAAACAAGAAAATATGATAAACTAGCCTGTACTCTTTAAGTCTTGTTCCATTGACTTTCATCGTACTGTTAGTGCATTACTGTTAACCGATTATAACTTTATTTATATAATAAATTTTTACAGTGTGTCTGTAAGTTTTGCACTTGGTTTTTTTAGCTGTTAAAAATTGATATTCTGAGCCATAAAATACAGTGAAGAGCTGTCAGGTAGGAAATATGTAGAATGTATCCAAAGTAGAGAGATTTAATGCAAAGTATGGCCCTTATATAAGATTCTTTGGTTGTATTATCCTCCAGTGTGGGTGATTGATTTCCATCTTAATCAAAGCGGGCAAACAAGGACTCGGATGCACAGCACGTGGACCCAGGAGAGGGACACATGGAGGAAGGAAGAACAGAATAAAATGAGGTGAGGAAGAAGAGTGAAATGAAAGTACTGATGCAGTTCAATGTCACCTGTCATTCACCTGTGCGGTTATGAGCTCCTGACAAGAAATACATATGCAAACCCTGAAGCTCAAACACCTGGCAGATGATTCCAGTAGTGATCATGTGTGAGGAAAACGATTTGGTCATGCCTTTTAAAGACCAGACATGTCTCTCTCTATAAGTGGTTTGAAGGGGCTATAGTCCTGAACGTTTAACAGGCATAAAGGTAATAAAGGGTACATTTGAAATGAGTATTTATGAACAATTATTGAAAAATACAGTGCAGAAGTATGCAAAATTATTTTGCAATATTAATCTGTTACAGCCCTAAATGATAACCCTCCTTAACATTGTGAGCCAGCAGTGAATCCATTGGCACTGACATAGTTTCAGGTTTTGGTTCAGTGTATTAGAGCCAGTGCTATTTTACCTACAGCTTTCATATTTGAATTCATTTTTATATTTTAATTTCAGTTAAAATTGTATTTATTGTGTGTTTTTGTCATTTTATTAGTTTTTTCTGTTTATGTCTATATACTTTTTATTTCAGTTTTAGTACATCAATTGAACCAATGAAAATTAGATGATTTGCCTTGGTAATGTCACGATTTGCTGCTGGAAGGAACGATGGAGATGTGGATAACATAAACGGTATTTATGAATCATCACAACAGGAAATGTACAACAGGAACAGGGGTAAACACACGTAATCCAACATGTAGACCCGACCAACACAGACTGCACAGACTGGGGCTAAATACACAGGATAACAAGTGACAAGACGAGACCTGACATCAATGAACAATCAACATGAGGGAAAAACTGGGTCCCAGGAGCACAGTCTGACATTTTTCGCCTCCTCCCGGAAGGTGCGTCCTTGCACCGTAGAAACAACAGAGGGAGGGAACTTGGAAGGAGGCTCAGGAGGACGGATGGACACCCGGGAGGAGGCCGGCAGACAGAGTCCAGGGTGGTGATGAAGGAGGGAGGAGCCAGGGCAGAGACAGGAGGAACTTGGAGCAGGCGGTGCCAGGTGGGACCAAGGCCACAGCCATGATAACGACCCACGGTGGAGCCGATGGAGGGAGGAGCCATGGAGGAGGAAGGGCTGATGACTCCAGGGGGCCAACCGACTGCAGTGGAGCAGGTGGCGGAGGAGCCAGAGACGGAGAGCCGATGAGCAGATGGCGCCGGCGACCGAGGAAGAGGTGGGGAACTAGAAGGCCACGGTGGAACCGGAGCGACAGAGGACTGAGGATGCGCCGAAGGGAAGGAGGAGCCTGACATAGCTGGACGGAACGGAGAGACTAGCGCAGCTGGAGGCGTGGAGTCCCGAGCGACGGAATGTTGAATGACAGACCAAGGTGGAGCCAGAGGGACGGGGAGCCTGGTGGAGCCAGTGGACTGATGGGCCACGGCAGAGAGGAGGGAGCCAGGAGCCATGGTGGAGCCGACGGGCTGAGGCGGAGTCTGGGATTCATGAGGCGGATCGAAGACAGGGGAATCCTCCACCACAGGTACGATAGCAGCTCGCCCCGTAGTGTGGGCTGAGGGCGAGCAGAGGGGCTGCCAGACGACAGCGGTGGAGGAGGCAGGAGCGGGTGGGTGGGCGTGCTTTTGTGAGCCTCTGGGCTAAACTCAGGAACAGGAGCCCTCTCCAGTCTAAACCTCATGAACCGAGCCTTTCAGCCTTCCACATTCCAGATCCATTAATCTCTCTCCCTCAACCACGGTGCAGGGGGGCGTGCTCCTCTCCGCATTCTCCAACTGTCCATTGCAGACTGCTCCCCTATCAGCCTCTTGTACTAGCTCCCTCTGCACCTGGTCTTAACGACACAGGCCGGTCTAGGGGCGATTCCTCGCACTGTCGCTCTCTGTCGATGGCTCGTCGGTCGCGACGGGCTCTGGCTCTTTGTCATCGGTGGACTCGGGCTTAAGATCCGCACAGCGGTGAGATGGTGGGCTGGGCTCTGGGTCTGGCTGTGTTCTGGATCGGAGATAGACGCTCTCCAGACACCAGATGATAGCTTCTCTACAGCTTAGTCTGGTGGTGTCTGGGAGGTCGACGGGGCGGTGTAAATTAGCCCCGATCCAGAACAGTGAGTTCAGCACAGCCATATGCCGTTAAAATGGTGAGCTGGCTGAACTCAACCGCATGAACCCCCCCCCCCTCAACGGGAGAGGTCCTTGCGGGCTAGGGCGGTGAACTTGGCAGCGAGGAGATCCATGGGGAAGGAAACACTACGGAAACAAAAAACACTGAATGGAAAACGGAAAACAAACGGAGGGGAGACACGTAGTTAAACTGTTAGGGTCGGGTCTTCTGTCACGATTCGCTGCTGGAAGGAATGATGGAGACGTTGATAACATAAATGGTATTTAATGAGAGAATCACAGGGGTAAATCCACAACAGGAACAGGGGTAAACACACCTAATCCAACAAGTAGACCCGACAAACACAGACTGAACAGACTGGGGCTTAAATACACAGGATAACGAGGGACAAGACGAGACTCACCTGACATCAATGAACAATCAACGTGAGGGAGAAACTGGGGCTGCATCCGAAAGCCTAGGCAACTGACTTGTTGCCTTATCAGGCAATAACTTTGCAGGCAGCGTGTTTGCACGGAGGCACCTCGTGAAACTGATTTCGGACAGGCTTCTGAGGCAGCGTAATGGTTTAATGATCTACAACAAAATAGAAAGATTTTTGTGATAATTAAATGAATATTTAATGACTATAATACTGTTTTCTCTCTAGAAATAACATCAAAAGTGCCAAAAGTTAGTCAGAAATATACATTTACAAACAAACTGACCACCAAACGCAACTTTCAGATGCCATCTTTATTTTTTAGC
This sequence comes from Sinocyclocheilus anophthalmus, assembly GCA_018155175.1. Lineage (NCBI taxonomy): Eukaryota > Metazoa > Chordata > Actinopteri > Cypriniformes > Cyprinidae > Sinocyclocheilus > Sinocyclocheilus anophthalmus. Next base: position 330,461 of record JADLZN010011882.1, on the reverse strand, counting down.
ACAACCGTCATGGAATGGAATGCACAGGATTGTGGGATATCAAAGGCAGCGAAGGATACATCTATGCTGCCTTCGAAATTCAGTCAGAAGAAGGTACCTCCGGAGACAGGAAGTAAAGCAGGATTTGGATTCGGACATGCCTTGATGCCTTCCTGCCTTGGAATGCTGCCTCCGAAGGCAGCATTTTAGAGCTTTCGGACACAGCATGGGTCACAGGGAGCACAGGTCTGACAGGTAACCAGCTCAAATAAAATAAGTTTTTTGTTTTGTTTAGGTTAAGTTAGGGCTTGTATGTTAGGTTTCCTTTTCAAGTGTATGTATTGTGTTGTGTGTGTGCACACATATATATATAGTATATATATACAGTGGGTACGGAAAAGTATTCAGACCCCCTTAAATTTTAAATTTTTCACTCTTTGTTATATTGTAGCCTTTTGCTAAAATCATTTAAGTTATTTTGTTTCCTCATTAATGTACACACAGCACAACATATTGACAGAAAAACACAGAATTTTTGAAATTTTTGCAGATTTTATTAAAAAAGAAAAACTGAAATATCACCCTATTCACCCTATATATTCAGACCCTTTGCTGTGACACTCATATATTTTAACTCAGGTGCTGTCCATTTCTTTTGATCATCCTTGAGATGGTTCTACACATTTATTTGAGTCCAGCTGTGTTTGATTATTGGACTTGATTAGGAAAGCCACACTCCTGTCTATATAAGACCGTACAGCTCACAGTGCATGTCAGAGCAAATTAGAATCATGAGGTCAAAGGAACTGCCTGAATAGCTCAGAGACAGAATTGTGGCAAGGCACAGATCTGGCCCAGGTTACAAAAAATTTCTGCTGCACTTAAGGTTCCTAAGAGCACAGTGGCCTCCATAATCCTTAATGGAAGACGTTTGGGACGACCAGAACTCTTCTTAGAGCTGGCCGTCTGGCCAAACTGATCTATCGGGGGAGAAGAGCCTTGGTGAGAGAGGTAAAGAAGAACCCAAAGATCACTGTGTCTGAGCTCCAGAGATGCAGTCGGGAGATTGTAGAAAGTTGTAGAAAGTCAACCATTACTGTAGCCCTCCACCAGTCGGGGCTTTATGAGTGGCCCGACGGAAGCCTCTCCTCGTGCAAGACACATGAAAGCCCGCATTGAGTTTGCTAAAAAAAAACACCTGAAGGACTCCAAGAAATAAGATTCTCTGGTCTGATGAAACCAAGACAGAACTTTTTGGCCTTAACTCTAAGCAGTATGTGTGGAGAAAACCAAGCACTGCTATTCACCTGTCCAATACAGTCCCAACAGTGAAGCATGGTGGTGGCAGCATCATGCTGTGGGTTGTTTTTCAGCTGCAGGGACAGGATGACTGTTTGCAATCGAGGGAAAGATGAATGTGGTCAAGTACAGGGATATCCTGGACGGAAACCTTCTCCAGAGTGATCAGGACCTTAGACTGGGCCGAAGGTTTACCTTCCACCAAGACAATGACCCTAAGCACCAGCTAAAATAACGAAGGGAGTGGCTTCACAACAACTCTGTGACTGTTCTTTGTTCTTGAATGGCCCAGCCAGAGCCTTGACTTAAATCCAATTGAGCATCTCTGGAGAGACCTTAAAATGGCTGTCCACCAACTTTTACCATCCAACCTGACAGAACTTGAGAGGATCTGCAAGGAGGAATGGCACAGGATGTCCAAATCCAGGTGTGAAAAACTTGTTCATCTTTCCCAAAAAGACTCATGGCTGTATTAGATCAAAGGGTGCTTCTACTAAATACTGAGCAAAGGGTCCTGAATACTTAGGACCATGTGATATTTCAGTTTTCTTTTTTAATAATAGTTTTTAAATAATGATTTTAGCAAATGGCTGCAATATAGCAAAGAGTGAAAATTTAAGGGGGTCTGAATACTTTCCGTACCCCCCACTGTATCTAGATATATATATATATATATATAGAGAGAGGAGAGAGAGCGAAGAGAGAGGAGCGGAAGCGCGATCGAGAGCGAACGAGAGAGATGAGGTTTTATTTATTTAACATAATAAATTCCGATTCGACATAATAATAAATCCGCTACATTACCATCAGGTGTATAATATTTATGCCTTCCTTATTATTTCCCTTATTTATGTTTGTTGTTTGAATTTAATTCTGTCCATATATAAGTGGGTACGGAAGTATTCGACCCCTTAATGTTTCAACTCTTGGTTATATTGTCACCATTGCTAAAGTCCTTTAGTTAAGTTTTTTTCCGCATGATTACACACGCACACCTATTGACGAAAAACACAGATTGGTTGACATTTTGCAGATTTTATTAAAAAAACTGAAATTCACATGTCCTAAGTAGTCAGACCCTTTGCGTGCACCATTAGTGAACTCGGGTGCTGTCCGTTTCTTCTGATCATCTTTGAGATGGTTCTACACTTTCATTTGAGTCCCGCTGTGTTTGATTATACTGATTGGACTCGAATAGGACGAGCCACACAACTGTCTATATAAGACCTTACAGCTCACAGTGCATGTCAGAGCAAATGAATCATGAGGTCAAAGGAACTGCCTGAAGAGCTCAGAGACAGAATTGTGGCAAGGCACAGATCTGGCCGAAGTTACAAAAAAATTTCTGCTGCACTTAAGGTTCCCAAGAGCAACAGTTGCCTCCATAATCCTTAAATGGAAGACTTTTGGGATGACCAGAACCCTTCCTAGAGCGGGCCGTCCGGCCAAACTGAGCTATCAAGAGCCTTGGTGAGAGAGGTAAAGAAAAACCCAAAGATCACTGTGGCTAAGCTCCAGAGATGCAGTCGGGAGATGGAGAAAGTTGTAGAAAGTCAACCATTCACTGCAGCCCTCCACCAGTCGGGCCTTTATGGCAGAGTGGTCCGACGGAAGCCTTTCCTCAGTGCAAGACACACGAAAGCCAGCATGGAGGACCTCAAGATGGTGAGAATAAGTCCTCTGGTCTGATGAGACCAAGATGGACTTGTGTCCTTATTCTAGCGGTATGTGTGGAGTAAACCAGGCACTGCTCATCACCTGTCAATTACAGTCCCAACAGTGAAGCATGGTGTGGCAGCATCATGCTGTGGGGGTGTTTTCAGCTGCAGGGACAGGACGACTGGTGCAATCGAGGGAAAGATGAATGGGCCACGTACGGGATATCCTGAACGAAAACCGTCTCCAGAAGTGCTCAGTACCCTCAGACTGTGCCGAAGGGTACCTTCCAACAAGACAATACCCAAGCACACAGCTAAATAACGAAGGGTGGCTTCACAACCTCTGTGACTGTTCTTGAAATGGCCCCGCCTAAGCCTGACTTAAACCTTGAGCATCTCTGGAGAGACCTAAAATGTCTGTCCACCAACGTTTACCATCCAACTGACAGAACTGGAGAGGATCTGCAATGAGGAATGGCAGAGGATCCCCAAATTCAGGTGTGAAAACTTGTTGCATCTTTTCCAAAAAGACTCATGGCTTTATTAGATCAAAAGGGTGCTTCTACTAAATCTGGTCTGAATACTTAGGACCATGTGATAATTTCAGTTTTTCTTTTTAATAATCTGGAAAAATGTCAACAATTCTGTGTTTTTCTGTTAATATGGGGTGTTGTGTGTACATTAAGGAGGAAAAAAAAAGAACTTAAAGATTTTAGGCAAATGGCTGCAATATAACAAAGAGTGAAACCTTTAAGGGGGTCTGAATACTTTCCGTACCCACTGGTATATAGGCACGAATTTATTACACACCAGCATCAATATCCTAAACCCAAATATCTATCGTAGCGTTAGTTCTGGCAGGTCACGTTAGTCAAGCTCGCATCAGCTGACCTTCAGCCTATCCCCATCTACCTATGGGAATACGACATCTATCTAAGCATTCATATATAAGGTCTCTCAGTATTATCAGCAGTTTTTGCATTGCTCAATAGCTAATTACCCTCCTCCATCCCCAACTCCTCCTTTGTCAGTCAGGATTCAGCCTTCTGATTCTCCTTTGAATCAGACTAATTCTAAAATGTGTACATAACATTATTGAACTTTAACGATATCTGCAATACATTTATTTTGGTTCTGTTCTGTTTACCCTGGGGGTTATCGCTGCTCTCCCTGCTCTCATCCATGCTAGGCTGCATGGATGCGCAGGGAGTTCTTGCCCAGAACAGAACAATACCGCCATTATGGTAAGTGTCAATCATCTTTGACGACAGTGGTCCTGACAGAAATTGAGTTTTTTTTCAGATATGCAGGACTGAAGTGCCAAAAATAAATAAATAGATAAATAAATACACATTTTTTTTTCTCAATGAAACAAAATAGCTTTATGATGTAACTCATCATTGTGGTGGTTCGTTCCTTTCCATGCATTATTCCCTTTCTGTATCGCTTAGGCATCATCTTGACAACAGCTGTTACTTCCAAAAGATTTGTAATTACACGTAAGTGCTTTTTGCCTTTCATCAATAGCTGTAATTACAGGGAGAGCAGCACCGGGCATCTCTGCACGCTTATTTTTTTCCCTCTTTCGTTTTGCCGCTTCTTGTGGTGTTTGACGAAACCCTGGAATGAACTGCCATTGAATTAAGTCAAAATGACAGTGACTCACTGTTTATAGAACATCATCCGCGCAGAAGCCGTAAACCTGCTAGTGATCACGGCTGTTTTAAAACTCAGAAGACGTGAAGGTTTTCTCGAACGTGAAGATTTCTGAAGCTGAAGGCAGGCGTGTTTTAATGCATACAAGCACACCTGCTGAGATAACAGCTGTTTTGATTGACACACTCCACTCCATTCACCAACTTACTGCCTACATGCCAGCATTCATTTGCTCTTTTCATTCCTCTGTACGTCCACTAACGTCTCCCACATATCGATGTTGACTAGCCATGGTTGAGAGCACGCTTCACCACATTTACTTCGGCTATTTCAGTGATATGCAGCATGAAAGCGTGTGTAAACAGGCTGCAGTGTGTCTCGGAGAGTATTTAGGGATGCATATGTTCACATTGCATTTGTAGTGTGAACGCTAATGTGTCCAGACAACATCTACTCATGTAACACATCATCACTGCAGCCAAACTTTTACATTTACCAGCTAAGCTCAGATGAATGGAGAAATAGGAATCCATCTGTATTTCTCTAAATGTGCATGCTTTTCATCATAAAGAAATGTGCGTAATTGTATTGCATGTGCACTTAAAATCTTTAAAAGTATATATTTAAAAAAAAACTGTACTTGCAGATAATTTCCTGAAATAAGGCCATGTACTTAAGGAGAGAACTTTCATTACTTTTAAGCATACTTATCACTTTGTAAAAAAAAAAAAAAAGATGGCTGCCAAGGCAAATTCAATATAGCACTAAAATAAACTAAAACTAAATAAAATAAATCTAATTAATAAAATGTTCAAAAGCACCCAACATTATTACTAATCCTAAACAAATACTAAAACTGTAACTAAAATTAACATGAAAATGGAAAATATAAAAACAAAAAGTGATTCAAAATATTCATAAAAACTCAAAAAGTGATAGTAAAATGATACTGGTCCTACTTAAATAGGCCAAAAAAGGTGAATTAATATTTCAAACAGATAGTTTCCAAGGCAACATTTTTCATTTTCATTTAGTTTAATTTGATGAAACAAAATAACCACTATAACGTACTAAAACTTGTGTAGACTATTTAAAAGCACAAAATGAATAAAATGACAAAAAAAATTTAACTAAAATTAATATGAAAGCAGAAAATATTAAAAATAAAATATTCTGAATATTAACTAAAGCTATAATACTAAGTTATGCTAAAATAAGACTGGTCCTACATAAATGGGTCAAAAATGTTCATTTAAGTTATTTTATAAATTTAAACTACAATACATTTCATTTAATTGCAATTAACATGCAATAAAGTGTCCGAATACATTACATTAAGTTTGCACTTAACTATATTCTATATTATTTATGTAATAAGTGCTTTTATCCAAGTCTGCTAATGTAACTTTTGCACAAGGGTTTGATGTACAAATTCCTGTTGTTATTTGATTCAATTAAGAAATCATTGTTTCAGTAACATTTTATCATGAAACAATGATCAAAGTTTGAGTTTTAGACCTTTACTCGACACTTGCATGAAAATCAAACACCCATCCCTTGAAAATATTGACCAAATCACTGGAGACAGATAGTATGTCCCAGCTTACTTCTTGTGATCAGATCATCCGAGATGAATGTTTAAACAGGGTGATGGTGATTAACCTCATGAGACAGGAGTCAGTGTGATGGACAACTCTGGAGAAACACTGGTTAAAATGATCCGAAAACGATACATACACAAGTGCATCAATGCAGACGCTTTAGCTAATCAAGCTTCTTTTTTTTTCCGGTAGCATATTTCTGACATTATTTATTTTTATTTATTTCTTTTTAAATCTCATATATTCTGACTGACATTTTTTTCCAAAATTCTTAATTTAGAACTCACATTTCAGTCTTTTAATATATGTTAATAATATTCATATATAAAAAAGTCAAAATTGTGAGATTTAAACTCAGAATTCTGAGAAAAATAGCAAGATCTAAACTCAGAGTTCCAAGGAAAAGAGTCATAATTGTGAGATAAAAAGTTGTATATTTTATGGCGGAAATACATTTCCATACTATTTAAATATATTTTAAATTGTAATTTAGTCCTGAATTTTCAGCATCATTACTTCAGTCTTTAGTGTCACATGATCCTTCAGAAATCATTCTAATATGCTGATTTGTTGCTCAAGAAACATTTCTGATTATTATCCATGTTGAAAACTAGTTTTGCTGCTTATTTTGGGGGGCATAAACTGATGTATATTTTCATGATACTTTGATGAATAGAAAAAACAGCATTTATTTAAAACACTTTTTTAAATTTAATGCATTAAAGATGCAATGAAGAATAATTTTGAATAATCCTAGTGTAATTTACAGAAGTTTAGATGGTACAGCATGTCATGAACAAGTGTCAGTAAGAATAACATGCATGTGTGGATGATTCATCTTTAAATCAGCCATCAAAGTGTCATGAGGTCCGGGCATGTGGCGGGCAAAATCTGCATCCCAGAATGCATCAGTCTTGATTATGTCACTGTTTAAGGCATGCAATTATTTATGAACATATTTCTTAGCCAGCAATATAAAACAGTGTGTGATATATGTTGACAGGACAGTGGGCAGCTGGCAGCAATGCCCTTCAGTGGTGATGTGAAGTACCAATTACAATTATTTACATGCAGACACGCAGCATTTGCGTTGTTATATTGCTGTTGATGACATCTAAAGTCAAAGATGATAACATCTGATATTAAATATATCAGCATGACTGTGATCTTCCATTCCAGCAGAGCGTGTCACGCCTCTTAATTAATAACTACCAAAAAAAGAAGATCATTTCTTGCTACTGATACGAGGAGGGGACAGAGGTGAAGAAGGTCAGTTCTCTATAAACAATCATTCCCCACGGCATCTTTACATCTCATGAGCCGTCACCACCCTCGCTCGAGTCTCCTCTATCAGGGGGAGGCTGTGCTCTAATAGCCTGTCAACACGAATCTTATGACCACTGAAGGATGGCAACGAGTGGGCAGCCAAAATGCCACCTTGAAGGGTTTCCATTAGCGAGTGCCCCCACCAGCACTGTGAAGGCATGTTAATGCAAATGCAGTCGTCTTCAGCTGACAGGCCACTACTGTCCTGAGCTTTACTTCCTTTCTCTAGATTCTCTTTTGCTCCGTCTGTCTGTCTGTACGTGGGTGTTTCTTAACTTTTTAGGAGGGAACTTTACTGTCTCCTAGGACGATGATATGAAAGAAAAGTTTTTCTTAAAGTGTTCTAGTTTTAAAGCATAGATAATTTTATTTTTTATCTTTTCACTTTTTTTTCTTCCCTCATTGTACTGCAAAATCACATCTAATGTCCTGCAACAGATCAATAAGCAAGTGCACCCTAATCCTGAGATCCACTTGAATGTTGATAAAGCCCAAAGATCAGATCTTCATTCAAGAACGCAAATGTTTTAAAATGGATGGAGCATAGTTTGTAAAAGTTTCATTTTTAAAGATTATATTGTAAAAAGTGCCTCTAATTGAAGATTGACCCACATTTGTCTCTCTTTCACTCACTTCCTGGTCCCTCTTACATTTGCGTTACCCCAATGCTTTATTTTTCTGAGGTCCCATCATGGCTCTCGCTGAACTATCAAATTAACTTCTCACAGACACGTCGGCCCTTTCACTGCTGCGTGCAGAATGCTGTAAATGTGTGTCATTAATTGGAAATTACATTTAATCTAAGCACAAAAGTAGCACTTTGCCAGCTGCTAATTGCTGGAGACATGCTCTGCTATTCACTGCAGGACTTTCCATGGGGGAGACAGAAAGGACAGATAATATCAGGGATGGTGGAGTGGAACAATAAACAGCGCTGAGGAGAAATTGGCCTCTATGGGAAAGGTCCTAGTTCACTGGAGTTAATGCTGAGCTCTGTATTGAAGTTAAAGAAAGGTAAGTACTTACTGTGAAACTATTGAGTCATGTCACAAAAATAAAAGTATTTCAGCATTTTTTATTTTTATAATTATTTAAAAAAAATGTTTGTCAGTTTAAGGAAAAGAATAGTGCTTTACATACATTAAATATGATTATAATGATATATAATACATATTTTTGTTCTCATGAAACCATCTCGGGTACTTTTCCACCTCCTTGTGACGTCATTCTGAAGTCTCCAGCCCTGCTCAAGATGATCTGTGTTGATGAGGAGAGGAGAGAGCTGAGGAGGCCACAGGAAGCCCTCAGGACATGTGCCAGCTGCTCTGTGGGGCTCTTCATTACTTGGTTTCTGTGTCTCTGAGGATGATGAAGGTGTCTTACCTCTGGAAGACTCCCTGCATGATCTCGGTGTCAATGATGGAGCGCCTCAGTCCCCGGAGACTCTACAGGCCATTTGCTCTCTAGCCGCCAATCACGAAGCAGCAGACAAGCTCGAGGTATGATCTTTGACTCCTCCACTGCCTTCAACACCAACCTGCCGATGCGACTGGGAAACAAGCTCAGTGTCTCCTGGTTCATGACCTCCCTTACTGACAGCGGGACGATTGTGAGGATAAAAGACTGTGTGTCAAACATCATGGTAACACTTCACACAACACATCGTGTTACACTTGCAAAATTTAAGTCCAAACTTGAAGTTAAACATTTGCAAGATTAATATAAGCATTTGTTTTCTTCTTCAGCTTAATGTCTGAAGACAATGATTTTGTATTATGCAATAATTATTTTTTGAAAATATAACAATAACATTGTGTGATGTAATATTCAATCTTTGAACACATCATAATCATTAAAAAAAGTACAAGGATATATTATATTACATTATATTATATTTTACATTATATTATATCTTAAAAAGGTAATGATAGAGACTACATCTTTCTAATAACTAAAATAAAATATATTTTATTTTGCTTTTAAAAAATGGAGTCAGTAAAAATATAATATAAAAATAGTTTTTCTTTAATTGTTGAGATAAATATGTCCCAAGTGACTCAATATAGAAATATATTACTCTCTATATAACTCATACATTTTACATTAATTTAGTAGAAATTACAGTTTGTTTGTTTCTAAACCACACACACACACACAAACAAACCAAACACAACAACACACACACACACACACACACACACACACACACACACACAGTCTGGTCGCTATCCTTGTGGGGACTCTCCATAGGCATAATGGTTTTTATACTGTACAAACTGTATTTTCTATTGCCCTACACCTAAACCTACCCCTCACAGGAAACTTTCTGCATTTTTAGATTTTCAAAAAACTCCCCACTGTCTGTGTGTATTCAGGTTTAAGTCCCAACCAGAATAGAAAAACAGGTACACACACACACACACACACATATTTATATATTTGTATGTATTGTGTAATTTCAAATTAGATAGATAGATGCAGTGCTAAATAGTTGGACTAAAAAGTTTGAAAACCCTGTAAATGTACAGTAGATTTTTGATGTACTAGGGCTAACCAGTGAAGGAGGTTTTGCTGGTGCAGTCCATCTATATATAGTCCATCTCAACAGCAGGAGGGATCAACACCATCTCAGGTGATTTCAGACCTCTGTGTCTCTGATCGGGAAGATCAAAGCCATCAGACTCATTGGGAGAGTAGAGAACAGTGGAAAAATCATTTTATAATGGGCAATTCCTTTCTGTAATATTGGAGCTCCTTTAAACCCTCATTTATTCTACCATAGTGTTCAAAGAAGCACAGCTAGACATTTACCTTCCCTGCTGCCATTAGAAAATAAAACGTTGTCTCCTGCTCTTCCCCGCTGTGCCCAACCACAGATTATTCTTCGCTGTTACATCAGTAAGGAGTAATGAGTTTTCTTTCTTTTACAGATACCGCTAATGCATTCAAGCTTTGTCCGGTGCTGTCTGGCTTGATTGCACTACAGTATGTGTGTTTATAACAGAGTTTCTGCTGCACTACTGACAGACCATCTCTGCTGTTTGTATGTGGTCAAACATAGTCACATTTCATCTATCTATTAATATCTATCTATCTATCTATCTATCTATCTATCTTTAAATCTATCTATCTATCTATCATTATTATATCTATCTATCTATCTTCTACTATCTTCTTAGAATATATTTATAATAAATGATATTTTATAAAAATGAGAACTAAAATAGATTTTATTATAATTTTTATAATCTTGACAGGAGTTAGTGATATTTTATATTATACAGTGTTATTATATGTTTCAAGCAGCTTTACAGTGAATCAACAGAAAAAATATAAAATTCAGGAATTCATAAGTATGAAAACAAATAATTTTTTTATGTTTTTTATTTAGTTCATTCAGCTCAGTTTAGTTCAATAAGGAATACTGTTTGCAAAATTCATCATATAAATGTCATGCCTCTGGACTCTTTCTGTGTGTTTTTCCCTCTCCATGTGCCCGCCCTGACCTAGTTTTCCCTAATGTTCTATTATGATCATTTGTTCCAGGTGTTCCAGTTAATTTAAATTGAATGTCCCATTACTTTAGCCATGTGTTGCTACGTCTGCGTACGGTATGAATATTCGTTTTCCCCGTACATGTGGTGTCCTGGTTCCTTGGATGTTTATTAAGTCTGTCATTTGGAGTTATCCTCGTATCCTCGTGCCTTCTCCATGTCCTAACAGTAGAGTTTGTGAACCGAATAATGGACCGAAACAGAACCTCTGTGTATTCCCTCCAGTGTTTGTTTTCGTGTTTTACCAGGTGTTGGTTCCTTGTCGCCCATGATCCTCTCGTTCATTCCGAATTCTTCCTCCTGCTGGAGCAGGGGGAAAATCGCCTGAGGGCCACACCAGACTGTTCCTGGTCCTCGCCAACCTCTCCAGCTACCCGGACGACGCACTCTGTGCATTCTATGATGCCAGTTTAAACTCCGCGTACAGAGCGCCGTCGTCCGAGGAAGGCCCTCGAGCGAATTTCGCCGCATTTGTGGAGTGGACACTGGCGAGACACAGATCCCCGGACTACTCCGGACCCAGTGCCCAGCCCACCATCTCCCCACTGCGCGGAGCGCATGGCCGAGCTCACCGCGATCAACGAGCCGTTGACGCATGGAGCGACAGAGCAACGGATCGCCGTGGAGCCGGAGCTGCAAGTGACGTCAGTCAAGGTGCGAGAGCTGGCAACAGAGCCCGCCACGAGGGACAATGACATGGACAGAGAGAGCGTGGAGTGGAGCTCCGCCCACTGCACCGCAGCTGGGACTGCTGGACTTCGAGGGGGACCTGATAGACTGGGAAACAGAGCTGGAAGCCGACTTGCCCCCTCTCCTCTCTCCTTCGTCCCGTGACGTCCTGTCCAGCCTGAGTGGGCTCCCATTCCAGTCAGAGAGAGAGAGACCCAGTCCCTGAGTTTAGCCCAGAGAGGGTTTCAGTACCCGAGTTTAACCCAGAGAGGGCTTCAGTCCCCGAGTTTAGCCCAGAGAGGCTTCCGTCCCCGAGTTTAGCCCAGAGAGGCTTCCAGTCCCCGAGTTTAGCCCAAAGAGGGCTCCAGTCCCTGAGATAAGACCAGAGAATTTTCCTGTTATCATGTCTAGGCCAGAGAAGGCTCCTGTTCCCACATCCAGCCCAGAGAAGGCTCCTGTTCCCAAGTTAAGCCCAGGGACTTACAAATGACCGCCCACCCACCCTCTATTCCCTCCTTCACTGCTGTCGTCTGGCAGCCCCTCTGCTCGACCTCAGCCCACTATCAGCACGGTGCGAGCTCTGCGGGACTGCCATCCTCCAGCATCACCATGGTTGGAGTCTCCCTCACCTCCGCCTACAGCCTCCGAAGTCTGGACTCCGCCTTGGCCCGTTGACCTGTCGGCTCCACCATGGCTCTAGCCCCTCCATCCTCCCGCACCGTGGCCGACGTCATACAGCTCCCCTCGTCGGCGAGGCGCCATCTGCTCCGCCTTGGCCCTTCGCATGGTCTCGCTTTCCGTCTCCGCCTCGGGCTCCTCCGACACCTGCTCCGCCGCCATTGGTCGGCCCCTTGGAGTCGCCGGCCATTCCTCCTCCATGTCTCCTCCCTCCGTCGGCTCCACCGTGTGCCGCTATTATAGCTGTGGCCAGGGTCTCACCTGGCTCCTCCTGCTCTGGTTCCCTCCTGTCGTCTCCCTGGCTTCTGCCTCCATCGTCACCTCCCTGGACTTTGTCAGCCGGCCCCCTTCCAGGTGTCCGTCCTCCTCCCGAGCCTCCTCCCAAGTTCCCACCTGTGCCCCCCCTCTGTTGTTCTACGGCGCGAAGACGCGCCATCCGGGAGGGGGGCGATATGTCATGCCTCTGGACTCTTTCTGTGTGTTTTTCCCTCTCCATGTGCCTGCCCTGACCTAGTTTTCCCTCATGTTCTATTATGATAATTTGTTCCAGATGTTTCCAGTTAATTTCCTTGTTTAGTCCCATTACTTTAGCCCTGTGTCTTTCCATGTTTCTTCATCTGGCATTGAATGTTCGTCTTTCCCCACTACGTGTGTTTTCCTGGTTCCTTGGATATTTATTAAAGTCTTTTCGTTTGAAGTTTACTCCTCGTCTCCTCGTTCCTCGCTCCATGCTCCTTACAGTAGCGTTTGTTTACATTTACAATACATTTAGACATTTAGCAGACGCTTTTATCCAAAGCGACTTACAAATGAGGACAATGGAAGCAATCAAAATCAACAAAAAAGCAATGATATGCAAGTGCTATAACAAGTCTCAGTTAGCTTAATGCAGTACACGTATTTTTTGCTTTTGTTAATTGTATAATAAATAAAAATATATCAAATAGATAGAATGCAAAAAGATTAGAGAAGCAAGTGTTAGGTTTTTTTAAGAAAACAAGCAGTTAGAAAACAAATAAGAGTGCAAGTCTTAAAGGGTCATGTTTTTTAAAATAATATAATTAGAATAGAGAGTGCTAGAGTTAGAATGTCAAATAAATATGGAAGAGATGTGTTTTAGCCAATTCTTGAAGATGGCTAAGGACTCAGCTGATCGGATGAGTTGGGCAGGTCATTCCACCAGGAGGGAACATTTAATTTAAAAGTCTGTGAAAGTGATTTTATGCCTCTTTGGGATGGCACAATAAAGCGACGTTCACTTGCAGAATGCAAGCTTCTAGAGGGCACATACGTCTGAAGTAATTAATTTAGGAAAAGGGGTGCAGAGCCAATGGTGGTTTTATAGGCAAACATTAATGCCTTGAATTTAATGCGAGCAGCTAGTGGTAGCCAGTGCAAATTGATGAACAAAGGTGTGACATAAGTTCTTTTCGGCTCATTAAAGATTAATATTGCTGCCACGTTCTGGATTAATTGTAAAAGTTTGATAGAACTGGCTGGAAGACCTGCAAGAGAGCATTGCAATAGTCCAGCCTGGATAGAAAAAGAGCTTGAACAAGGAGTTGTGAAGCATGTTCCGAAAGAAGAGTAGGGTTGGGACAATACAGATACACACACATTTGACTTCTACATTACTATTATATAAATAAAAAAGTAAATAAAAATTAATAAGTATTGAGTGGGAGTAATACCAATGAACAATTATATATATTAATAGAATATAGATATGCTATACAATTATATATATATTAAACATGAACATGACACAAGCGACTCATGTTTATAACTATACATTAAAATTAAAATATCATGAATATAAGTATAATATAATTATTCATTATATATCCATCCATCCTTTTGTAGGTAAGAAAATGACCATATACTCATTTCTAGGGTATATAAAATTATAGCTCTTATTACATTTTTGATATATGTTTAATAAATTATATAATGAAAACTGGTGTGAGTTGAAATTTTAGTAATTTCATAATTAAAATATGATATAAGATAATACTTTAAATAATTGTAATGTTCAATATTTTGCAAAAAAACAACAATTGCTATCTTAAATAATATCAAAATTATATAATATAAAATTGTGTTTTATTGCAAAATATTCCATTATAAATATAAATAAAAAAAAATATATAAAAATTGCATGATATTATTTTGGAGGTGAAATATGACCCAAATGTCTATTTATCTATCCATTGAATTAATTAAATTCACATTAGGGATGCAAATTAGTTTTGAAGTTTGAAGTGATGAAATTATTTCCATGTAAATAAAATAATTTGGGCTTTCGACGCTTCAGATCCGTGATTTGCACATCAGTGGAAGTGGCCTTTGTGAGAAAGGTCACCACTGGCAGGATATCAGTCTAAAAAGGGTCCTCCTGCTCCTTCCGGGACCTCTAGACATCTAAAGCATGTCTTTGGGCAAGAGCAATCCCACTGAAGTAATTGATTTTTGGACAGTTTGATTGTATCTGTTTACCTGGTGTATTTTAGGCAGGCAGTAGAAAATGCCATATGACTGTTGTTAAATTGCATCATCTGACCACCGGGCACCTCTCCTTTCATTTCCTCCCTCCTCCCTCTAGTCATGTCTTTCACTTTTCTTTCTTTTTTCCAATTCTCTCCCATCATCAAAGTTTTGCTCTCTCTTTTCTCTTCCCACCCCTGCTCTCTTTCTAGTTTCCCCTCTCATTATCTAACAGGGTACGAACGGAATGGCAACTGATTCCTGAACAATTTTAGGATCTCATGAACGCTCGCTCTTCCTCACTCTTTGACAGTATCATCAGATTCCAAAATAGGACCTCTTTCTTTTCACGCACAGGCACATGAAGGAAGTTCACACAAAGCCTGGCGAGGCTTGAAAGGATGTGACAAAAGCAAACGAGCGACTCAGGCTTCAGCTCTGATCAGAGATCAAGTCTCCTCCGCAGCTCCAGGGTGCTCTGGGACTGGAAAACTTCACAGTGTGCTCCAGAGGAGCTTGTGGAACTCGTGTGACAAAACACTGAATCCAGAAGTGACAGATAGAGAGGGCTAACGGAGGGTGTGACGAACACGTGTCGAGTGCCCAACATTGTGCTGTCGACTCTGCCCTTCCCGTACCATCACCCTGATAGCAGCATGTTGTCAAGACCTTTCAACGTCTAGCCAGGGGAGACTATACACTCTCAAAAACAAAGGGGGCTTCAGTGATGCCATAGAAGAACCTATTTGGGATCCCCAAAAAACATTTCAGTGGTAAGAACAAATCCAGTGACTAGTTTTCATCAGAAATGCTTTTTTTGTGGCAAACTACAATAGTATCTTGAAAACAAGTCATGATAGATTTTGTTTCCAGGTAGACTGGTAAAAATGTTCACCCTGTCTTGTAGAAGTTAGTATGGAAGCCCATTGCCATTATACGTACAGCAATAAAAATCATCCTTTGGTAAATCATAATTGACCCTCCACAGGGAGCTTGATTGACAGGCGATCTGACTAATCATAACACCAAATTCGCCATTTTGATCGGTTCAAGTGCTGCTTGAAATGAGGCACTACAGTGATATGTGGCATGAGAGCGGGATGGCCTGTCGGACACAGCAACAGTAACTAAGGGGGACGGGTCTTTGCGAAGGGTCAGTTATTATATAAAAAGTAAAAATTATGAAAAAAAAAGTATAATTATGAGATAAAAGTTAAAAGTTTGTCCCAACTGATTATAATTTGACTCTCAATTTCAATCTCAGCTTAGAAATGTTATCACATAATTATGACTTAATATCTTATCATTTCAACTTTCTTGTCATAATTTTGATTTGATCTAATTTTCAACTTATCTCATAATTTTGATGTTTTGATATACTTTTTATACTTCATCTCAATTTCATTTCTTATCTCATAATTTTAACTTTTTCATAACTGACTTTATCTCAATTTAGAATTTTCATCTCATAATTGTGACTTAGTATCTCATAATTTCCATTTTTGATATAAAAATGTTCACCATGTCTTGTTGAAATTAGCATGGAAGCCATTACATGTAAAGAAACAAAATAATTTTTTTGGTAAATCATAATTATTACATAAAAAGTCAAATTATGAAATAAGTCATAATTATGAGATAAGAAGTCAAATTGGTCAATTTATATAACTGACTGTCTATAATTTGACTCATAATTTCTATCTCAATTTAGAATTTTTATCTCATAATTATGACTAGTAGTATCAGACATAATTTTTATGTTTTGATATACTTTTTACTTGATCAGAATTATTTCATAATTGTGACATAGTATCTCATAATTTCAATTTTTTGTCATAATTTTAACATCTTAATCTAATTTTTCACATTACTTGGCATTTCATTTTTAACTTTTTATCTTATTATTTTGACTTAGTATCTCATAATTATCATAATAATTGTTTTGATATACTTTTTACTTGATCTCAATTTTGAATTTGTATCGCATAACTATGACGTAATATCTCATAATTCTGACTTTTTGTCAATTATTATTTGATCTTATTTAACTTTTTATCTTATAATTAATGCCTAGTATCTCATAATTAATGTTTTGATATACTTTTATTGCTCAATTTAACTTTTTATATCATCACTTCAAAATTAGTATAACTTTGACTATTTCAATTTCAACTTTTTTTATCTCATAATTATTACTTCGTATCTCATAATTTCAACTCCTTTTACTTAGACTTATCTCAGTTTCAAATTGCATCATAATTATTACTTGGTATCTCATAATTTTGACTTTTTGTCATAATTTTGATCTACATATGTATTTATCAAAGCATGATTTTCCACCCCCTACAGAAACAAGCTTCCATAAATGATTGCCAGAGCATCCTGTACAGAGCAGGGCATTATGATTAGAAGAAATAATTGCTGTATCCATCTTTGAAGTCTTGTCCCTTTGTAGCAACACATGGACACCCATTTCACCCACCACAAGCTTCAAAATATCTAAATGTTTCAGTTGCTCCTTTTGACAAGCACAGAGAACTGACTTTCATTAAAGTCAATTCATATTCATCACTTCCATTCACATAAAGCACATTTGCTTTTTTTTCTTTAAAACCTAAAACAGACAGTTCTTCTTTTGTCTAACACAAGCGCATCAGTCTTATGGCCTGGACTGTCAGGCCTTTTTAAAGTCGGGGCACCAAGAGGTTTCTAAAAAAAATGCCCTTTTATGTAATCTGTCTTTTAATTATGCAAGTCATGAAATGCTGTGACATCTGATGATAAAAAAGAGGAATCTGCCAGTTTTAGCTTTTAATTTAAATAGACCATTTTATGGGTCACTGCAATTTTAATATAAGAGATTTAATTAAGATTTGAAAGATTATTGAGTATGAGTTTGACATGGTTTGATTTGATCTCTACAAGATAGTTAATATAAAGAATAAATGCATACTTTAAATCTTCAGCATCTTCACATCATCACCTAAAATAGGCCTTCTTATAAAAGCAAACACCTCGGTTGAACACTTTTTCATGATGATTTAATGATTTCTCTATACAAATAGTTTAAAAAGTAAAAAGTACAACGTGCAAAGGTACAAGGGTATAATACGTTTGAATGAATTTAATATAAAGCAGGACATTTTTTTATAGTTAACAGCAGCGATTACAGCTGAGATTTCCTAAATGTGTGTTCAAATTTTCAAACTGGATTTTGTCCCATTCTTCTTGGCAAAATTGCTCTTGCTTCATCAATTTGCACAGAGACCATTTGTGAACAGCAATTTTTAAGTCATTATACAGATGTTCGATTGAATGCTCCACTCCAGAACATAAGCCCATTAGTCCAGAGACTTGTGCTGGGTCATTGCCTAGTTCAGATGAATTATCTTGTGCGTGTGAACTGAACGTCTTCATCCCATGATGCACTGCGAATGATGAAAGCAGGGGCCTCATTTATAAAATGTGCCTACGCACATATTTGATCTTAGAGTGTGCGTACACTAAAAATCCACGGCAACATTCATATTTATAAAAATGGTCTTTGACGTGGAAACAGTACTTTCTGTACACAGTTTATTCCATGTTGTTTTTTATTATTTTATTTTACAAGAGAACTTGCGAAGTCTTGTTTTACTACTAATGCGTAAAATAGAAAAAAAACAAAAATGCATAAACACATCGCCGAGACATCAGCCTTAAACTTTGTTTTTGTCATTTACATAAGTTATATTTGTATAAAATAACATATATTTTCTGTCTGTACATTAATGGCACATTTGAGCTGCATTAGTAAACTGTGTAAATATGAACAAATGCCAAATCACATGCAGGTTTTTTCAGACCGGAGACCATAATCGTGTAATAATTTTTTTTATTATGATATGAAACATCCAATTTTTCTTTCAATAATGTTTTTTAAAGTTTTGCAAGAATTTCGTGATACTACACTTTTTATTAGTTGTCATAGCAAGTGATTTTAAAAGTAGGCTCACTTTTTATAAGATGACTGAAAATTTTACTTGAATTCTTACTTTTGGAAACCTGTTTTATAATTACTATTATTATTATTATATTATTATCATTATAACTTATTATTATTAATATTATTATTATTGTTGTTGTTTTAAGTGGTAATTTTGATAACAATCAATAGAAAAAATATAACCACACACACAATGTTTGTCCACAGAATAATTACACATCATTAAATAAAAAGCGTCCCCGCACGAACCTCCACCTCCGCCAGCAGGACCTCAATTTCAGACTCATTAAAGTTTTTTTTTTTCTTTGTGCTCGTCATTCTCAAGCACAGAAATTCGGATATTGGAGTGTGCTCTTTTATATGGTAATGATAATAATTAGGGGGCGTTTACAAGGCGGAGATCTGACACCAGTCAGCTGCACACAATTTCAAGATCATTTGCAATTTATAAATGTCACATCTGGAAGAGAGGCGTACGCACGTTTTTTTGTGCGCACGTTAGGTTTCGTATGATCGCACTTTTTGAGAAAATTATCTTAGGAAACTAATTAGAACGGTTTGGAGCAAACAATTTTATAAATGAGGCCAGATGTGTCAAAGGTTGTGGCAGTACGATTTTTTAATCGAGTAAGTACACTGCATTTACCAAAAGGTATAGTAAAGCAAAAAAATGCATTTTATTCATCAAAGATCCTTAAAAAATGTATAACAATTTCAACCAAAAAATATCAAAAGCACACCTGTTTCAACATTGCTAATAATCAGAAATAGCAAATCAGCATATTAGAATAATCCTCTAAAGGATCATGTGACGCTGAAGACTATAGTAATGATGCTGAAAATACAGCTTCTTTTGCAATGCTGTATGGAATGACACTGCAGTGTTTACTCTTTTGGTGTGATTCTGGTTTCTTATTAGATGTGGTTATACATGGTTTAATGATCACGTGATAATTTCCACAAGGGATATTAAAATCCAACGACTGTCTATAATGGGCCAATCAATATGACTACCCATCAAAAACATCTCTTGTGGCCCGTCTCGTAGTCACAATTGGTGTCTGCCACCCCGAGTATTTACAAGTGCCAATATAACACACCACAAATTACAAGTTTATCATGTTATGACCAACAACATGAATTTACAGTGTGTGTTTTACAAGCAGCTGTAAAACACACCGAAGTAAAAGCCATCAGGTGTCTGCTGTGCACTCCAGCAAACTGTGTAGTTAATGCTCTTTGACAAAGTTGAAAATGCATGACATTAAAATTCCAACCAAATGAATGCTGTTTTTAGCCAAAGAGCTCCGTGCTGTCAACTCGATTTCACAAAATTAGACCAAAGGCGAACTTGACCTCTCCATACTGTCAGCCGAAGATGCTTCAGTGCCCAGAAACCAAACGCAACTACTTAAAATCACAGCTGCTCAGAGAGACGTTTGGGGAACACAAAAATCCTTCAAATGTTTCACGAGGAAACATCATCCAATCGATTCCCAACGGATACAAGCCCCACCCAACATTTTCTTGCCATTTTAATCTGAAATATGTCACATTACTGAACTAAAATGGGTTATGCATGAAGATCTCTTGAAATGGTACTGCTTTCTTTAGTAATAGCTCAGACCATGACAGCACTACAGAGAGCCAACGGCGTCTCACCAGTTTGATATTTACAGACAGTCCTTCACTAGTCGCTCTCATCTCGCTGAAGAGAGCGTCTCTTTCATCACATGAATAAAATGATCACACAGTTTCCCTGCAGCTTTCACCTCCTAAGAAAAGCCGAAACCCCTCCACAGCCATTGAGCGTCGGATTATTCACAATTAAAATGTTGAACGGCTGAAAGCGATGTTATTGAGCTTAATTCTGTGGCCTGAGACGGCCACTGTACATGGAGCAGAAAGTGTCCCGCAAACACTCAGAGAGGAAGATGTGATGGGCATCTCAGCTCTCCGTGAGTTCGTCTGTGCAGAACGTAACAGCCAGACTCCCCTACAGCCGCATGACAGAGCAGAACTTACTGCATCTATATCTGAGGCTCATGATGGAGAGAGATGTAACCACTGATGCACACTGCAATCTGATTAGTAGTATTTTATACAACAGTCATCATTATCAGAGCAACACAACAGTAATAATAATAATAATAATTAATAAATAAATAAAAATTCTTAGTATTTTAGTCTTGTTTTCTATGAAAGCCGTTTCTACCTATAAAAATTTAAAAAAGGTAATTGCAACTATTTATCTCACTTTTTTCTTGCAGTTTCTCACAATTTGGACTTTCTCGTAGTTCAGAAGTGTGAATTGTGAGATTCATAGCTTTCAGAAATAAATCAGAATTCAGATATAAACTTGAAATGATGAGAAAAAAAGTCAGAATGGCTTTTTTATTTTCGAATTCTGAGCCTGATCTCGCAAATCTGTTTTTTTTTACTGCTACAAAATAATAAAATGGTTTACAGTGAATTTTCTATCTCGCAATTCTGGCTTTTTTTCTTGCAATTACAAGTCTGTATCTCATATTTCATACATTTGAAGACTCATATATTTGAAGACTTTTTTTTCTCAGTATTGCCAAAATAAATAAAAAAAGTAAAAAGCAGCAATTATGCATTTTTATGATTTTTTTTTTTGTTCCATGGAGGGAACAGGTTTCATATTTTTCAGATCTTGTTATCTGTAAACAAGATATATATAAGGCCATTTATTTGACCAAAAATACAGTATAGTTGAACTCTGAAGTATTATTACTATTTACAATCTGCTTATATTATATGAATTTTATTCGGCAATGGCAAAATCTATTATCAATTATTGAAAAAGCAGTTGTGCTGCCTAATATTTTTTGTGGAAAACATGATCCATTTTTTTCAGGATTCTTTGATGAATAAAAGTTCAAAAGAACAGCATTTTTTGAAATAGAAATAGTTTTGAACATTGTAAATATCTTTACTATCGTTTACGATCAATTTATTGTCCTTGCCAAATAAAAGTATTAATTTACTCAAAAAGTATTCATAGAAAATATAAAAAAAAAACATTTGAACAGTAGTGTATGTTCGTCTCAGATGTTTCTCTTTGAATGCCTCAAAAAATGAAAACAAATTTACTGAAAAAAAAAATAGTGTGGAAATAATTTTCCACACTATTTTATTGAAAAAAAAAATAGTGTGGAAATAATTTTGACTCAGAAATTGCTAGTAAATTTCACAAAAAATTACAAAGAAATGGCAAGTAACACAATCACATTCAATAATCTTTGTATTTACAAAAAAAAAAAAAAAAATCATATTTGTGCACCCAACTGTTGCCATACATTAAGCGTATAGAGATTCTCTTCAAATATCCATGTCTAGAGTGACCTGCAAACTGAGAATCCGTCCACCTGTATCACTCTACTTCCTGTGTGCAAGCAATCACAGCTCAGTCAACGATTGGGACGATGGAAGGGAAAGTGACAGGTGGCAGAGAGGAGGATTAAAGCATTGTATCTGTCAAGCAGCGGCTCACTGAGAAATTGTGGGATGCGTGTGATTCCATTCAGAGCTAGTTAGCATGCTCAGTGCATTATACGTATCTGCAGCTGACAGGGTCTTACAGCAATATCAGTGGAGAGCAGCGATTGATGGATCGTCTCAGGTGCGCAGACACTCACTGACATGTCAAGAGCAACAAAGAACATGCTAATGAGCCGCTGTGTGTGTGTTTGTGTGTTTGTGTGTGTGCATCTCTCACACTCGCTTAGCTGAAACAAGTTCAGATTGGTATGAAAAAAAACTTGGGTAAATAGGATATCGCTAAACCTTTATGCTATTTTCAGGTCAGTAATATTGAGTTTACATACTAATGCAAGATGAGTATGTTTTATACAAGACAAATACTGTACATTTTAAAGATTAAATATTTTATTTAGTATCTCTCTCTCTCTCTCTCTCTCTCTCTCTCTGTCTATATATAATGTTTTTAATGTAATTAATAATATGTATATAATGTTGAATGGCTATAATTTATCTTTTATCATTCTCTTTCATCTCTATAATTTCTTCTTACCTCCACAGAAACCAATTAAACATAACTTAACAGGCATCAGCATTGATATCAGCAATACTTGCCTTTACTCATAATTAATAATACAAAAATGTCACTAAACAAATATTTAAAATATGCTGTTTTTATGTTGCTTCTACAGTATTGTAAAAAAAATGTACAGTAATTAAAAAAAATGTTAGATATGATTAATCATGATTAATTACAGAAAAATGTGTAATTATTTATTTTTAATCAATATATGTATATGTATATATTAGGGCTGGGTTAATTAGATTAATTAATTATGGTGAAAAATAACGCATTAAAATTATTAACACATTTAACGCACTTCCCCCGCCCCAGACCTATGTGGGTCATCTGACAATTCAAACAGCTGATTGATGACAAATATGAGGCAGCTAGGGCAACAACTCACTGTTGAGAAGCAATATGGGACGCAAGTTCAGGCTGGGAAATCTCACACTCATTCAGGCCACACAGAAAAAAAGGGTAAAGTTGTCACTGGAGCAGTAAGTACTTTCAAAGGACATTCTTTGTACTTTTTTTTTGTTTTTTAACCTAATAGGTACAATTAGTCCCTAGTAGTAACTCTACCCCTTAGGGTAGGGCTGCACGATAAATCGCATGCGATATTTAATGCGCATATTGTCAGTAAAGCCGGTTCTGTAATCAACAGTAAATCATCATCACATGCTTTCAGATGGAACAGCATTTACTACACAAAGCCGTAGTTCACTGACAAGCTAGGCAAAACCACGTTTCAACTGGGTCCTCCACCTCATTTAAATTTGTTAGCCAAGAATGTTATTTATCTTAAAATGACCCTGCTTCTAACTACCCTAGATTACCAAACCTAGGTTTCATATACACTACCAGTTAAGTTTTTGAACAGTAAGATTTTTTTGTGTTTTTTAAAGGATTCTCTTCTGCTCACCAAACCTGCATTTATTTGATCCAAAATACAGCAAGAGCAGTAATATTGTGAAATGTTTACTATTTAAGATATTTGTTTTCTATTTGAATATATTTGAAAATGCAATTTATTCCTGTGATGCAAAGCTTTATTTTCAGCATCATTACGCAGTCTTCAGTGTCACATGATCCTTCAGAAAATCATTCTAATATGCTGATTGTGGTCAAGAAACATTATTATTATTATATTATTATTATATCAATATGTAAAACAGTTGAGTACATCAGGATTCTTTGATCCAAAGATCAGTTGATTGTATTTTGGTTGTGTTATCGTTTGAAATAAAAAAGCTTTTGTAACATTATACATGCACTATACCAAAAGCTTCTTTGAGTGCTAATTTTTTTTGTTTTTTTGGGGGGGGGGGGGGGGGGGGGGTATATTTATCTTGCTAAATGTTACTTAATTTAGCAAGGAGCTTTAAAGTGATGATAAAGGCATTTTTAATGTTACATAAGATTTCTATTTCAGATAAATGCTGGTCTTCTGAACTTTCTAGGCATCACAAAAAACCTGAAAAAAAATCTACTCTGTTTAAAGGTAATAGTAGTAATTAATAATAATAATAATACATGTTTTTTGAGCAGAAAATCAGAATATCAGAATGATTTCTGAAAGATCATGAGACTGGAGTAATGATGCTAAAAATTCAGCTTTGAAATCACAGGAATACATTTCATTTTAAAACATATTCATATACAATACAGTTATTTTCAATATACAAATATTTCACAATATTACTGTTTTTGCTGTATTTTGGATCAAGTAAATGCAGGCTTGGTGAGCAGAAGAGACTTCTTTAAAAACCATTAAACATCTTACTGATCAAAACCTTTTCACTGTGTATTAAAACATTTTCTAAAGTGCCTAAATGTCAAAAATTAGTAGGCTACAATATATTTGTTGAAAAATTCTACTGAACACACTATTCTATGAAGCCCATATTATAATACATTATAAGGGTATACTTAAGGCATTATAATGAATGAAAACTTATAATATGTTGTATCATCTCATGAATATTCATAACAACAGTTATAATACATCATAATACTTACGTATTTGTGGTTATAAGTTTACGAGTATGATTATTTATAACACACAATGAACACCGTATTAAATCTACTTCATTTACAGAATAATGGACTGTATCATATCTTGACATGGTTTATTTAAGATCTGCACAGTATTCTTACGGACACGTGTGAGTGTTAGATGCGAGTGGTTAGATGTTGAGTGTTTCCTGTGGAGCTAATGTTAATTAATTGATGTGAGCTTTATACTCCAACTGAAAAAATTGCAATGTTTTATATGGTTACATTTTATTTTGATGGTCCCCTTAATCAATCAACTATAAGCAACTTTGCAACTACA
Organism: Sinocyclocheilus anophthalmus; assembly: GCA_018155175.1. NCBI lineage: Eukaryota > Metazoa > Chordata > Actinopteri > Cypriniformes > Cyprinidae > Sinocyclocheilus > Sinocyclocheilus anophthalmus. The sequence goes on along the minus strand of JADLZN010011882.1, from coordinate 305,168 downwards.
TGCCAAGTAACTCTCATTAGAGTATTGGTATGCTCAAGAATGGTAGCATCTAGTATGGTAGAATAAGTTGACGTACTTGCGAAGACACTTATAGTCAGTTGATCTGTTGGTTGACCATCGAAATAAAGTGTTAGCATATATTTACAGTAGCAGACATACTAATACTCTAATGACTGCTAGTTGATATGTAGTTGCAGAGTTACTTGTCAAAAGGGTACCATCAAAATAATCAAACTGATATTACAATAAAAATAGTTCAAAGCAAATGTGCCATTACACATTCATCTGATCTGATATCTGATCTTATGGCTGTTTGACAAAAAAAAAGTATTATTATTATAATGATTATTATACTTATAAGTGGTCTTTGATTGCTTTAAGTAAAGTAGCATAAGAAAAATGGCAAGATATGAGACTTATAATACATTATAACAATGAGAAATATAATCCATTGTAAAAGTGGATGCAACGTGTTCATCGTGTTATAAATCATCATACTCTTAAAAGCTATAACCACACATAAGTAAATATTATAAAACAGTAAAACTGTTCTTATGAATATTCATAAGATAATACAACATATAAGATTTTTTATAATGCATTATGCATTCATTATAATTCCTTAAGAATACCCTTATAATGTATTATAAATTACGGGCTTCATAGAAAGTGTTAAACAAAGTTATAATACGAACACACTATGAATTATCGGCTGCTACTCATATTATTTTTGTGTTGCTGTCTGCTCTAGCTCACTCCCTCCCTTTACAATAAATCCATGTGAATATCTGTCTCTGCTCATTTTTTTAAAGGGGTCATCGGATGCAAAATTCCCTTTTCAAGTTGTTTGAACATAAATGCATGTGGGAAGTGTGTGTACACATCCATCCTAAAATGATAAAAATCCACCCAGTAGTTTTCTTAAAATCCCTATTTTAAAATCCCCTTCTCAAATCAGGCTGTTCTGAGATTCCTGTCAGAATGACGTAGTTCTGTACAGGCCCCTCCCACGATAGTTTGATGAACAGTAGCGTTTCAGCACAGACTGAACTGACGTCATACCTTAGACCCGCCCTGAGTGAGATGTCATCAGTCCGCCATTGTGTTGACTCTGGTGCAGGGGAAGACAAGAACGTCTCCGATTAAGCGATTGGGGTGTTTTGTTGTTGGATGTAATATTGAACATAGCAGTCGTCATTTACTCCCTACATCTGAGCTGCTGAAGACGCAGAGGATTAAAAAGGTGTTTTTTACACTAATATTGAGAAATTTTAACCAAAGTATGATATAGACTTTTAATTAAGACCCTAAAGAATCATATCAACTGATGACCCCTTTAATGTAACTTTACAATCGATATTGATGTCCTTTAGCACAGTATTCTGAATGATGATAATAATGGGGTGCTAGTACTGATACTAGCAGTTTATTACTCAACTAGGTTAATAAAGACAAAACTATCTAGCATATTTACAAATTAAACTGACCTACACTTGAAGCCCTGAACAGGTCAGTGATGTTTCTACATTTCACTGCTTCTTCTGTCCGCTTTCTCGGTTTCATCGAGTCCCGCGCATCGGTTCTGTTCGGAATCATTTGACGGAAGCGCGGAACACACGCGAGCTAATTCGTATAGTGCAGCGCTGGCAGTCAAGACTAACCGATATATGATTTATGATCACATATAAATGATCACTTTGGTACATTGAGAAGAAATAATTAAAATACTGAATTAGAATAATAATATAAAAAAAAAGGCAGGGCAGCAGGCCAAATCAGCCGCCAGGTGATTCTCAAGTCAATTCTCCCGGTGCTCACGATGGCCAGTCCGGGTCTGGAACGTAGTTAGAATGTCCCTAAAATTAAAAATATGGGGCAAAGTGGTAGAAAAGGCCCCTGTTATCATATAGAAGCAATAGCGCACGAAGAATAGGCTAAGTTCACTTCACACGAGTGCAATGTGAATACTGTCTTATACAACAGTCAATAAATAGATTAGTTGATATTGGTTATTGACCAATGCGGGTTTTGCCCAATTTTGCCAAGGAAAATTATAAAGACAAACAGAACTGTTCGTCTCTGAGCCAACACACAGCGGCATTTCATTTCTGAATTCATGTTTTGAATGAATTGCGGTGACCCATTAGGAGCGTTGAACCATGGCGTTGGATTTTGAAGCAGCACTGCACAGATCGACGGTGTTATGACTCAAAGTACCTCGTGAGAGCGATTCAACAGGTAGAGCCGTCTGCTTCTCTATAGTTCTCGCGGTTACTTTGATGTCCACACACGAATCGATCTGAGGTGATGATCCGCTTCAGGGTCGAACAGCTCTAGGTATACTCACACACACACACACACGCTACACATGCCCAGGGGCGTGGTCTACGTGAGTGGCCAGGGGTGGCACCGGCCCCCCCTGAAATTTGGCTGGCTACCCCAGGTGCCCCCCCTACCAAATGTCTTGCCATAGGCTTGTTTTTAGTAAATTCTAATTTTAGGCGGTTTCTATAGTGTGATCCTAATGACAATGTCGAGAGCGCATAATGTTACGCGATCCATGTGCGTGAAGATGAATCTCTCCACTCCCAAGCGGATTTCCTTCACTCCACACAAAACGGACATGTGCTTTAACATACATCGTTCCGCAAACAAAGCCCCCCCCCCCTGCCACCCTCTTTTGAGACAGTGCCCCCGAATGGCCCCCATTTAAATGCTCTAGACACGGCCCTGACGCACGCACACACACACACACACACACACACACAAACACACACATGCACAAACCTGCATGTCTCTATAAATTCCTTCAGTAAATCAGGCTGTAAAATGTACAGTGTCAGATGAAGGTTGGTCCATGACAGAGGTTAAAAGGAATTCTCAATCAATCCTTCTTCTCTCTTCTCCTTTTTAAAAACTATTTCCATATTCATTTGTCCTCAGAAGCCTGAAGAAATCATGCGTTTCATGTCTAACACGAAGTAAAGAGGAGCACAGACAGGGCTAATGAGGTCTCGAGTGGATTTGTCCGGGTCCAACCTTCACTGCAACACAAATGACACTTTAGTTAATCCAATTACTCTTAGATCATGATCAAAAATGCATAAGCCTATGAAATGATCCCATCTCAGAAAGGCTGTGTTACGGTCCTCTCCACCTAGACCTTCTCTTGTTGAGGAGGGTAAAGCCTATAATCGTTGCATTTCTATTCTTTCAGGCTATTTTCAAATGTTTCATGCAAGGTTTCCTATTTCCAGTGCTCTATGCTCTACAAATGAAGCTACAGGAATAACATGACACATGCTTTTGACTCTTTCTGTGCTGCATGAACAACAACCTACAGGATATTCAGATGCAATTCTATCTGTCCTATAGAGTTAATCAAACTTTGCTTAATATTGAACTTTAGGCTGCTGACAGACTGAGTCGGCCAGTTTTCTTTTGTTACAGTCAACGCATTTCAATAAGCCTTCGCCACAGAGTTGGGATGAGATAAAGTTTATTAATAATTTACATGTGGTCCTCGTGGCCTGAGCTCTGCCAGATCATTTAGGCTTGAGCGCACGCCTCGGTCTGCTGTCTTCATTCTGTCAAACGCAGCTTTTATGTCACTGTTTCCAAGGTCAAAATACTGGTAGCATTAGTTGTACAGTGAGAGGTCACAGCGCAATGCTCGCCGCTAAAGAGACTCTCAGAGCTGTTTGGATCTCAAAGACTCCTTCAGAAAGGTTTAGAACAATCTACAGAGCAATCCATCACGCCGCTAGCCGTATGAGAGCTAACGTCCTGTCTCACACAGTGTGGCCTAGAGAGAGGGATTCATGGGTCAGATGCCATTCATAACCATAACACTCCACTGTTCACTGAAACAATGTGTGTCAAGAAGGCCGAGTTTCACAGTCAGTCAGTAGTCCTACACAGAGGTTCTTAAACTGCAGATATGAAATTCAATATATTCAAATCTAATTCAATATATTTAAATTAGTTTTTTTTATATTTTTCATATTTATGCAAGATTAAGACATTTTAAATATGTTAAATTTTGTATTTAAAATCTCTCTCTCTCACACACACACACACACACACACACACATATAGGTTTGTTTTTATGGTTTATGGGGATTATCCAAGGCGTAATGGTTTTATACTTACAAAACCGTATTTTCTATTGCGCCCCCCCCCCCCCCCTCCCCCCCCCCCTTACACCAACCCTACCCTAAACCTACCCCTCACAGGAAACTGTGTGCATTTTAAAATTTTCAGAAAAACTCATTATGCAGTATTTATAAGCCTTTTGAATTACGGGGACACTGAAAATGTAAATAAATCACCTTCTTGTTGTAATACCTATGTCATACCCATGTTATTATACAAATTTGTGTCCTCATAAACCACATAAAACATGCACACACACACACACACACACACACACACAGGACACACACACATTTGTTTCTGTGCATTGTGGGGAATTCCATAGACTTCTATTGCTTTTATACTGACCAAACGATATTTTCTATCCCTTAACCCATCCCTAACCCTAAACCTACCCCTTACATAAAACCTGTTTTTATTGTTACACATTCAGATAAACATCATTTATTATTTTTAATATTTTTCCCCCTAACCCTAATATAAAAGATTTCAGGTTTTACAATGTAGAATAATATAGTAACAACACACACACACACACACACACACACATAATTTTATATATAATCATCGTAAAAGAATAAAATAAGAAATAGTAAATGTAAAAATTGATTAATACATTGTAGTCAATATTTTATCCTAAGCTCTTCACTGACACTCTCTTCAGTAAAAAAAAAGAAGCATACTAAATTTTATTAACTTCTGCGGTTGAGGAAATGATGCCATTCTCAATTTGTGTAAATAATTAAATAATTTTCAACAAAACAAGTATTTAAACTATTTGTTTACATTTAAAGATCGAATGTTTGAGAAAAGGGTAAAAAATGACATCTATGCATAAGAGTCAAGCAGCAAATATTATTGATGAATGCACAGTAAAACGTTTTCAAGACAGTTTGAAGGTGCCTTTATATTCTTTCATCTATTTAGTTTTACTAAAAATCACAACCTTCTCTGTGGATCTTTTAGTCAAAAATATAGTATATAATTGTTCAACCTAAGTTGGAATTGCTGGAAAAAAACTATGCAGCTAGTCAGGGTTCCTCAGCAGTTCGTCAGTACTGAGGCGCATGAAGGCGTTCATCAGCCGGCCGTGAGATCTGTGGCTCATGGTGGGAGTCTGATGTATAGGTTCTGTGTAGGAGGGCGGTACTCTGACAGGAACACAATGAAAAACAACCCCTTCTACATACAATCCTGCCAAACTGTCAGAGAGACGGCTTCATCTGCCATTCCTCACAGCTGCACGATACAAAGAACCCACCAGCAGCTCTGAGCTCAGAACGCACTGAAACACCAGTCTGTGCAAGACGTTAAATAAATGTAAATTACAGTGCTTTTGTGGATTAACACCTGTGCTGGACCGTCAAATACTTCACTAAAGAGAGTACAAATATTTGCCATCGCTTCAGAGTTTTGCAATTATAGTTGCAAACTCCCATTAGGGTTGTTATAGTTAACTAACAATAAAACTATATATATATAAAAAAATTATAAATAAAATAAACCTTAAATAAATTATAGATATATATATATATATATTATATATAGATTATATAGTATAGATAGATATATATCTATATATATATAGTATATATTATAATAAAACTAATTCAAATATAATAAAAATTATAAAGATATTAAAATGATAAAGTAAAGGGAAGTAATAAATTTAACTCGTAGACTTGCAGAATGGCACCCATATATTTGCTTATTTGCTGCAGTATATGAATGTGATTTGTGCATTAACACATTGCATAATGCATGAATTCGAGAATGCATAATTAGAAGCATTTCCATTCATGTACAGGGGTGGGAGGGGGGGGAACCTTGTTTTTTGGCCCCCCATTTTTCGAGTTGTGTAGAGCGTAAACCAAAAATGAAAACAGAAAACAGTTCCATCAAAGTCTTGTAGCTAAAAACAAAGCAATGGCAACTTCAACATTATAGTTAGAAGCCACAGGGGTCTTTGAGTTTAGCGTGCTGGACCAGAAACACGTTTAACGTGCCAATGATAATTCCGCTGACTGTCTTCGTCTCCCCTGACTTGAGAAAAAAGGGTTTGATATCCGTTTTTGATATCTTTCAGCTCAACCCAAATAAAGAAATCTCTTGAGCCGCTCTCGCCCGTACTTGAACACGGTTATGCCAACTTGCATTTTCTCGAGCATGCACAGACACTACATCTGGTCCGGTTCTGCACTGCTGTCCTAGTTCTTCACATCAAAAAGAAAATATCCAGTCCACACGCTCAGTGGGATCGGCCTCTTAGCCTTACGTTTTCAGTGTTTGTGAGAAAGTTTTAGTCGTGGAAGCTCAATAGTGTGTCTGCGGAGCTCTCGAGTGATTTGCTAAGTACCTCTGTAAAGACGTCTTCTGCAAAGCTGCTGCATTAGGTTGGATTCTTTATCAAGCCTGAATCTGCTCAAGTGGATCTGATAGGTGTCAGTCTTCACATCATGTCTAAAGACTTCTTTCTTGACATCTTCTTGCAAATGCATGACTGAAAAAAAATCACAAAGTTAAATAAGTTACACAAAAGCCTCATTTGAGCTTATCTGAGTGTTTCTGAAACAGATGCAGATACACTACAGGTCCAAAGTTTGGGGTCAGTAAGATGTTTTTTGCAAAGTAAGACGGCATTTATTTGATCAAAAATGCTGTAAAAACAGTAAATATGAAAAAAAAAAAAAAAATTAATCACCACTATTTACAACAGGGTCTGCATTTTTATGAGTTTGAATCAAATATTTGTGCTATGGGTCCAACTAAAAACCTCTCCTTTCTTGGTAAATCTTCTTGGTTTAAAAGATTAAGGTAATTACCAAAGTTGTTTAATTTTCCAATAAAAGATTACATTTTTACATGATTGGTTACAATTAATTTTTAAAAGAACGGTTGGTCCTTTTAATATATTTAAATATATGAATAACAGATAGAATGTATTCCGGTACTGGCAAAAGTCGCATCTAACAACAGCATGGACTATTACATTCAGTAAACTGAAAACAAAATTAAAACCCCTTAAAAAATTTCACATCAGTTTAGTTTAATTGCCTGACACAATAACTAAAGACTGGAATACACATTAATAAAAACAAACTACATAGACTTATAAGAAAAAATATAAAAATGATTTAAAACATCAGGAATTACTAAAATTCAACTAAAATTTACCATGAAAACAGAAATATAAAACAACAAACTTTCCAAAAAGACTAAAAATATAAAAGTTTATTGGTCTCTGACTCTGATGTCTCAAAAATGAATACTTACAGGTATTCAGGGTCAATGATCTTTCAGCAACATTTTTTATTATTGTTGAAAACAGTTTTTGCTTCTTAATATTTTGTGGAAACAGTAATACATCTTTAGTAGTCCCTGTTAAATAAAAAGTGAAATAGATAAACAGCATTTATTTGAAAAATTGCCCTTTAATGCCTTTACATTTTGATGAATTTATTGCATCTTTGCTGAATAAAAATATTAAATTATTTTACAATCAATCCAACAATCGCGTATGTATGTACGATAAATAAAACTAAAATTTGCATACCAAATGTTAGGTGTTCTGGGGTTTTGCTAGGGCTGTTGCTATGTGTGGTTGGGGCTTACCGGTCCAAGTCAGAAGAGCCCACATAAAGCTTGAGGATATTCTTGCTACAAGCCCGATTACTTTGAAGAGTTACCACACCTCTCCTCTGTCATTCATGTCTGTAAACACAAACAATAGTAACAGTGATGCTTGACTTACTGTAGCAAGCACCACTAACAGGCATGTGATAATTACTGTACAACATATACAGCATCTAAATTAATTTACTTTCACAAACGGTTTCATATTTCCACCCCCTAGAGGCCTGTATTCTGAACCAGCTGTTCTGCAAAAGTGGGTGTAATTGCTTTTTGGATGAAGTAGCTGTTGTGCCATATCATCTCCAACTATTTGCATGGCAGTGACAGAAAGCCTTTTATCCCGTGCATGTTATCGCTGCTATCTGCAGTACGGATGCCAGGTTGGTCGCCGGTTTAGGAGTCAGCGATGATCAGAGGCAACACAAATAATCAGCCCCCCCTTTCGCTGAAGCATTACGGAGATTGCATCTGAAGGAGTGACTGATTGTCCCCAGTTTATCTGATATTAGGGGAAATGGATTATTCAGACGCTTCAACAATTGTCCTTGGAAGCCCATGGCAAGAAAACTCATTCGCCTGATCCTGAAAGATACAGGCCCAATGCAGCCGGACGGCTTTCTTTATAGATACCAGATGGGAATATAGAGAGGAAATTTCCTGCCTCTGAGGATGAAATAAATGTACGACAGATAGATTTGTTTTTTTACCATACATCCAGTTGTTTGTCATAGAGAAAGAGAGAGAGAGACAGAGGATACAGTGCCTTCAGTGTATTTTTCTTTCGCTATTAGAATCTGACTTCTGTTTTGATGCACTTGCAACCAGTCTGAGTCACATGGATGTCATTCAGCATCTGAACATGGACAACATGACACTGAATGGTGTAGAGAAAATGACATAATGAAGAATAAACATAAAAAGTGCTGCAGTCGCACACTTACTGTACAGTAGGGTCACCAAATCCAGTAACCTGTTATGATTCCTTGTCAGATTTGGTGACTCTGGTGTATATATACAGTTGTTCACATCAGAGCACTATGCTTTCTAAAAGACGTTTAGGCAGTATATGTGCAACTGTTCACATCACAGCAAAACATGACCAAACTGAATCTGGGTAACATTAAACCCACTTTATAATAGGAGAGGGTAAGGGGTTTTGGTAACCTCTAATGCTGCCTTGTCAGTTTTGGTGGCTTTGCTGTACCTCTGAAACTGTTCATATCAGATCAAAATGCTTCCTAAAATACAGAAAAGAGCAGTTTAGACATCAGCAGAGTGGATTTGGATAAAACTAAAGTAATTGTGTGTAAAATAGAGAGGGGTAACAGATTTTGGTAACCTTTCATGCTTTATTGTTGGATTTAAAATAAAAATAATAATAATTACTTATATATAATAAAGAAGGGTTCTGGCACGATCACTCAGACCAAAATGCTTGTCTAAAATACAAACAGATACGTTTTGGGACATGCTCGTTAAATGAATGCATTCATGAATGAATGATGCTATTTGTGTTCGTTTTAGTACTTATATTTATTAGGTTAGGGTCAGGACAATCTCTAATAACAGTGAAAGTCATTTAAAAAAAGAGAAGTGCTTGAACTTATTTTCTGATTTGTTTAATCTTGAATCTGGAACACACACCCGGAGCGGTGGGCAGCCATTTTTTTGCTGCGGCGCACGGGGAGCAGTTGGGGGTTCGTGCCTTGCTCAAGGTTCTCACCTCATGGGATTGAAGGTGGGAGAGAGTGCTGTACACTCACTCCCCCCACCTACAATCCCTGCAGGTACAAGACTCGAACCCACAACCTTTGGGTTACAAGTCCGACTCTCTAACCATTAGGCCACGACTTCCCCCGACATCTTTCATCAACACTCTAACATTACATCATTTATATCACTCCTCTTATTGTTGGATCTACACAGGAAGCATTTGTCTTAGTGAGCATCAATGGCGGAAGAGTGAACCCAATATAATAATTTTACTATATTATCACTGTTATTATGTCATGGAATATAGTTTTATGAGATTTGTAGGTGAGATTGTAGTTGTTTAGACTTTAAATATGTGATTTCTATGTAAAGATGATGACTGTTTGACAATTAGTTCCTATGTTTTTTGGAGATAGCGGTTGGATAGCGGCCGCTCAGCGCTCATGAACCCGCCGAGAACAGCTTTATCTCGGCCATATCTTCTGGAATTTGATGCTGGGTCTTATGAAAATGGTGTTACATGAGGTATTGTTAATTATGGTTATATTAAATGGGCAATCTTTGCTCGCATTAATCTATTACTTGTTCCACAGCAAAACGATTTGGCTTTAGGGCAAAGTTAAGTTTCTTATCTTTGTATTTTTATGTAATTAAATCCTGTAACTAAAGCGCTGCTTTTCTACTTTTGACTGAATTGTTTGCTTGTGTTTATTTCCTATTGTATAACCTTATTGTACTTCTGCAAAGGCTGTTGTTGTTCATTTATATATTATTGTTCAATAAATAATATTTTATATAACTAATATGCCTTATTTGGTATTAAGGATTATGATTTCATCTTCAGAAAAAGTTACATTATTACTTTCTTTATGAGTGAGTCGCAAGGACCTTTACACTGAAATGGACTAAAACAAGGACATTATTATTACTTTAAACAGCCTTATAAGAAATTTGGCCCCCCAAAAACAACAAAACAAACCCCCCGGCCTGCATAGTCTCCTTGTCAAAATATGTGGCTGAGAAAGTTTATTTAATTATCAAACTAAACTATGACAAAAATCTTTGTAAGTGGACATTAGGAAAACATTAATAATGCAAAAATGCATGATAGCTCCTGCTATCATGAACACTGCATTATTCTAGACCCATAAATCACATAGCTCATTCAGCAAGCAATTTCATCAAATTCGACTCAGCTTCTGATATGTCCTGTTTCAGATTTACATCCCGTGTGAAGTCCATCCTTACAGCAGTGATGTGCAAACGACAGAATTTACTGCTGCACATAAAAAAAACAACCCCTCGTAACCCCATTTAGGTCAGTGTCCTGTAGCCTCTGGGAACAGCGGTGTACAGTTGTTCATCGAGTGAAAGGTGTGTGTGTGTGTGTCGGGGTGACGGCAGGGACACCAGCCACTTTAATTAATAAGAGAATACCTCTGGACGACAGCCCAGAGCCCAGCCATCATACAGCCGTTCTGTCAACACACACTGCCAAAACTCTGGGGTCAGTCCATGTGAGGTGAAATGCGGAAGGACATGATGACTAGTTACAAAGGAAGATGTCAGAAGATGTGAAAGCATTTGCTTGTGTTTAAAATGAGGTTCCTATCAACTGCGTAGCTTAATCTTGGCTAAAAATGGCAACACCACACTTTCTCAGTTCGGAATTAACACAGCAATTTTCTGTTTTTTATGCATTTTCTGCACTGATTTTGAGGGGGAATCTGCATTTACAGCAGAATTGATTTAAACATGGTAAATGAGAGTACTGCACTCTTAGTGGTAGCTGATAACACTATAATCAAAATGTTAATAAACAAGCACATCAGAGATGGGAAATTCAGTGAACCTCGTTTAAGTTGTAGCTGTTTATTTTCTGAATTTTTTTATTTTTATTTTTTGGAAAAGTGTAATACTTTATAATGGCAAATTTGGATACTGTTCAAAAGCAAAAGTCACAATAAAAAGACAGAAATTTCGAAAGCAGTTTCAATGCCCCGCATATTAATAGCGGCTCCCTGATGTTGGCATTTTATATACAGTATAATTACCCAAAGATATAACTGCGAGAGAAAGTATTGAAATACATATTTCCCTGTGTTTCCTGCCTGCTTTGTGAGCAACGAACTGGCCGTACTCTGCGACACAGCCAATCATAGCAAAGCTTCAACATTATTATTCATGGAAACCCTATCCAATAAGGTAATAACAAACCATTTTTATTCAAGACAAATCCTAGGGTTGTTAATGGACATGTAAAACCGTTTCTGGAGTTTTTTTGCCCTTACCTAAGCCACATACCTTTTATCAGAGAACAATTTAAAATATTGTGTCAATGCATTCTATGGCACCTTTAAAGCAGCATAACCATTTGTTATAATAATAAATGTTTCTTGAGCAGCAAAACAGCATATTAGAATGATTTTTAAGGATTATTTGACACTGAATTTTAAATACATTCAAACAGACACAGAGTTTATTTTAAATTGTAATTATATTTCACAATATTACTATTTTACTTTAAAAAAAAATCTCACCAACCCCAAATGTTTCATAATTCTTCATAACCAGTATAGTTTATTTTACTGCACCTTTAAGACTACTGGAAGATGGTAATGCAGTTGCTAAGGTGTTTTGAATGTTTTTTGTGTATTATTTATAAAAAGATGCAATACAGGTGTTATGCTATAGAGATGCTATGGCGTTATAGAGTGGTTGCAAGGTGGTTTCTTACTAGTCCACGTTAACGGGTTCATCCTGATATTATGGTTTTTAGATATGGCTTGAGTTCCTCCTTCAGTACAATTCTGTGGGATGTTTTTGCCCATTCTATCATCCAGCAGGCATAAATAGTCTGAAAATAAATCACATCAAAATGTAATAGCAAATTTTCCCCTCAACATGCTGCACAATTTGCAATATTATTGAGTTACATGAGTTATTAACCAGAGTTAGAGTGTAAAAATAAAGGATGTAAGAAAAGATCATTTGGTCATATCTGCTGACGGCTTCCTGATCCACAAGTGACCACATACACATACTGTAGATTAATAATTGATACTGAACCCATCGACCATGGCAAACAATCTCCACCATGGAGACAGATGAAATGCCAGTTGATCTTCACACCACACAGACAAGCATATCGAGTGGCTTCAATGCTGATTAAAGGAATAACCAATTTGAGTTAAATGAGGTTGTTCCTCTGATGCAGCAAAATGAGGAACAGGTCTTAAGTAAAGTACCGTTCATTAACTCTGTACATCATTAGTGTTTGCGGATAACGCCTTCTGATTAGACTCATCTATCCGAAGCATCTCACTTATTTATTTGACAGTGTCTTTTTGTAACTGTACACACGCACACACCAACAACCTCCACTAAAAAAAAGAGACAAAATAATTGAGGGGCAAATTACACTGAATCATTTGAGATTGCATCAAACAGGTCGAGACAGGAAATGTGTGTGTGTGAGAGAGAGAGAATTGAAATTGAATTGAAAATGGTGCGCCATTAAAGCAAGATGCTTTATGATGTTAAATGGAGCCCTGGCAAATGCCACTCAACCTTTGAAACACTTTGATGAATCAGACACGTCGCCACAGAATGAAGGTTTTATTGAGCTCTTAAATATTTAGTTTGGTCTTCTGAACCATTCCTGCCAGATCTTTGGAAAACGTAATTTTTAGAAAATCCTCTATTCTGGCGCGGACTCAAGGTTTGCTGTTCAAAGGCACCTTAGACGAGTAGTTCACCAATAAGTACTTAAATAAATGAATTCATATATATACGTATATGAATATTAGCTGAAAATGTACTCGGCCTCAGGCCATCCAAGATATAGATGAGTTTTTTTTTTTTCTCTTCATCAGAACCAGATTTGTAGAGAATGTCGCATTTCATCAATTGTTCACCAATGGATCCTCTGCAGTGAATGGGTGCCGTCAGAATGAGAGTCCAAACAGCTGATAAAAACATCACAATCATCCACAAGCAACCCACAACACTCCAGTCTATCAATTAACATCTTGTGTAGTGAAAAACTGCATCTTTGTGAGAAACAAATCCATTTTAACTTAAAAACCAAAATACTAACTTTAAAGTCAAAATATTAGTCCATAATACATAATAATGTTTCATCCAATCAAAAAGTTCATCCCATGTTTTCCTCTCACACCAAAATCCACCAACGTATCGTTTAGAAAAAGAATAGGAGGGGGTAAACGAAACTGTTTTTGGACTGTTTTCACTTGTAAATGGTGCTTGATCTTTGCATATTTTTCTCCTGATTCAGATGGGGTGACTTTTTCCACTGGAGACAGCAGTATTATGCATAGAAGACTCCGTTTGAATTTAAAAACACCCTAATAATGGATTTGTTTCTTATGAACACACAGCTTTTCACTTCACAATGTTAACTGATGGACTGGAGTGGTGTGGTTTACTTGTGGATTATTGTGATGTTTTTATCAGCTGTTTGAACTCTCATTCTGATGGCACCCATTCACTGCAGAGCATCCATTGGTGAGCAAGTGATGAAATGCTACATTTCTCACAATTTGTTCTTATAAAGAATCAAACAAATCTACGTCTTATATGGCCTGAGGTAACCTTTTTTAGAAAATTTTCATTTTTGGGTGAACTATTCCTTTAACATACGCTCACTGTCTCCCATGATCAACATCCGCCGAATATACTTGTTCCAACAGATGGAAATTGAAAGAAAGTCCATTCTCATATGTGCAAACATCACTCTCGACCAGCAAGATTTGAGCGCTGTTAGATTATGTTTGATAAGCATTTACATTTATACATGTTGCAGACACTTTTATCCAAAATAACCTACAGTACATTGCATTCAGGTCACACATTATATAAGTTCATGCACTTGGAACAGAATCAATAACCTTGACATGGTTTACTTTGCACACACTGTGTGCTGTTGTAAAATGCAGATATTTGAGTTATTGATTGCATGCATATTCGGTTTATTAATTACGTACTTGCATTGCTTTGAGCAACTATTCAAAGTTCAATATCAGTAAAATGACTTGAGTTTTCATAGAGGTCATTGCTTCATTTATGGGTATTTTATACAAAATTGTTTCCAAAGTTGATGTAAATGAAAAAGATGCATTTATGCTTATGAAAGAAACACTAGTTCGGACTGACGGTCATTATTTTACATTGGTTCACCTCTGCATGGTATCTGAGATTGAAATGCTGTGATTTTTATTTTTGTGGAGTATATTAATGTGTGTAGGAGAATAGTGCTGATATGTTTAGCTAGGAAATGTATCAATGTGTGGAAAAGCTGCATTCTTGTAAACAATTTTATTATATAGTAATGGTTTAATTTCCATATTTGTGTATTTCTTTACCCACAAAAATCTTCACATTTCTGAGAAATAATATTGGAGGGCAATTGTTTTCCATTTTAGTTATATTGCATGCTGAAGTGTTTTCTTGATGTTTTATAAGCCATTTAAACAATATGCTCCTATATGTATTAGTGAGGGAAAATTATTTGCTTGCTTTGACCTTGTTGATGTGAGCAGGATGGAAAACAGAGAACCACTGGAGAAGATCCATTTTGGATCTTAAGGAGACCATCTGTTGGTAGAGAGAGCTGAACGCGATGAGAAGACGACCTACAGAGAGAAAATCACGGCTGAATCTCACAGAAACATGTCCAGGTCACATTAACGCCGATATCAAAAGAAAAAAATAATAAAAGAGGCAATTAATTCATGACAATTAGCAATTATAATTTGGATAAAGAAAATGAAGGCAATTCAGGACCATTAAGACCCCCCCCACCCCCCAGTTTACTGACATTAATTTAATGATAATTAAGCACATTTTCCCTGTCAATGCATCTAACTGTAGACTCTAGAGTGTGTTTTTTTTATTATTTTAAAATCAGAATAAATTATAAGTATTAAACCTATAGGAAATGCTACCAAACTACTTTTTAAATATATTTGATAAATGTATAAAAGGTTTGAGGGCAATTGACAAAAAAAAAGAATGTTATTTTTATTTCAATGAAATTAATGTATATATTTAGTTGATAATGGTTTTTATTTCATTTTTTACCATGATTGTATGTTACTAAAATTACATCTATGAAATACCTAGGATAAAAATATAGATTCTCAGATCTATCTATCTATCTATATATTATCTATATATATATCTCTCTATATAGCTATCGATCGATCTATCTATAATCTAAACAGCTTCATGTATAAATAACTTTATTTAAAAATCTTTATGAAGTTTTCCAAATTTAAGGGGCTTATTTAAAAAAATAATAATATATATATATATATATATATATATATATCTATCTATATATATATATATATATTGGTGTCTGTGCACATAGCAAGTACCAAAACCTTTATACCATTCCAATAAAGTAAAAGATTCTAAAACCCAAAACGTGAAAATGTTCAGTCAAAATGATCCCGAAGAGGCCAAAAGAGATTTCCACTTACAAAGGTTTTTTTGTTTTTTTTGTGCATTTATGGCAGGCCATCCTCTTCATGGTGTAGGCTTGATTTTTCAGGTTTGGGACAGTTTTTCGACAGCATTAGAAGAGTAGTCACAGAGAGGAAAGGACATCAGCTGGAAATTCTGGAGGACGAGGCACAGGGAGAATCAGGTTGTTGCAATCATGATCTTTCAGCGGTCGTCTCAAGAGTCTGAACCTGAGCTGCAGACAATGATTTGAGCCGAGACAGATCCTCACCATCACAGCCTTATGTTGAATCCTAGATGTAGTTTAGTTGATAGAGTACATAAATGCATGAACAGACACCTCAAACAAGCATGTTTACACTGGACATGCTCCTGCATTTCAAAACAGTGAAACAAAGAATGAAACAGGATCTTGTTTTGTATAAAAGTTGAACAGTAGCAATGCTAATGGAAATGAAATCTAGGAGAGCATGGGGCACAGACTAATGCAGGGTTAGTTGTAACACACGTGGTTTAAATATTTCCACACATGCTAGCATAACAAAAATTATGGTATTTACTAGTTACCATTAAAACATTCAGATGTTACAATGTACGGGCATACCAATGTATGGGGCATGTTGTCACATTTCACTTCCACTTTTTGAGGGTAAATAAAGAAAAGCGTATATTATGAAACAAAGTGACATATTTGTTCTAGACAAGTGTGAAATTACTGTGGATAAAAAAATTGATACTCTGAACCCCATGTGGATTGAGAAACTGAGAAAGTCAAAAAGTGCTAGGTTGTGCCCCACTGTCCCCTATTCAGTACTACCTAATATGCCAAAGGGTGCAGTGTTGTTCAGTGTGGTCAATGATTGCTTTCAATACAGTCAATATAGTCATTATATTTGTGGATGATTACAGCTAGAACAATGCTAACTTGAATTATGATTGCTCGGTAGCTCACGTGATACGGCGTTGCGGCGAAGAACTCCGATACGAACCCCGTGAAACTACGGTTCGACAAAAGACCTCACAATTATTTTTTTGTTAATTGAAATAAAGCAAAAATAATATAAAATATAATATTAGAGGGGAGAAAAATGTACATTTTGCCTTGGCAACTAACTGAAATAAAATATGTTTACGTTAAAGTACTGAGTACTGAAATGTTCTTATTAAAATAAATAAAATTAAAACTGAAATAAAAATTAATTAAAGCTAAATAGAAATATAAACATGATAAAATGACAAAGGCACATAAAGTACAGTAAAAATAAAACATAGTTTGAATTATTAAAAAAAAGTACATTTATTTTGCATTTTGAAAATTTTTTATGAAAACCAAACATTGAAAAAAATGTAATAGTATTTTCTTGTACAACATACTCCAACAATCTTTATTTACCATGTCAAAAAAAGCATTTTTTACATTGTGTAATAGTATTTAAAGTAGTTAAATACTAAAATAACACTGTAACCCAACCACAGCTAAGCCACACTGAAAGTATGCAAACTGCATCTGAAATTGAATTAAAAACATAAATATGTAACAATGTTATTTAATACACCAAAAATTCCAGCATCTTTTGGCCTTTTCTTGCAGCTCCATTTTTAATCCCAACATATCCCGTGAAAGCGCCTACGGAAAATGAATTGAACACGGACGGTTAGGTTTCCATTCACTCCCAACATCTAAATCACAATATTTATGCTAACTTCTAACTTTTTATTGTCACTAACATGTCCTAAAGATTTTATTAGAGTGGGCTGCGGATTTAGTCTGTGACATCCGGTCTGTGCTGTCGATCAGCGATCTGTATTTTTCAACTGAATCAATCTGTGTCTGCTGAGCTGATCCCACCTGTCTGAGTCATTAGCTGCCATGACGTGACCTCGGATCTGCTGATTCCAGCTCTGCTCGGCTTTCCTTCAGGTATCATCTCGAGAAAAAAAGCTCACAAAGACCTCATCCTACATCCTGTGCACCATGTCAGGTTCTTTTTTTCTCCTTGACAGACTGGACATTATTAGTTTCAACACATTCTACATGGCTTCCGGTGGTTTATTGCTTTCATAACACTGCAGCAACATGATAGAGGTGAGAGGCAAAAGCTTGCCTGTTTCCATTGATGCTGCTTGTATGTATTGCTGCAATTATATTGGATACTAGGGTAAGCACAAAACAAATCACAACGTGTAGTCAATATCAGGTACATGTACTGTTCTATGTAAACATAAAGAGACAAAAGAGGTGTTATAAAGTTGGGCTCCCCTCATGTTCATCTCGCTGCAATGCAAAGCTCACAAGGAACAACACATATGCATGAAAACCATTCACTCATTCCCCTTTTAGTATAGTGAGTGCCACATATGAGCATAAATGAGTGCATTCAGACACACACACACATATATATATATTTAGCATAAATGAGTGGCATTCAGACACCCACACATCTATATATATCAAATCCTTAATATATCTAACCCTTGAGAAGAAATACCTTCAAACTAGCGAATACATGCGGTTTTTGGAAGGTTTTAGAGGAAAAAAAATATATATAAAGTAAATAAATATAGCTGATAAAACTACAAACAACTGAACTGATTTTAGCAAATTCAACATTTTAGTTGATCTTTTTTTTTTGTTCAATAATTGTTGCTTTAATTGTCTATTATGGTCATTAAGGCTGCATTTATTTGATGAAAAATACAGTAAAAGCAGTAATATTGTGAAATATTATTACAATTTAAACTAATGATCAGTATTTACCTACACGACAGAGTATACGATCATACCGAAGATGAAAACAATGCAATAAAATCAGAAATGAGTTTACAACAAATATCCGACCCAGAGGCAAAAAAATGCACATGCAAATTCAATAAACAGTTTCACAGCACTTTTGCAAACACTGGCATCTAATTCACTAACCACATTTATGTCTCACTGTAGATTGCACATTAGTAAAAAACACACACACACACCACACACACACACACACACACACACACAATTTTCCCAATTAGCATTGCAGTAATGCCACATACAGAAATCAGTCGGTAAACAAAATTATGTTTAAAAGAGATGTTTGTGCACATTTTCTATTGATCATGGCAGCAGTAATTCTGCTGATGATCAAATGATGGAGGACAGCATTATAACCGGGCACACATCCAGACATACGCTGCGCTTTTGGCATTTTAAAGAGATGATTCTAGAGTCTGGATCACAGGTTGAGTAATGCATTAAGGTCCCAGTAAAGTCGCAACATAGCAACACGACCTAGGCTTCAGAACCGAGCAGCAAGATGAAGAATTGCACAGAATAAATAGTCTCAGTGCTGAATTTGTTAGGAAATCTGCACTGTTTACACGTTTTAGTGAATTTAAACAATGCAGGTAGCATGTACAAAATAAACCCTGCGATCCATTTATAGTGCATTAACACCTAAAAAGTGCAAAAAGAATAGGCCTGATTATATTGTTTCCCTGGAGGAGTTTGTATCTCTAACCAATATAGAAGAGCAATTCTTGCAGAATCAATAACCTATATGAAATACATATATGTTCCCAAGATTGTGTTTAGACAGGATATGAGATTGTAATTACTCACCAAAGGCAGGGTATTGCTAAAGACCTCAGGGTCAGATAATAATATAAAGCACAATATCCTGAAAGCGGTTCACATTAGTGACACATGATGCACCTGGTGGTTAAGTTCATAAAATGCAATCAAATATGAACTTGTAAGATAATTCATATTAGTAACGGAACCCAGGCTCTGCCTACATTTCTGCAGAAATGTACCTATACATAAAATTCACTGCAGTTTCCAGATGAAATTAACTCTAGATACAGTAAAAGGCCAACAACATTTGTTCCTTTTCACACAAATTATGATTACAGGGCAGATTATTGATTAATAAAGACTTATTTTTGCATGGTTCTGTGCACAATGCTGTGCTATAATCTCAAAATACTTTTCCAATAGTTCATGATGTGTAAACTAATACATTTTACTGTTTGCATCACATAATCAGCTTCATATGTATGGCTTTTCTGATGTGGTAAACTTACTCGGTAGCGCACCCGGTACAGCATTGCACTTGCATGAATCACAACAAAAGAGCTTAAACACTTGTAGTAGCAAGCTAAAATGGCATGTTTTGCTTCAGGTAATCCATTTTTAGCTCACATTTGCTTTAGTTAATACTGTGAGTTACTTTTAGGGTAGGGTTTGGTGTAGATATATTAATTCAAATATGTTCATTTCAAATGGACCTTTTTTGCCACTCACTGTAAATGCTGTGATACATACAACAACCAGCAGAATTAAATGCTGCCACGGTCACTTACCTTTAACTTTTAAGTTTCAGAGAAAATTAAACATGCTATTTAGCACAAGACATGAGACATTTCTCTTTGAATCTGCCATGAAACGTGCTACAAACAACACAATATCATTTTGCAACCATTTGATAACCACAGACATGGTTTTCATGACACTGTGCTGCTTAATAAACCCGCATCTGCAATGGAGAGAAAACAATTATATCGCTTATTGCCTCTTGTGGATGTGTCATCTGCAGCGAAATGTACCCAGAGCAACATATTTCAGGTTTTTCAGAAATGTAGGCATTGTCATATATTTCCAATGAGCCTGGATTAGTAACGGAGTGTATACTAGGGTTTTCAGTGGACACTCTTTACGACTGCCCCTGAAATGCTTGCAAAAATTGACAACGATGGACATGCTCACGGAACTGACCTCCTAGACGCTTCGGAAGGGATTATGGCTTTAATGAAATAATCCTCAGCCGATCTCCACCGTGCTCTGTGTTTGATTCGAGAAATCGTGTGGGTGTTTTGGCTCTCTCTCTGGGTAGCAGCCGAGTCGATGTCACGACGAGCAGCCAATTACTGTGCCATACTGGTTGTCCTACGCATCACCAAGGTGCCAACCTGCCAAAAACAAAAGGTGTGAGAAGCGTGAGCCTTTGCCAGTCCTTTACGAGATCCAGGCCCGGCACCAGGACACACGACTTGGGGGGTGCTTTTAAAAAATTAATTTTTTTCTGGGGGCCGAATCGGGGGGGGGGGGTGGATACAACAGTTTGTCCAACTGAGTAATAATACCATTTAATACATTAACTACCATTAACTAATGTGGAACCTTATTGTAAAGTGTTACAATTATTTGTTATTAAAGTATATACATATTCACTAAAACACTGTTAAATTAAACAGAAAAGCAAGCAGGTGTGCATGATTTGGCGTGGCAGCCAATACAAATAATAACCGTTTCCTTAAATCCTGCGTTTGGACCAGGCTCGGTTGCAGAATCACACGTGCTTCTGAAATTATTATCTTTTTCTATATAGTGTAGTAGTTAGCTTTGTCTGTGTCGTACGTGGCCGCTTGTCAAGCATGAAAAACACAAGTTTTATTTAAATTCTGAATATATTATCGTATACAACCATGCAAAGAGTGCTCCCTTTAAAAGGATTAAAAACAGTCACTCATCGTCACCATCTCACCAAGTTCCAAACAAACAAACAACAACAATGAACGTGACTACACCATGAAACTTTTTTAAATGTCTTTGTTAGAAAGAATTTACGAAGCACTACAGAACTCAGCACTGGGGGAAAAAAAAAAAAACGGTGAGTGGAGCGGTGAATGTGTGGATTCCAACCTAAAAACATCTGATTGGCCATTGCGTTTTAGAAATCAACGAACATGTCTGGGATTGGCTTTGCTTACCTCTGCGAAAATGCATTGTAAAATCATTTGACGCTTTCCAAAGCAGAAGGGCAGATACACTGGATTGCCTGACAAATCTATTCGTTATGCTATTATTACGAAGAAAACACATCCTAGACCATGAGTTATGGGCAGCTTTTCCATCTAAAAGCAATCAGAAGCAACAGCAGGCAGTTGGGGGGGTTGGGGTTGGGTTTTGCATGACAAAATATTAATTAATATTTGTATAGTCAATTATACACTATATAAGTTTTTTTAAATTCAAATTTTTATATTCCAAATTATTACAGTTATTACAATCTTTACCAATAAATAATATATACATATTTTTTATTATCTCTCTGATTATTTAAATATTTATTAAGTCATTATTTTATTTGTCTTTGAAATATTCATACATTTGCATTCATAATCTTTCATCAAAAAGTAATAGCTTAACCTTTGGGCCAAGATATTTTTTTCCCTGTTAGTCCTGGTGCACTTAAAATATGTTTTTGTTTATACGATTACAGACATAATATGTGAATTTTTAAAGATAAACAGTTCTTGGGCTAGAAGAAAAACACTGACCTTTGACCCTCCTCTCAGATGTGTCATTTTTGCAGATGGGCAGCAACTCCACCTCCACTTATTTAGACAGCGGGAGGGGTGAGAATGGGGAGGGGGGGGATTGCAGGAAGGAAGTGAAGAATTGCTTTGTCATCTCATGTTAAATCCTGTCCATCCACCAACCGCTGATTGTTTCACCTGCCGACATCCACCTTGCTGAGACGAAAATGCCTCCAGGAAAATGAACTCGGGGGAACCGAGCTCTTAGATTGTTCTGGCAGGGGTGAACCGGGTTGGCAGGGTGGTGTGTGTAACACACTTCATTTTCCCACCACATGCTGAACTTAGCAAGTCAATCGACAGATCAGCATGAGGGCTATTTGCAGGCTGTTGCCATGGTTTTATTAAACAGTGGACTAATCCACCTCTTCACACATTACAATAACTCACAGTCACAGTCGCTGAAGGCTATAATGTTTTGCTCATGTTTTCTTACCCGGGACGTCTGGTGGGTGATATAAAAATCTGTCAAATGGTATAAACTTTTGAGTATGTTGAGTATATTGTGTGTTTTCTGCTGAAACACCACTGAAACTTCAGTACCAAGGACAAAAAAATCATAATTTAGCAGTGAATGTATCATAAAAGTGAGTTTTCTCTGTGAGTGATTAAATTATGAATGCATAAAACATAATAAATTAAACAGTGAAACTTGTATAAAACATACATTGAAAAGTATCGGTAGCACTTTATTTTACGATCCTGTTACTCATGTACATACTATGTACTTATTATAGTAAGTACAATAACTAGGTAATAACTAGGTAATAACCCTGAACCTAAACCTTATAATACCAGTACTTTCTTATATATGACAAACAGACAGACAGACAGACAGACAGATAGACATATAGATAGATAGATAGATAGATAGATAGATAGATAGATAGATAGATAGATGAGATGACACAGCACTGATTGTAATTATTTGCAGAGTAGAGTTGCAATGAAAGAGTGCTGTTTTTCTGCGCACCAGAGACGACACGCACAGAAACTAACAATAAAAAGTTTCTACCCAGGCCGCTGATGATGAACCAGAGAACAATGTACAATAAAATCTATGATTGTACATCAAGTAAATGTCATAAATGCTGTAGTGAAAGGTCAGCTTGTTGTATAAGAAATGGTTTGTGAAATTTAAATCACAGTTGGTGCAAGAAGCATTGTCCTGAGCTGCAAGGTTCAGTGACCAACGCTGAGCTTCAGCATTTGTGTAAATAAACTCAACTAAACTTGCATTTTGAGCTAAAACTGATGAAAGAAAAAAACAATAATCAAGATGTTACACTCTAATGGCAAACCGTTTATAAAAACCGTCATCACAGCTTGACTCCATTTGCCCAGACACTTCGTCTCCACCTCCTTGTCTTCCCTCCGTCACCGTTCTCTCATGTTTACTCATTTCCTCTCCAAACACTTTATTTCTGCTTTTACTCGGCCAATCAAATCTACATGCCCATTAGTGAATGGAGACTGGAGCGGATCACAGCTAATTGTTTCTCCACACATCAGAGTAGTGATCTCACACATTAAAGGGGCTCTGGCTCTGTAATGAGAACAATGCAAGGATCTGTGTGCGTTTGGAGTAATAAGAACTATGCTAATAGCCAAAGTGATGAGTTTAGAGAGAAAAAAAGTAGACAGAAACAGTGCAGTTCAAGAAAAAAGGCCTGTTTTGACAACATAATTACTTCTTAATCTTAAACTGCTTTAAGTCAGTCAGATACGACACAAAGAGAAGGGAAAACTCAACAGAGATTGAGCAAATGTTGTCTTTTGTTGTCAAAAGCAGAGGTGACAGTAGGCCTTCTCTTAGTAACCGAGCTGTTGTGAAGGGTTTTTGGTCATTAGTGAACCCAGATACAGAAACCAACTAAGCCTCGGCTCAAATGACAAGATCAGAACTGAGTTTACTGCAACAATGGGTCTAATTCAGAGTTTGAAGGAACAGTTCGTCCACAATGAAAATTATGTCTATTTATTCACCCCCATGCCATCTTTTTTTTCTGTCAAACACAAAAGGAAATTTTAAAGAATCTTAATGCAGCAATTTTTCATTCAACAATACTTTATAGTGATTATGGAAATCAAAAGGACTTTTATATTTTATATAGCCCCTTTAAAGAAGCTTTTCAAGGTGCTTAAAAAGAAAACAGG
The DNA here is from genome assembly GCA_018155175.1 of Sinocyclocheilus anophthalmus. Taxonomy (NCBI): domain Eukaryota; kingdom Metazoa; phylum Chordata; class Actinopteri; order Cypriniformes; family Cyprinidae; genus Sinocyclocheilus; species Sinocyclocheilus anophthalmus. The sequence goes on along the minus strand of JADLZN010011882.1, from coordinate 280,661 downwards.
AAAGCAATTAAAACAAAAACAAGCATGCATATATATACAGAATGTATGTATGTATGTACTCATTGTTTTTTTTAATTATAATATATTATAAACTATTATAATATATATACGCTTTAAGCGAGACCAAGCTTTATCTAATCTGAGTAGGTAATGCCTTTATTTGCATTTTGAGTATGAAAATATAAAAAGATAAAATAATAAAATCAAATAAAAGAATGCACCATAAAATCGTCTACAAAAAAAAAAGGTGTAGTTCCTCAGCCATTAATAGCTTGTCTGGCAAAAAACTAAATTAAAATCATTATTCATTCATATTATTGATCACCAGACACTTTTATCAATTGACTAACAAATGAGGATTACAACAAAGAGTAACTCACTGGGATGGCATTAAGTTCCCTTCCTAAAATATAAGTGTTTAGTCCCCGCTCTTGAATATGGTGAAGGATTTGGCTGTCTGGATAAGGACGTAATGTTGTTGTTCACCAGCAGGAACACACATAATTTAAAAACATACTTTTTTGTTTCTTTCTGCGATAGTAGACTTCTATTAATTTTTTTATAAGAATTTCGTATAATATAAGAAATATATATATATATATATTCTATATATATTAGTGCTGCAAACGATTAATCGTGATTAATCACATCCAAAATAAAAGTATTTGTTATTTATATGTATATGTATTATGTATGTATGTATGTATGTATTTATCTATATTATATAGATATTATATAGGTATATATATGTAGCGTCTGTACCACTCAAACACACAATATATATTTTGTTATCTAGATTTCACAAATACTTTGTAACACCCCAGGACGCCGAGCAGGACCCTGGTTTCATGGTAACCCGATACATTTACAACCTTGTGGAATGCGAGCAGACTCTCAGCTGCATTATCCAGAAGCAAGAGGCACAAATGCACAATAGAAATGGACTTTTCTACTAATTAAATCATAGGAAAACCTTCTTTGAATGAACACACATATCCTTAAGGTCATTGTGTATACCATGACTGTTCTTGTATATTGTCTGTTGTAGTGTATGCTGTGTTATGCATGTTATGATAGACCACTAGTTAATATAACCTCACCTATTTCTTGTCTAGTATCTATGAATTCGCCTTTTTATGATCGAAACAAGTGTGTATATTATTTGCTGATACCTATGCAACATATTGATTTTCTAAGAATCTTTACTAATTTGTGCATGAACACCCAAGCAAATTACATATGCGAAACACCATGCTTAGACAAAGGGCCATAAAAACGCAGACCTCCCACTTGAGATTCCGGACTTCCTCATTGGACAAGCCCATCTTTAGAGGCGGGGATCTTCTCCGACCTTAAAGTCCCTGCTCCAGGGACCCTCCCAGTCGGTGGTTCGGTCAGATGCTAAGATGAAGATGTGAGAAAACGCTTCAGGATATCAAGGCTCAGTGCCAGGCCTTTCGGCCTTGACTTTCCATTCACCAAAAGAGTTCTCGGACTCAAACTGGTTCTTTTCATCAACAAATTTCAGCAAGATCTTGGGCCTTAAAATTGCATCAGGAATCTATTTTCAGACAAACGAGACTTGCAAGTATCAAACTTAGACTTATTAATTGATACATTAAGTATCAGTTACACCTTTTTACAAAGGTGTGTTTTAACTAAGAATCTGACGTTTCCCTCAGGCGTAGATGTGCTGAATATGCAAATGTTTCCATAACTTCATATTCTTATTTTCTTTCCTCTTTACTGAGTTTAGCTTTAACCCTTTCCTATACCAACTGTGTGTGTGTGTGTGTGTATGTAGGATGTTAGACCAGTTTATGTTTTATGTAGTATGTTAGACTAGTTTAAGTTTTATGTAGTTAATAAAACCTTACTTGTATCACACTTGACGTGTTCATTGTTTGCTCATAACTGGAGTCCCTAATCGTGCAGATTTATGCTACAGGCTCTGTGTGGAGTTGTACATTAAGAAAGTTATTTCCCTTAACCAGGAAATTTAACGTTCTTAGAATTGACAAGACGTTGACCCTGAGTGGTCAGCTAAATAACTACAGCGGATCTAAATATTTATAATTTACTAGTTTTGTTAATTATTCTATTTCCTGTTGTGAGCTAAATTCGTCACAATACATATTATATATATATATATATATCTATATATCTATATATATGTATATATGTACCCCTACATATATATGTTCCATTAATAAATAAATGAATAAAATCAGTCGAGTTTGGGACAACATGAGTGAATAATACCAGACTTTTTTTTTCTTTTTGGCTGAACTATTCTTTTAACGCTTTGATCTCTCAAATCCTTCATTTTTATTTCATTTTTCTGCTGCCTCCATTTTGGTTTTGTACTGATCACGGGTGAAGTCAGGGTTGGTAGAAATTGGCTCCATATTTGGCGGAGCACAAATTGTGTGCTGGGTTGTAGGCTGGGCGTGTTGAAGGGTTTCCCGGGGGGCTTTCTCTTTGGGCCGTGTGGGAAGGTGGCGATTGGTTTCACCGCAATGCAACCCACAGCGACTGACTAGGCCTCCTCTCTCGCAGTTTGTCACCAGCCGTGCGCCAAACAGATGGAGCTTACACAGCGTCATGCCGTGCCATGAGCTACCTGGCAATGAAACGAGAACGAGGAAAGGGAGGGTGGCTGAGAGAACTGGCGAGGACTCGTTCTGCAGTCAGTCTGACTACCGGATTCTGAAGATGATCTGACATTGCTGATTTCCAACATCTTGACCTCCTTCACAACTTCTGTCAGACGTGAGCCGTCCAAGTTAACCTTAAAAAGGCGAGAATAACAACCTGGATGTCAAGACTGCAAATGCATGTTAAATTATGCCCTTAGAACATACAAAAAAAAAAACACATCTTGGATTAAACATACGCACTAGTGCAAAATTCAACAAGGCAACAGAAAATTCTTCTTGATTCATAAAGAGAACCAAAATTGACCTCCAAATGCAAACCTGGCTGAAAAACCCTGAATTTATTGCACATCACACTGTGGTTTATGGATTTGAGGACTAGTGTACACAAACAATCACCAAAAGAGACCCAATGGAGTAAGACTTGCATAAATATACGTCATTCTGTAAGAAACAAGTAAAAAGAGCTAGATAAACTGAATTATATAAAAAATATAATAAATCCAAAAAGTGGCTATTAATGTATATAGTCACATAAGCCTAAGCAATGGCATTAAGATACAGCCAACCAAAATGCATGCATCTAATTAGAGTATCAGCATCCTGTGGCTAAAACAGCATATGCATACCTTCAATGCAATTCAAATTGCACTGGATAAAAGCATTTGCCAAATGCATAAAAATTTAAAATGTCAGGGCATTCATGATTATCATTTTTGGAAGAGTACCAGAATAGAAACCCAATTAGACAAGAGTAGTATTATTAAAACAAAAAGGGAAATGATTAAGACACTGGATTAAAAAGACAGTAAAAGTGGGCAAACAGGAACACAAAATGAGAACAAGTCCAAAAAAATGTCTCAGCCTCATTCTGTTCCAAATCTTTCATATTTTTTCTTTCTTTTTATTTTACATAGTATTAAAGGAATAATTCACCTGAAATTAGAATTTTGGGCTTCTGTTGTACACTAAGACATTAATCTTCTACAACAATATCTTCTTTGTGTTTCACAGAAGAAAGACTTTCCTACAGGTTTGGAATAACATGCATGAAGTTGAGTAAACGAACATTTTCATTTTTCACTACCTTTAAAGTTTCTCAATTCTAAAGTGGATGGAGAATTATTTTGTCAAGAATTAAAAAAAAAAGACCAAAACGCAACAGTATTGTTAAAATCCAATCACTTGCATACTTTATTCAAAGTCTTCTTGAACAAAATGATAGCTTTGTGTGAAGACAACGCCAAAACGTAAATTGCTATTTGCAGAAGATTTGACAAGACAGAATAAATGGTGATTTCAGCTGACATGATGCTTGACAGTAAATCATCATCCATTTTCGTATATGGAAAACAGAAGCCTGGACGTTCTGCAAAACATCTGCTTTGGTGTCTTACGGATAAAAGAAAGGGTGATTTGGTTCAAAAACATTTTTTCTTATGTTGGTTGAAAGTCTCTTCACATCCTGATAGCAATCACTAAATGAAGTGTTCTAAATGTATTCAAATTGTATTTATATCATCTGTGGAAGGCATGGGACCATAAAATCGTCGTCCAATCATATCCCTCTGTCCGCGGGCTTCGATAGGCTGTCCTACCTGCCTGTCAATGTATGCATTTGCAATCAGCGCTTTCCATTACGCTATTGCAGATCGAGCGAGAATGGAAGGCATTATTATTGCAATATTATGCGCTTTCTAATGATTTCTCACCGGTGAATGAGTTTTTATGTGTTCTAGAGGAGGCGTGGCTTTGAAGAGTGATTTGCAGCGAGGGTGGGATCTTAGGCTTTCAAAGCTAGCTTTGGCTCTCCGAAACTGCCTACCCTACCTTTAAATGCTTCGATTTTTTAAAGAGAACTGTTCCTTCGAACTGAGGATACAAAGAACAGAAGAGCTGACACCAAGAGCGACTCAACACTAAGAAATAAGTCCTGACAATGTTAAGACTCAGCAAATGTAACCTTCCCAGAGAGAAAAGAAAGTACAAGCAAAACCTGCTACAAAGGAGTACAGCCTGTTCTAGTCTGCACAAAGACGAAACAAAACTTACTTTTTGACCCTTATGGCCTTACTGCAGACAAATTAAGAGCACATTCTTTCCCCATTTCTCCACCCAGCACTGACAATTTCAGCAGAAATGGAAAACCAACAAACTCCCATACCTGTCCAGAATGTGCAAACACTGCTGCGAGGTATAAGAGAAGTCAAGGCGTAAGGACCTGCGGGACTCAAACTCTGCTGAAAGTGACCTTACTCAGTCAGGACTGGCCTCTTCGGATATTAGTGAAAACGAACAGAACGCATGCAAGAGCAGAATCCAACATTAAGAGTTAACGCTTGTGCTAATTCCGAGGAAAAACACCAAATGCCTTCTAATCCCCATCTGTGAATGATAAAGCATAACACTTCTAGTTTTGGATCAAAAGGATAACTTTACTTAACTTTGCCGTTTATTCGTGCTTGGAATCAAAATCCTTAGCTTTGAACCGCGGTGGTCTGGACACAATGAAGTCTGTAGATCAATCGACAAGAAAATGTGTCTTTCAGTCGAACAAAGGCTCTGGTTTCTTGATGTTTTTTAGATTATTTTGCGTGAGCAGCGCTCTGAGATGCAAATGCACTTTCGAAATAAATCTGAATGCCACATGGGGCAGGGATGGGGGAAAATTAAATTATAATTAGTAATGCTCAACAGTAACTTCACATGAAGCGAGAGAGTCAACATTAATTCATCTCGGGATATTTTCGTTCTCCTTTGTCACACACAATTTTCTGATGAAATTTTCCTCAATGATAATAGGACATCTTAAAGTGTTAAAAGAACAGAATACTTGAGTCATTCTGTAATTTAGGGTACATTTCATGTCTAATGATGATGATTATGTTTTTCTAACAATTTTCTTCAGAAATATCATATTTTATCAAATGAGAGAATACACACTATAATCACATACATATATTTTGTGCACACTGTTTTTCAGGTTTGCTTAAAATTGCTGTTATGTCCTTTAAATTACAGTTTCTGCAATGTCTTGAATAAAAAAATATTTTTTTTTATTCTGTGGTCATGAATAAAAAAATGTTAAAGTCAAGATTATCTCATTTATTTCCACAATCTTAATACATTATATTAGAAAACAGATTGAACATAGATTGTGTTTAATTTAAATTAAATCTTTGTTTTCTTTAAATGAAATATTTCATTTTACTTTCCACAAAAAATCTGTCAACTATTACTAACCAAACACCCCCAGCTTGAAAACTAAAAATATGGCTTATCACAAAAGCATCATGTGATGTAATTTTCTTCTTTAGCGGACATTTCAAACACATTATGGCGAATGTCCTCTTAATATTTTTTTCTCTATATTTAATCTTCAATGACCTATTGTCAATTGCCTGTCAACTTTGTTGGCTACATTTGTTATGGCTTGCAATATTTTTATGACTTTAATTCAAAATTGTATGACAGTTAACTCACTAAGTTAAGAGCTCTAAATGTATTTATATGCATTTATAGACCATAACATCTTTGTCCAATCAAATTGTCAAAATTTGAGGTTAACCTGATCAAGAAAATAACACTGGTTGACCAAACAAGCCCTGCCATTGAAATTATGAGCCAAAATGGTGAAATTGTCAACATCAAACATCTTTTCCCTTGTAATATCAAAATTGAGTTTATTTTTTAAGCTTAGCAACTAGCAGATAAAACATATTAACTGAGACCAACAGTTGTTTTATTGAGAACACATATTGTTTTCACACATTTTTGCTAATATAAAATGCACCACAAATTATCAACTCAGTTATAACCTGACTTATTGTACTATAATGACTTTCTAAGTTTAAAATCTAGCAAATATATCAGGCTGCCAAAGACTGTGTGGTCTCATCTAACAGACTAAGAACCTGAAGTAAACAATCGCTTCTATTTTAGGCAATGATTCTTCTGAAGTCCTTTAAGATTAACGTAGCCGTCTGCATGACAGAATAAGAACGTGTGTGAGAGTGCGATAGAGAAAAAATTGGACAATCTGTTGTCGCATCCAACGCGTGCACCAAACTGTCAATTAAAACATGATGCCCAGATGTTTGGCTCCCTTCGTTAAGTTTAATAGAGATTTCTCCATCAGTTACGAGCCAAGCTCTCACGGTCCGTATCAAGCGACGATTGTACTGCACTTATCGCCAACACTTTACCAAGGTGGCAGCGTTCTAGAACGCTACTTTATAGGGACACACGCAGTTGGGTGCCATCCTATGTTGTTTGATAATGACATTTCCTCAAATTACTCGCCTGTAGCTGATGGGAACCCCATTGTTGAAGACTCATTTTTCCTTCTCACCCGAGGGAGGTTGTTTGAAAGTGTTGGCTGGTTTACAATAAGAAAGTCTCACCTTGAATCTCACCTTGGAAAACAAAACAAACAGATGAAGTTCTGATGAAAGACTCTATAGGGCTGGGGTGTATATGATCACATACTGTGTGATGGTGGAAATATAGAAATGCAGAAATCTTTGCTGTTAAAATCCAAATAAAAAGAGAAAATAATCAAATGAGATGCAGTACCTTTTAAGTATTTAGTTCACTGTATTATTTGGGAAAAAAGCAACATAATTATTTAATATACTGTATAAATAATTTGTTCATTATATTTTTCTCTATATAATACCATGCAAAGATTTGGAATAATTATATATTATTATTATTTTTTTTTTTTAAAGAAGACTCTTATGCTGCCCCAGGGCTGAATTTATTTTAGATAAAATACCGAAAAAAATAATTTTCACATTTAATTGTTTTTTGGGAAATATTATATATATATATATATATCTATATATATATATATATATTATATATATTATATTACTTGTTAAAAGTTTTGGTCATACCGCCTAAGCTCCTACCTGTACTTTTCTCAGGTAAATAATAGTTGTTGCTTACCCTCTTTTTGGGTGTGTTTAGACATAGCAGAAGGAAACAGGGTCGAAATCTCCTCTAAATCTCGAATCTATCTCGGCCGAGATGTTGGAAATTACAGAATGCAGTTTAAGACCTCTTGCTGAAAAACACAAACACATTTATAGCTCACACAGATTACGTGACGGGACCCTGGGGAGATAACACTCATCTGTGAGTGAGACTGCGCGCGCTGACATTGGACAGGGGCTTTATCAAGCCCAGGGGCATTGTGGGATACCGAAGGACCAAGCAGATCATCGCTCAGGGGACCGGGGCTCCGGGTCTGCCTTTAATACCTGCCTGCATTGAGCAAACCCAAGCGCCATTTCACATTTCCCTGCGGACGGATGAGTGATTGCTCTCTTCTCATACCACACATACTGGTTTATGCACAGAAAGAGATGCACAACCCTCGTGGGCTAGACAAAAGCGCAGAACAGACTGGTGCCGTAGAACAGTCAGGCTCATGGGAGGCTGGCGTTCTTTCAAGATATGAACAAGGAGTTAGAAACCGGTGCCTAAAACTGCGCTCTGATTCACGATCTACCCCAAGGTGGTGCTGTGCTATTAGCAATCTTCAGGTTTCCTTTTGTCGCTGACATTTGTATTTTTGCTCACGTTTGATAATGACACGCAGTGCGTGTGAGGCTGAATTTTGGAGAGGAAAAATGAGCCACATGCCGGTGAGATCGGTTTTCAATATCACGCCTGCTGACGCCGCGTATGTGAACTCAGATCTATATTTTTTAACTTGGTGTCTGCATTTTTTAACTGCTGCTTCCCAAAATGCAACTAAACAGTGCAGTGCAATTTAGGAATGAAGATAATTGATTAGACTCAGAATAATATTTACAGCAGATAAAAAGCAAGATTATGAATGCTAAAATTAATATTACGACTGCTAATTGCATCTCAGAGTGCTCTATGTGTGATTGAATAACAGCTGTGCTGTTAATTTCAAAACTGTCATGCGAATCACCATTTCAATTAGGGGTCATTTGTTGCAAAGTCCTGACCAATAATCACACAGAGCTTCCAGATGGGACTGAAATACAAAATGCAAGCCTTACTGTGCAATAAACATTCACTTCTATTTTTCACAATGCAAATCGTGCTCATGAACAGGTACCTGCCAGAGACTCCAGTGAAGCATGCTTTCTGACTTGGACATATTCCCTGTAGACACAAATTGTTACTTGGCATATCTCACTTTGGAAAACAAAACAAAGAGTTTTGGATCTTTAGAAGTTGCACAACACAGCAGTTTTCTTTTTTGCTAAGTAGGGTTGCTTATCTACAGAACGTAGGTAGTCTAAGCTACTATTTTAAAACCACTTCAAATGTGACTCACCAATGAGAAATCAGTGTTCCTCATGGCAGATAAATCATGTTTTACCATATTTGTGAATGTAAGTTTGCAGTCTGTATTGAATGTGTCTTCGCGGGTTAATATACAATATACCTATCGCGAACAGTGTAGTGTGAATCATGAACAAACGACTCTTTCGAGCCTCTTCCTTTTAGTGAATCAAAAACATAAAGTGAGACCCCGTGCATTCCAAACAAGATAAATCCGCATATGAAGGGCACTTTGGAGTGAGAACATGGCCGCCATACTAAAGGGTCATTCCAAACTTAAATGCTCAAAAGTGTACACTTCAAAAGGCCCTTCGGAATGAAGGATTTCAAAAACATACAGAGACCATGGCGAACAATAAGGGGTAAGCAGTCCGCTTAGGGCCCCGGGGAATCAGGGGGCCCCATCTGATATTGAAGAAAGGCAAACGCTCCAGTGTGTATTTGTGTATGGAGAGCCTTAAATGTCACTCACCGCTCAAAACGCAGAGTTTTTGTCAGGTGCTGAGTTCTGCAAGCTCGTGAATCCTCTCGTTATAACAATGTGTAGATACTATGTAAATAAGAGATTCATTGTGCAGTGCAGACAGCTGCACTGATTAATGCAAAGTCGTGAGATTGCAGTGAACTAAAGTGAATGACCTGAAATGACAGCTTTTTGTGATTATAAAGGTAGAGCTGTTTGCACACTTTCTAGGCTGTATAATACTGTCTGACTGTCTCAGAACGGATATACTGACCTCAGAGAAGAAAGAATCGTGTTTTGTGTCATGATTTTCTTTGTCTTGATGTTTCAAAATGACTCGCTTGTGTGCTTTTCCAAACTGCCGCGCACGCGTAAAAATGCACGATTTTCGATTTGTTTCTCTGCGAACCCTACCGTATGCCTTAAGAACACTTTGGGATACGGAACAAGTTGCATGGGATAATTTTTTATTGTTTTGCAAATCGAAGAAGTTTACCATTCATTAAATGGACAAGTGTAAGCATTTTTTTTATAATGTTTTCTTTTGTGATCCGATAAAAATAAGGTAGTCTTTTATGGCTTTAGAACAGCATCAGGTTGACTAATTATTTACTTAAGTAGAGAATGGGTAAATAAACTAGCTATAACCTCTATAAATAGCTATAAGCCACAGCCATATCACCCTGCAGCCCAAGTTTGGTTGCCTGGTTAGTACCTGGATGGGAGACCATCCAGAGGTGTTAGAGAGTGTGGGTTTTAATGCCCCAGTAAAGTGATGAGGACACTATACTGCCAAAAAGCACCGTCTTTGGGATGAGACGTTAAACCGAGGTCCCGACTCTCTGTGGTCATTTAAAAATCCCATGGCTCTTCTCGTAAAATGTAGGGGTGTAACACCGGTGTTCCCTCCACTGGCCCTTGTCAATCACGTCATCCTAATAATCCCCTTCTACTTGATTGGCTCTATCACTCTCTGTCCTCTCCACCTGTAGATCGACGTAGCTTGATTTGCGAACAAATGAGTCTTATCAACCGATTCTTTTTAGTGAACAAAATCACAACAGCGCACCACTGTGGCCCGATTCAAACAAGTCTTTTTGACTGGTCGTTTTAGTCAATTGAAACTCAAAGTTTAAACGGTGAAGTCTGATTCGCGAATGATACTTATTAGTCGATTCTTTTAATGAATTGTTCGAACAGTTCTCCGTTTGATTTAGTTTGCCACATGCTACATTGAATTCAATCACTCAGAGAGGTTACTTTATCAACACTTACTGTCCTAGAAGTTTTCATTAATAAATGAATGAATATTCTCATATTCTCAAAAACAAAATTCTATAGGAAACACTGACTTTCATTTGATTTGATTGTTTTTATCTCAACTTTACCAAGGCCGTGAACATGCTGAAAGGACTTTTTTTGACATGACTCTTACAATGATGATACTTGAGAAGTTTATAAAGCTACAAGACAACAAAAAGCTCAGATAAAATAATTAAGCTCATTTCTTTCCTCCAAAACCCATCCAATATGAAGATGGACACCATGTTCTTTGAAAAGGTAGAGGAAGTTTATAATAAAATAAAATATTATTCATATTTTATATAGATATGCCACTGATCCCTAATGCACACATGTATAGACAAATGCACACGCATGAGCACACACTCAATGAAAATGAATATGTCGGATGATTATGATAGATGCTCATGAGAGAGTAATGTGCTGCAAGAAGGATGACTAGAGTGAAATTTACATATGAAAAAGAGTTCAGTCGGAGGTCTTCTCCATACATTACAGTAATTTCCGTTTGACTGAGTGTATGATTCGATTTTTTGGTTATGAGGAATAGACAATTTGAGCCATTAGGTCGACGGATACGCCGACAAATAACTCTCGGTTAACCAGGGTTAAAAGAGTATCTGTTTGAAGACTTGCATCATGTGGATGTGTCACATCTATTTTTGTTACTGTAAAGATATCACCGTATGACATTTGTAAATGCCATCAACACTTTTGCACTCTTCATCAAATACGAGCGATAATTTGGTACAGACGTGCGTGTTTGTGAGCGTAAGCGCGTGAGCAGCAGCAGGCAGTCGGTTAGAGACTCAGAAAATGTCATGAAGGGTTGATAGTGTCTGTGTTGAGTATAAAGGAGCTGTGAAGCGAAAAGACACATTACTGTGACATTAAAGAGGTCTGGGATGTGCTCATAAATCAGCGCGAGACGTGCCGAGGCGCCACAGATGATGTGCTTTGTGTGAGAGGGCTAAGCGAAGAAAAAAGCCTGAAAGATTTCGCAATCTCTGGTTAAGACTCAAGCTGACCTGAGATGACTTTGCACCTTGCGGCTGTCATATCAATCATGTAATCAAGAGACATGTTAAGTGATAAATTAAATTCACATGTGCGATGGGCCGTGCATGAGCGGAGAGGATCGTTCATTTAAACATGAAATAGGTCAGTTGCTTGATTTGAGCACTTTATATGTTCACTGACATTAAACTGACTCTCCCATTAGACAGAATGCAATTTCAAAGGGTCTGTCATGTTTACTGAGGGTTTTTATTTTAGATTGAAGGCTCATAACCTAAAGTTCAAGTGGTATACATTATGCAGGCCATTGTCCAGAAGCATATTAACAGCACTTTTAGAAAATGCATCTCCTGTATTTAATTTAGTGTGAAATAATTAAAGCTGTCAGTTTAACGTGTTAAAAGTTAATTCTTTTAAAAATGCAATAAATTATAGAAATTAATTATGTTCTGTGTTATATTCAGCATATCATGTAATCGATCTTATTAATTGATAATTGACTGACAGCCATGTGTTAGTAGGCATTGATAGTATCATTTTAGTATTATTGATATTAGTTTTAGTATCATATACTATTAGTTTTAGCTACTATTTAGAATTAGATTGTATTTTTATATTTTCTCTTTTCATTTTAATTTTAAAGTCCGTCATTATTATTTAGTGAAATCTATTCAGAGTCTTATAAAATATCCATTTATTAGTTTAAAAAATGTATGCAGCTCTTGTTATTTTAGTTCAAGTTAAACTAGATGAAAATTATGTTATTTCATTTCATGTTTATTTGGCAACATTTATTTGTGGTTTTAGTTGGTGATAACAGCACTAACAAACTAAGCAACTAACTAAATATTTTATTTTATATATCTAAAATAATAATAATAAAATAAAATGCTTTAGGACTTTAATTCAGGACCAAGTAAACTTCAGCAAATTCTCAAAAAAGAAACAAAAAAGAGAGAAATTATGATTAATTAATATTCATGAACTAAGCTGCTACGGTTGGTTCATTAAGTCCAAATCAGTAATAATTAAACATACATAAAATTAAACATAAAGGGTAACCGTTGAAATCTGATTCACAAATTCTACGTATTGGTCAATTATTTTATTAAATTGTTTAAAAAGTTTTGTTTTATTCAGTTTGCCATATCCTTCATTAAAGATTGGACTCACTTACTGAGCTGGAAGTTTTCATTAATAAATGAATGCATATTCTCATATAGTGAAGCAAACTCTAAAAAAAACTAAATTCTATAGCAAACACTGACTCAGCTGTTATATCCTCCGGTTCATCATAAATGTCTTCCAGTATTATCTGATTTTTTTCTTAACTTTACCAAGGCCGTGAACATGCTGAAAGGACTTTTTTGACATGACTCTTACAGTGATGATTCTTGAGAAGTTTATAAAGCTACAAGACAACAAAAGAAAACTGAGAAATTAATATAATTAATTAATATTCATGAGCTAAGCTGCTATGGTTGGTTCATCAAGTCCAAATTGTGTTCACATCTGTAAAGGCTTGTGGAGGATATCTTGAAGACACAAGGCAAACCATAGTGCAAAATGCACCTTACTGGAAATGCAGACTGAGCTGAACAACATTAGGAGTTTTTAGGAAACCCTGTGTTACAGAACAGCATTATTTGCAGGCTGATTAGGGAAATCATTTGGTCTGCCGTACGGACTAATTGGCAAATTTGCAGTTGTTGTGCAAATTTTCAAGCTGATTAGAATAAGCTAAGAGGTTTGTTTGTAATCCTAAGAGGTTAGAAGTATTTTGGGAATTGCTGGTCTTACAGTATGAAAATGTATTTGGAATTCCTAATAAAAGTTATTATTTACATAAAAAGTTGTAATGCATAAAATATTGCCATGCTTTTAGAAAAATAAAAAAGATTATTGCAGATGTCTTGGAGCCCAAGAGTTTTAGTATTGGAGGATCAAACAATTTTTTCAGTTGATAGACTGATAGAAAATGACTGGCCGACTCTCTATGCCAGCTCAATTTTACAGACAATTGTTCTCTGCTGCCAGAAATAAGATCATAACCTTTCAAACAGAAATCAGTTCTATTGTGGAGCTCTGTAAAGATGAAAGATATGGTAGCTATATAAGTGGATGGCTATTCGCCTGGCAATAATGTAATTTAACACCAAGCAGTCTCGCAACAATCTCTGTTCAAACACACTCAAGTCATTAGCTGTTCTTTTCTTCTTTCATTTTTGTTCAAGCTGCATTGTCTCGGATTTGTGTGGTTGGGTTTAAGACTTAAGTTTAACAAAGCTGTGCACAATTGTGGAACTTTACACCATTGACTTTTAACAACGCCTGTATTTTTTATTTTTTTTTTTGTAAATAGAAGCCTACTGCAAGTGAAATAACTCTCTTTCAGTCTTCAGGTTTCCATGCACTAACATTTCCATGATGCTTTTGCATTTATTAGTGATATATTTTCTTATCTGACAGAGCTTGAATAATAATACAAGCTTCAAATGCATTCAACGTAGCATAAAGGCAGTGATCACAAACTTGACACATCATACAAGCTGTTAGGTTTAAAGGAATAGTTCACCCAAAAAAAAACATGAAAATGTAACTCACTCTCAGGCAAATCCAAGATGTAGATGAGTTTGTTTCTTCATCAGAACAGATATAGCATTACATCACTTTGCTCAACAATGGTTCCTCTGCAGTGAATGGGTGCCGTCAGAATGACAGTCCAAACAGATGATAAGCTCCACAATAAAATATTCCACACCACTCCAGTTCATCAGTGAACATCTTGTGAAGTGAAAAGATGCATGTTTGTAAGAAACAAATCCATCAAGAGGTTTTTAGGGTTTTTAAGTTCAAACGAGTCCTCTATCCATAATATTGCTTTCTCCAGTGAACAAGTCATCTTGTCTGAATCAGGAGAGAAATATGCACAGATTAAGCACCGTTTACAAGTCCAAAATTGTTCTAAGCAAATATATTTTTGTGGGTTTTGATGTGAGAGGACAATAGGGGATGCACGATTTCACTGGAGGAAGCCTATTATTTTTTGGAAGTGGCGGTTTGAAGTAAAAACATGTTAATAATAGGTTTGTTTTTTACAAACATATAGCCTTTCACTTCACAAGGTGTTAACTGATGGACTGGAGTGGTGTGGATTACTTGTGGATTATTGTGATGTTTTTATCAGCTGTTTGGACTCTCATTCTGACGGTACCCATTCACTTCAGAGGATCCATTGGTGAGCAAGTGATGCGATGCTACATTTTTCCAAATCTGTTGAAGTAACAAACTCATCTACATCTTGGATGACCTGAGCATGAGTAAATGCTCGGCACATTTTCATTTTTGGACTATTCCTTTAAATGCCAAATAGTCCATGCCACCCTGCTGTCATCCTTATTATTTCATAATAATAATGCAAGCTAGGAATTGCTGGATATTCCAGGAACCAGCGGCTGTATAGGGCGCAGTTGATCGGCCATTATTAAAGCCCTGCAGAAATCAATGAAGTCCTGTCACATTAAGTGCACCTGTATTCCCGGCACAAACTCGCTGGAATTCAAATACTTACCTGGACGCAGACTGGAGGATCAGTAGCTAATTATTGCTTTTAAATAACCAGTGTGGAAAGGGATGGTAAACATTGGGAGTTTGAGTTATAATAGGATTTTTTATTTTTTTTGTGACTGGAAGTGCCTGAAGTGAAATTCCAATCACGTTTGCTGAGGACACTGTAGTGCGTGAAGATCCGTGCCATGGGGAACATATGTAATTACGCAGAACTCTCTCTGTCACACAGAAACACATATTCATATACCAAATGAGATTAGTATACCAGCGGCACATAACATAGATCATATACATCCCGTTTCCCATAATAGATCCATTATCTCAATCCAACATGGAACACAGCGGCAGAGATATTGGTATGTGGTGGATGTAAAGGTATTACAATCAATACTTTGAATCAACCGCAGCACTCAGGAAAGACTCTCATTTATGCCAGAAAAATGTGGTTTGAAGTGCTTGTGCTGAAATTACTATTGTATGTGGAAGTACATACACGCTACGAAAGTAAACACTGATAATGCCGCTCTATTAAAGATTAAAGCTGCTGTGGGTTTAAAAAAATGGTAAGAAATAAGGAAATTGTAAATCGTTTGTGAGGCCCCTGCAAGTATTTCTCTGTATTACTCGTGTTTCTTCTGCTAAATAATAATTAACATTTAATCAGAATTCTGCAAATCATGGTAGTTAACTTTAAAAAAAAAAATCATGGACCCCCTCTGCTAACCTGGTGTAACTGGTCATTTATTTAAACACACTTACACATATATGAATACTAAAAAAAAACTACTTCTGGTTCATACGCATAACGCGTGATTGAAGTTCTTATGAAAAGTCAGTCAAATTGTTGGCATTAAATAGAACAAAAGTGACAACAATGACATTTAAAAATGTATTTCTATTTTAAATGACGTTCTATAATGTTCTTTTGGACTTTCTATTCATCAAAGAATCCTTTTTGAATCATTCAAAGGAAGTTTTCACACAAATATGAAGCAGCCAAACTGTTTTCAACACTGATAATATTTAGAAATGTTAAATCAGCATATTAGAATGATTTCTGAAGGATCATGTGACACTGAAGATTGAAGTAATTTTGCAGATTTATTGAAATTGTAATATTTCACAATTGTATTGCCTTAACTGTATTTTTGATCAAATAAATGCGAAACAAGAGCAGAAACACAAATTTCACACGGTTTCTCCAAAACCCCAAGCCCTTGTGCAAGAACACAACAAACATGTGCTCCATGGGAATCAGCATGTACACCATCTCTTTTTGTTGTGTTGTTGTTAATGTCATACATGGATCCGTCTCTGCGGAGTTTGACCTCAGCTTTTATCTCCGCACACACAAAGGTCCTGGACTAGCCTTCCCGAGCCTCTTCAGATCCCCTATTAGTGATTCCCTGGTGTGGTGAAGAGCGGCCGACAGCATTCATATTTAATCACTACAGATCAATTATTAAACTCTGGGATCTTATCCCACTTCTCTGGTGTGAAACATCTAATAGGATGGGACATATCCCCTGACTCCTTCTCTCTCCTCCTCCTTTCTTTAACCTCCCCCGCCCAAACGCTCCTCTAAGGAGGAAATGGGATGTGGAGTGGCAGTGGTGCTCTGTATTACTACCGCAGGGCTTCCTTTGTGTTTCGGGCCCTGGAGCAAGGAAACCTGACCTGTGAGTCTAAGCAAGCCCATTTGCTCTGGAAGAAAGTGTGGTGAGTGTGGAACGAAATCTTTTCCTGTACTCGAAGTGATGGAGGATAAGAGCGAATAAGACACTCCCAAACTGGATGGGAAAAATGTAAAGACACACACACACACACACACACAAATATATATATATACACACATACATAAATATACACCATATATACACATAAATAGATTTATTTAGCAGAATGTGTATTATGTGTTTGGGAAAACCTGTTTGAAACAATCATTATTATTTTTGTGCAGCATTATTATATTTAACTAAAATCAAAACTATAAACACTGAGAACAAAAAGTATAAGATTCACTTAGAAATAATACCATAAATTACTAGTAAATTTCACATATATTTACCAAGAAATGGCTAAAAACACACTGAATTAACATTTTTAAAGTTTAAGTTTTTTTTTTAAGTAGAAAGACTGAAATAGCATTTTCTTGTAAAAAAATTTCTTTTAAATAAATAAATTAACAAACTAAACTAAAATAAAACATGGAAAATATAAATATAAAATTAAAACCACTTCAAAATTTTAGTAATAACACTAAACACACCAAGAAAGACAATTATCCACACCAACGCAAAATAATGTTGTTTAATATAAGCATAAACTGCAATTTTGTCATCTGCAACTTTAAATGCTCATGCGTAATCAAGTGGATTCTGATTGGCTGTCAGTTTTATAAGTAATAACTAGAAAAGCAAAAACGCTTTGAAAGTGATTCCAACAATGTTGTATCTCTGTGCCGTATTGGACTTGCTGCATTTTCAAATCTTTATCTATAGTTATTGGTCTGGTGTCCGGGTACTTTTATAGCATTGTTGATATGAATAACACGAGGGACACAGGCTGCGCAGCCTCACCTCCGCGTCCTGTACAATGCAGAGCCCAGAGACTCTCTCTTACGGATGCTAGACCAATGGTACCAGTTCGCAATGATTGTGAATCTATGCTGGTGCAGCTATCCTCCGGTGAATCTGTTTTAAACCACAGGGCAATTCAGGCTATTTGTGGCTGTTTGCGGACCGTGCCTACAGTCCACTTTCTTTCAGCCACTCGTCTGGGCGCTCTTTTTCCCGCATCTCCGGCGGTGTGCTTACTATATTTTATGAGCCCACGTGAGGATGTTTTGACAAGACACCCCTTCCAGCCCCCACTGGACGGCACTGCGAGAAGGGACATAGCTTTATCTTCCAATCCTTCTCTGCCGTTTTGCTGTTATTTCAGTCTTGGGCTAATCTATGAATTGGACACTGGGTGGTAGTCGCTGGATCGCCCAAGAGTGGTGCATACTGAGCATTTGTAGAGAGAAAAGATGCTACAACATGTGTCCAGGTCTCTGCGCCCACCTGGAGTGGAGTGAAATAGGCAATCAGTGCATGGAGGGAGTCATTAGTGACCATTGAGAATTCAGCTGAGCCAGCCTGTGGTACGGGATCCCAAAACAAAGGAGAAGCTATACATTTATGGCCAGTAGCAAAGATGTTGGAATAGCACACACATGACTGAATCATTCAGGCAATTAAACGATAGTTCACGTCCGAATTAACCTTACTGAAAATTTACGCACCCTTCATCAAGACCTCCGCTCATGGTCTTAAATTAAGGTTTTGAGGGAAACATTCAGGATTTTTCTCCATATAGTGATTAAAGCCGGTGAAGACCCACCTGCCGTTTCCCATGCAAACTTCAAAGGGTCCCCGCTCTCAGCCCAGGAACGCGGTACTTCTCTGCCCCGGCTCCAGTTCAGGTTCTAAACCACTAACTCCAACATTCTATACTTCTTGACCACCCACTGCTCGTCTGCATAGCCTCCACTTCTGCCTTACGTGTACCCTGGAACCGGTCCCCGTGCGTCGGTTTTAAAGGTTCCCCGCGCATGGCACCGCAGTCACCCGCCCTTTGGGGTTTACACCACGGGTGTCGCCGCTTTGCGTTTGAGCGCGAACCATTAAGCTGGGTTTTTCATCGATTCCTTTTTGCCTGCCGTCCGCCCTGCAGACTCCCCGGTGCGTCCCTTTCCCCCCGGGTTCTGTCATGGTGATGTCAGTCGGCCGCTGTGCTACTTATGTGCCGTCCGAACCAGTCTTGCTTTTTTTCTTTATTTGCTTCCCCCTGTATGGAGTGGATCTAAACCGTCGTGAGCCCAGATAAGAGCTTCTCTCGGTGGGTCGTGTCGGTCTTTGCCGCTGCTTGAAACTGCCTCCCGTTTGCGCCTGCCGTCCGCTGGCGCCCCCTCCTGGGAACAGCGCCATGCCACCCCCCGTTCTAATTCCCTTGGGCTAGAAGACCGCCCGCCCGAACATCAATGGTGATGGGGCCTGCGTCACTATCGGCCATTTTCTTTGGAGGAACTCCTTTCTCCGGCAAGATCCTCCAACGCACCGGTCGCTTGCGTTGCTTATACATACCTTGTGTCTGATTGAATCATTTCCGCATGCAAACGGGATAGATTACAGCACTGCAACGCTATGGCCGCTCGCTTCCACTTTCAACTTAATGCCCCCGTCTCCGCCAGCTCAGACTTTTTCTCGCCCAATCGAGCCGGTGGACTTGCTCGTGTGACTTCTCTCCTAACAATGTGTCCATGTTCACGTTTTCCTTTGGTGTGTATGTGATTATTACCCTGTTTCCGATTTGGTATTCCACAGGTGGAGCACTATGCCTGTGAGCGTGTTATTCCTCCCGTGGCTCCCTAAGTGTCAATTGTGTTGCTATTTGTTGTGTTATGTCTTATTTTGTCATATTTTTTTGTTAAATTTCTTTTGTGCCTCCCCACTCGCGCCGTACATCAGCATTGCGAACCCCCCGTCCGCCCGCGCGCTCTCCCTCCCACCCCGCTTTTTCCTTTTTTGCCGTGCAAAATAGTGTTTCCTGTTTCCCACCTACTGTATTTTCTTTTTTCCATTTTTGGATTTCTGTCGCTGCCTTCCCTTATCGGCATGTCACTCCACTTCAATTGGGATCTGCCGCAATTGCGGTTTACAGCCCTGTGTATGATTTTCCCCTCTGGGCCCTCCATTGTTGTTTTACCAATGGCTTTTTTTCCCTTTCCCATACTTGTCCGTCTGTCAGTATTTTTGAAACTTTCTATTTATCATTTATCATATTTTATTTCACCCTTGCATTCTTATGGTCTCCTCGCATTGTTCTTTTGCCTTCTAGTATTTTGCCACTCTGTTTTATTTAGTCGTAATTTTGCTGTGTTTTTTTCTATTGATGCTCTCTTTATTTCTAAAATGCTCCTATTAACCCCTCTAACGTCGGTGATATATTGTTTGACGATCCCATTGGAGTTCTTGGGAGTCCGTAGTTGCGGGATAACTGTTTATTTCCCCCACTTTTGGGAATCCCTTCGTAAAGCTCTGGCTCCTGATTACATTCTAGTCCCACCATTACTGCACTGTGATAAGTTATGTATATTGTCGCGTATAGGGAGCTATACGGCTACATATTTCTTTGTGTATTCATCGGACACATTCCAAGGTTCCCTCTATCATATCCCGCCACCTCTGATTTGGTTAATTGGGCAGTATGAGGCAGCATGAGGAGTGTGAGCAGTGAAGGTCCGATCACTTCCTCCCGTCTTCACTTCACTTCCAGACGTGAATCGCTTTGCTCTTCATCAGAATGCTTTCGGTTGCCAGGCGACAGTGACAATGTTTTTTTTTCTTCTTCCAGTGATGAAAATGACTCTCTGTAGCACAATATGGGGGAAAGATATGACAGGGATGAGAACCATGAGAAGTTGAACTGAAATCAAATTATAGTTACATTTCAATCTGCCGTAAGTGATGGGATGCATTAACGAGGTTTAAATGTGCAAATATAAAATAAATTAATAGATAAATAGCAATCCAAAATTGTCATTATGCAAATGCGGAGGTCTTCAAAGGTGGTCACCATTAGAGACAGGCTTCGAGGCTTGGCATGTTTAATTCATCAGAAGCTTTTCACATATCTATGGTTCACCTTTTTTAAAACGTAGTTTTGAAGGTTTATTAAAGCAAAACAGCTCAAATAAAACCGAAATCACCCTTAAAATTCACTGTATTCACTGTAAATATAATAAATAGTTATATTTATTGTCAATAATAATGGAAATAAACAACAGAGTGCATTAGTGTCCACCCACTTTTTCAGCGGAAGTATGTTTTTTTTTTTTCATTGTATTTTTTCCATAGGGATTTTTAAAAAGTATTTTTTTTAAAGTGTTATAAGCCATGAAGCTACGAAGTGTATCAGAACATTACAAACTTTAATTTGAAACAAAAAAAATGTCAAAATCGGACAAAAAGTCATAGATGCAAGATTGTGTACTTAACGGCTTGAATGAGGGAAAGACCTAATCGAAACGAAACAACATAATTGATTTAAAAACAGTGGAGAAATATAAAACGGTCAATTTAAAGTTGATTGTATACTATTTATTTTAACTTTACTGCAAAATATACATAAAATATACTGTATATATTAAGTGTTTTGAGAGTGTAGGGAGATTCATTGGAGTGGGCGGAGCTCTGCTCACTGCAACTCTCTGATTGGTAGAATTTTCTGTATAGCATCATGGGTAATGTAGTTTTTCACCAGGGATTCCACTGTTAAACATAAAACATAAGTTCAAATAATGTGAACTAATGGCAACAAAAGCATATACCATCGATTAACAACCTCAGAGCTTAGAGTAGGTCTATCTTTAAAGTTATCGCTAAAAATCATTGTCCCTATGGAGAAAATGAATGGCAATTTTACTTCTGTGCCTGTTGCTGCGCTCTATTCTTGCACCTAGTAATATAGGTCATCAGTAAACGTATGTTGAGTTTCCTTTCAAAACCCTGTATCACTTATAAAAGTACAGTCTATGTAATTCAGATACAAAGCACTGTACACAAACTTTACAGAAAGTAAAAAGTTGACGTTAACAAGACAGTGAAGATGAAAACGCTCAGCGGGCCTGGTAACGTGCGAGAACAAAAAAGTTAATCTTGTCGACCCTTTAAATAATTGATGTTGGAAATCAGAAACGATTTCTAAGGTCAGGAGGAGGAGAAGGCATTCCCAAAACTAGAAACAATTGAGCGCTGTGCTCTTTGACATACAAATGAGAGACTTCAAAGGCTTCCTTCGAGAAACTGTCAGCTACACAAGCCATCTACTATTCCCTGATGTGTTCGCCACTGTCCCGGAGAACTGCGGCTCTGAGCTCAGCAGAAACGCACGCTTGGTTCTGGCTGCACAGAGAAATAGGGTCGTGGCTCTCTGAGGCTTTTAGCCTCGTTTCTGAGGATCCAGTAAAGCCTCAGCTCTCCTAAGATGTTATCAAGTGCCTGAAGGGCAGAGAAATACAGTATGTATCGACAACAGCAATGTAGTCCCAAAATGTTGAGCACATTTTGAATGCCATTTCCCTAATGTAACTGGCCTATTAGCAGTTATTGGTACAATGTGACAAAAAGTCATAAATGAAAAACAGGCAAAAATATTGACAGTATCATTATCTGTAAGAATGTAAAAATATAATGCAAATCATTTTTGGCGTAATTAGAGCACAGTTTACAAAATACTGTTTCAGTCTTTCTACATCACAATTTCACATCTAATTCAATCCGTTTCTTGTTGATTTGTAATTATTTTTAAAATTTACTTGCAATTTTTTTCAGTGAAGAAACTGAAGGCTGTTTTGGTAAAAACGTAAGATTTTTTGCATTGTGAGATTATTTTCATGATTTGTATTACTTTAAAGCACATTTCCATCCAAAATACTTATTTACGTAATGCTTTGGATGTTTTACTTTATTTTCATTACTCTTAGTGACGATATTCATATAATGACATTTTATTTTTTTTAATGAGGTAAATAAAAACATCTAAACACAAAAATACAAAACTTTTTTTCTGCCATAAATTAAACACTGTAAAACAAATACTAGCATGATGCGTGAATTCTTATTTATTTGAGATTGTGTTGAAATAAGTTTTTTTTTAATTACCCTCAAGCACATTTCATTCCAAAATTCCTATTATTACTATGAATTAGATGTTTTACTTTATTCTCATTATTCTCAGTGGTGATCATTTGCATACTTTTATACAATAAAAATTACTGTAAAAATATTTGTTTTTATTTAACGCCATGCATTAGCATAAAAACAACACATTAATACAACAACAAATGTACAACAAATACTGGCATGACGTAACAATTCTTTATACGTTTTTCTTTTTCACATTCATTAATTGTTTGTTTGTTTTTTACTATAGATATTGGGTTAAACTAATCATTTGGGGGTGAAATTTAACTCATATTTTAGGAAAATAATTTCCATAACAATTTCCTATTTTTGTCTTCTGATTTCACAGTGAAATATACAGTGTAAATATAAACAGGTTATGTGAAATTCATCCAAACGCATCATGCATTCAGACGCAACAGACTCGGCACTCTCGACGGTCACACAAACAAGCAGCATTTTTCATTCCGGTCTGAACTGAGACAAAGCCCCTTCACAATCTACCTTCATTAGAGCTCCACTTCACACGGCTCCAAGCCTCGGCTTTAAATAGAGAATTAGCCGCTGGATTGCTCTCTCTTTCTCACTCACGGCTCAGGACTCATTACCCACAGTCTCAGGCAGTGGGTGGCCTAAGTGTTAAAATGATTTATTTTCGTAATAAATACTCAGTCTCTCTCCGTCTCTCTCTGTCCTCTTGCGTGTTTATGCATTCCCCTGATGTAGCCCAGCCAGTCTAGAACACTTTTACTAAGGTGACTTTGATTCCAGGGGGTTGTTAATGTTTTAACAGTCTTATGTGGCTCTCCTCACTTTCTTTTCCTATTACAGGCCTTTATATCGGTCTTAATGTGCTTTTTCTGTGCGTCTGTTTTCACGCAATGCAGATGAGATGTGCTGTCCGGGTCACGGCACCATTTTATGGGCAATGGTTAATTCTCTCTCTTAAAGTGTTATGAAACCCTCATTTCAACAAAGGTCAGTTCGTACCACTGTTTTAGAAAATGCACAAAAAAGTAGTTAAGGCACACTGCAACGAGGGGAGAGAATAAAACTACTGTCTGTGCTCTGGTTTTATTTCGCATTCGATTTAACAGTTTCTCTCACAAATGCTCGCTGCAATTCACAAATGCATGCAACAAAATGCTGAAATATATTATAGCCTACACCATTTTGTATGCTCACAAATCAAATACACACAGACCATTTTATTTCTGTAATTTAATGCACAAATAAACGCCGAGCTGTTTGCATTGTACTCTGCATTGAAGATGTATGTGTGAAAGGAGGAAAACAGAAAATACGTGTGAATGCACATTTGTAGTTTTTATGACTTTTGAGGCTGTTTCTCACTTGTGATTTCAACCTGAAAAAAAAGCCATAAAATCAATAAATCAACAGCTTTACTCTTAAGATTTTAAATTAGACATGCTAATACTAAACTCCACCTTGGGCAACACATTTATATCTAAAAAAAATGAGTGTTTCACAAACTAATAAGTCATATCATGTAAACAGATTTAAGTTTTTCTCACAAATACTCACAGCAATTCACAAATGCATGCAAAAAGTGCTTATAATGTTTATATACCATTTTGTATGCATTCAAAACAAATACACACAGTCCATTTTATTAGAAAACACTGGTGATAACGATAAAAAGCCTTAAAATCTATAAATTACAGCTTTACTCTTGGAAAAAAGAGGAAAACATTTGTGTGAATGCATGTTTGAATGTTTAATGACTTTTGAGGCTGTTCTCACTGGTGATTTCAGCCTGATATCTGTAAAATAACAGCTTTTCTATTAAGATTTTAAATTAGACATGCTAATGTTTAACTTCACCGGCGTGTGCAACACATTTATATGTCTATATACCTGTCTGCATCTACAAAAATAAGTGTTTTTCACAAACAAATAGGTCATATAACAAGAGATTTCACAGTTTCTGTCACAAATGCTCACTGCAATTCACAATGCTTTTGTATGCTCACAAAACAATTACACACAGCCAATTTTGTTGGAAATAAATGGTGATTTCAACCTGGAAAAAGCTCTAAAATCTATTAAAAGTGCCACACATTCATATATACAAACTAATAGATCATCTCACATAAACAGACCTACTGCACAAGGAATTGTTCAAAAGCAGAGCTCTAGGTTTTTTACAAAGTGTTTTTTTTCTTTCCTCCTCTAGCTGTATATTTATCTCACAGGGTTGCTGCTTTGCAGTGAGTGTTAAATAGCTTTTGGTGAGACCCATAATTTGTAACATCAAAGCTATGGATGTGATATTTTACCAGCACTTTGAAAACTACACAGCCTTCATAGCGTATTATTTAAATGTACTTTACGCCAATTCGATTAAATCCTGATGGATAAAATTGCATAATAAAGAAACAAAGTGCATTTATTGAAGCAAAACCTGATGTCAGCTTAGCGGCTCCGACCCATCCTAACTGTTTACGTCTCTCTTTGCACTTTCACATCTATTTCCCTGTCTGACGTTGTAGTGCGTACCGAGAAAACACTGGTTGTGCTGATCTCTCTACCTTTGGCCAAGGAGCCGTGAGATTAAAACAGCTCTCCGCAGCTGCCCTCGCCCTCTCTCTCTCTCGCCATCATCAACAATCTCGCTCGCTCGACTTATTGGCCCTTGAGTCGGAAGAATTATAAATTCAGGTTATCCCTCAGAATTAAGTAGATAAGGGTCTGTGTCCAGAGCTTATCCTTAATTTATGCAGATACTCTCGGAATCCCACGTTAAGTGCTGGATTTGGTTCCAAAGTAGTCCAATT
The DNA here is from genome assembly GCA_018155175.1 of Sinocyclocheilus anophthalmus. Lineage (NCBI taxonomy): Eukaryota > Metazoa > Chordata > Actinopteri > Cypriniformes > Cyprinidae > Sinocyclocheilus > Sinocyclocheilus anophthalmus. Next base: position 254,800 of record JADLZN010011882.1, on the reverse strand, counting down.
AGATGGTCTATTCGGCCTCATCATACTTATAATTCAAATTGTTTGGCTGAGTGAGGTTTATGCAATACAGGTAATGATGAGCGAGAGAATCTATCAGCATTCGCCAATTGAGAGTGTTTAATATTTATGACGAGTCAAGATGTCTTTTCCAGCTGAATACAAATGCTTTTCTGAGTGTGCAAATCAGCTGAAAATTCTCAATTTCTGCCCCTAAAGTGTTTTTGTCATTGATGTCTACTGATTTTTTTCTCTCCTCCAGCAAAACCATTATGTAAACTAGACTGAAAAACAACATCAACAACAACACCACCACCAACACAAAAAATAAGATATGAATCCACACTTCACCGGGCTAAATCTTGTATTTTTAGAGAAATGTTGTACGAGCTGGGTAACAAATGCCTGATTGACATGCCTGGCCTTTGTTTTCTGGAACCCTTGAGTGTTTTGCGGTTTGTTTTGTGTTCGCTCTTTTATAAATTAACTTGCTCACCTTGTCTCGCAAAAATCAGAGCGTGTTTACGTGCCTGTCCGTCTGTCCTTGTGTTGGGTTCTGTTCAGGCTTGTAAAGGAAGGACAACCCGATGGCGAGAGTGATTTGATTGCCTGTGGGTTGGAAATAAAAATATATACATTGAGAAACATGGAAGCGACATTCAATCAGACGGCTGTAAATTGGCCCACAGATCAAAGCGAGAAAGGCACAAGAGGCATCAACAATTCCTCCAGATTGCTATAACATAACAAAGAGACAAAAGTGATAAATATAATCACAAACACCAAAAAACAAAGAGACAAAATGGCCACGGTTTCCTCAGTACAGGTGAATTTTAACTTCCTTAGTCAAATAGCTGAGGATGGTTTAGTTATAGCGCCCCCTTTGGAGGCAATTCAATAACATTTGGTGCGTCTCTTTGAAATGTATTTTTGTTAATGCATAGTAAGTTTCATGATGATTGGACATGGAGTTCAGAAGAAACAGGCCAATTAGTCAATACAGGACACAGTCAAAATGTATTGGTTTACAAGCTGACACAAGGCTATTTGTGATCTATTTCTACTAGGATTGTGAAATGTTTTAGTTTGTTTGAATTGGAAATTCAGATCCTGAAATGAGACACCTGAAAACTACTCTTCTGAGTCTTGTTGTTGTTAAATGTCCAGACCAAAACACATAGTGTAGAGAGTCATGCTTCACATATTGCATTGAACTAATGACAGGAGCTTCTGTAACCTCGTTCTCTCAGCTGTGAAATTACAGCTCTGCCTTACCAGACCTATATAATGAGCCCAATAACAGAGAGGGAAGAACATGATTAGTTAATAAAGACATTTAGAGAAACAGAAACATTCAGGAGACAGACCCAGACTTCTAGCCCTGTTTAGGACTATAAATTCAATGGGTTACCTGTTTAATTCAATTTGCTAAAAAAAGTGTGTTCCTTCAACAACAGCATTTTTTCTTTCAAATTAAGGTTATATTAAAACACAGATTTTTTTCAAATAAAACAATTATGTTTATTTATTTTTCTCAATGTTTGATTTGTATTGTTATATCTTTATTCCAGACCCACACTTTCAATCTTAAACTATGAATTGTATTTTATTTTTTAATGTTACGGTTAAAATTAAGAATGGAAAAAATATATACCACTCTGATATTTACAATCTAAATAAATATTTCAATCAAAATTCAGTTTTAAATTTAATTACCACCACGACCAACAAAAATATCAGCGATCACATCTAAAAATAGTTTTATTTAGTCAGAATTTCAGCTTGATTAGAAATCATGCAAAGTATGGGGGAAAAAAAGTAAAATATTATTTCATTTGTGTATGTAAGATACATAAAATGTTATGTAAATAGCCTTAAACAAAGGAGTCATTATTGCATAAATGTTTAAAATGTCATTCACACCACAGAACAATTGGGGATTTGAGTTGAAATGGAAATAAAAAGATCTTTATGATGTATGTTTTGGATGAACTATACTCATTTTTAAAGTGTATTTTATTCCCTAAAAGTTCAAAGTCCCTGAATGTGCCCATACTGGAAGAAACACCCATATACTCGGTTGTGTCGGGGTGTTTTTGGTTTTATTGGTTGTTTGGGTTTGATGGGGGGGGTTATCTCTGGTTGGGGTGTTTGGGGTGGTTGACCTTTGAGAGAAGTGGGGGGGCTGGGGGGGCCTTATTTTCTGTTGATGGTTTCTTTTTTTGGGTGGTTTGGGGTTGTTGGGGGGTATTGTTTTGTGTTTTTTTTTTTTTTGGTTGGTTGGGGGTGTGTTTTTTTTTTGTTAAGCATTTTTTGGGGGGGGCCTTATATTACGGTTTGTTTCTGACTTTTTGTAAACAGTATAAACCAATGTCTCCCCCAGTAAGACCTTCATTATGGTTCAACAGCAGTGACAGTCAGTCATAATCAATACACCTCATTCACTCTTGTGCCCTCATTGACTCTGATCTCATCCGCTCTCACAAAGATACCAACTTGCATTTTGCATTTCAATATCTTCCATCCCCTAACCCTTGTGCACAGTTCCAGATGTGTGGCAAAATATGGATGAGATGAGGTCGTGCGCAGCAGGGAACATGCTGGAACATGCATCCAAATCCTCATTTATGGAACATGTCCTAGATTTGCAGCTGAGAATCAAAATAAATCAACACTCGCACTGTGTGATTGTGGTTTTAATGCATCCTGGCATGACCGCGGGTCTAGAAGTACGCAGGAACAAACAGCAGATATTTCAAAAGTCGGATAGATATATCTGCTTGGGCTAAGTGTGTTTTAGGTAGTGATAAAGATACTCAGCAAGTTAGTGTCTCAAAAAGCGGTGCCAAGCACATGTGAGGCAGAAGGCGGAGAATCAATGGAGCAGATGCGATCGAAGCCTTAGCTTGATCCAGCTGGTAGAGAGCCTCTATCCTCAGCACGGATTCAGCACCCACGTGTTTGACATCACAGGGTCACGAATAGCACCAAAATAAACCCACGTGGCTGCGATATAGAGGTAAGTAGTAGTCATGGAAAAAGCCTGTCGGAGCTAATCAACCTCAGCAGCAATAAAAGTCTTCACAATGACCTCGACCTGGACTTTGACCTTAAAGAGGAACATGGAAGACTTTCACAACAACATGACAAAAAACTCCTTTATAGAGTCCCTACAACAACCTCTGACCCAAGGCTTTCAACAAACTGGCTTGTTCTCTAACAAACCCCTTTGTTAATTACAATAAAGTCTTTATTTGTCACCTGACAGCAGCTAATGAACTTCATTACGCAGCTTTAATGATGCACAAATTGAGTACATGGCATCTTGTCATTCAAAATCTGTACGATTTTCTTTCTTCAGTGGAAGACAGCATATATTGCAGAATATACATAGTGTTCATTATAATAGAGACAGTTAAGTAAAAAAAATAAATACATAAAAAAGTCCATATGGCTATACGTCACTATATTCCAAGTTTGCCTTTTGCCACAGCTCTTAAATCTTATTCAGTAAAGATGTCACATCAGGTTTGACGTTGCCAGTGTTATTGTATTATTATCTATAGACAGTTAAACATTTCCATCTATTTCAAATTAAAAACAAAGTTCAGTTGCTGCCTTACAATTTTTCAAGTATAGATATATAGATAGATAGATAGATAGATAGATAGATAGATAGATAGATAGATAGATAGATAGATATATTAAATCTATACACATTCAGTACACACAATCAAGTCAAATCAAAAAGGGTTGAAACTGCTCAACTTATTTTCATGGGTTAAAGTCATGCAAAAACAAATTACTATTACGGTATGTATTAATTACTATACTCATTAAAATATTTGTAATTTTGTTATATGCTTGTCATTTTTATTATTTTTTAAACATTTTTTGGAAATATATCTATTTACATAGACAGTCTCTCAGTGACCTGTTCTACACAGGTCGGTAATAATTGATAGTTCATGGATGACTTTCAATTCCCAGGTCTAATCTTTAACCGCTAGGCTACCAGACCACCGATAAATAAATCCCATTCCTGCACACTTTCATTAAGAGCACTTTGTCTTCATTCCTCGACACCTATACGAGTTTGTAGTTCAGCCAATGGCAGAGAGCAGTTTGGTTGTGAGTGATGACCTAGGTGATGTACAGGGACAGAAGGTCATTCATCCCATGGAGGATGGACTCGCCAGCGGTGTGAAGCATTCTCTTTCCTTTTTTTTTGTTGGTTTATTACTTGTTGCTTATTTTTTGAGTGACAGGAAGCAACTCTTTCAGTTTCCCTCAGGTCATGGGCAAACTTAAACAATAAAACTCTCGAAACAGTGTGTGTTTGTGCCTGGTGAGGGTGAACAAGAGACCTGGGAAGAAGGAGAAAGTGTGTGTGTGTGTGTGTGTGTGACAGACAGGATACATATCAAAGTTAATGAAAAAAAGTACACAAGTGCAGAGCTTCCTCTGCTTACCTGGGCTGAATCACAAGGCTCAAATGCTGATACCCAGCAGACACTATTGGTTTATGAGTGTGAGCTGTCCATCAAGGCTTTGGCAGATACAGTACTGAAGAAATAAAGGAAATAACTAGTTCGGTCACGCCTAATTTCACACTGTTTTCGAGCCCCGGTTGGCCTGAAGCTCAACGGCTGCTTGCTCACGATACACAAAATTCCCAAAACTTAAAACAAAAAACAGGAGAAATTATGCTTGACGCTGCAATGATAAAATATTTCTGAATGTTATTTAAAACAAGAAATATAAGGATTGATACATATTTCATATCAAATATTGATTTATAGTAAAGTTTGATATATATTCATATATGTCGAAAACATTTTGGTAAAAAAAAAAAAAAAGAAATGTATAATATTTGTATTTATTTATAAATGATTAAAAATGTATAGTTAAATAAATAGTTCAAATAAGTTTCAAATAAACTTTAAAGCAAGATTGCTTACAAATGATTTGATATGATAGACCTAAATCTATTTAAATAAATTATTTAAAAAAACACCTCTTGATAAACATCTATTGCCAGAGAACAATTTAGACAAATTAGACAACAATAACTAGCCTAAATTACTTTATGTAATGACAGCCAGACAGTGGCTTTTAAAAGATTTATAAATTGAGCATTTTTCCTCTGTGGAACACAAAAAGAGAAATGTTAATAATGTACTGATTATTATTTTATATACATTTACAATTAATGGTGAACCAAAGCTTTCACGCTTCAAAACAGATGAAAACACATAAAAAAGTGGTCCATGCAACTCTTGGTTCATATGGGCCAAAAACAATATAGATATAGATAGATATAGATAGATAGACAGACAGACACACACACACAGGTTTGTTTTTGTGAAAAGTGGGGACATCCCATAGGCGTAATGGTTTTTCTACTGTACAGACCGTATATTCTATTGCCCTACACCTAAACCTACCCTCACAGGAAACTTTGTGCTATTTCAGATGTTCAATACACTCCATTCTGTGAGATATAAGAGTTTTGAAAAGTGGGGACATGGGGTAATGTCCTGAAAAGTCACCTTCTCCTTGTAATACCTATATCATACCTTTGTCATTATACAAATTTATGTCCTCATTTGTCCCAAAAACGCACTCACACAACAACACACACACACACACACACACACACACACACACATGCACACACACACACAGTACTAGGGTATTCCACTATTTCCATCTCAGCTAACCATTCCCCTATATCCACTCACTCACAGCACCGGACACACTTTAGGACAAGTACTGATACTGTGTTAGCTTGGACTGACTAATGAGTAGCAGAAATCATCACTCTGATGTCTATAGTGACATGCTTCAAACGTAACTCACACACATTACACATTAATGGCCAGCATCTCAGAGGGGAGCCCGGTTAAGGGGCTGCTGTCACAAATTCAGAAATAGAACCACAGACAGATCTCGAATCTGAGAACTTTTCCAAGAATACATGATGGCTTTAACTTTTACATCATACAATGTTTTTCTTTCAGCAGAGGCGAATAGGTTCACAATGTCCTGTCTCATAAGTTTCTAGCCCACATGCATTATATTTACAAGAAAGCATTGAACAGATCCAAAGCTAATGACGGCGCATGTACATCGGTATTGGTAGGTGACTTTGACGTTGATTAAACTTTGCACAAAACATATGCATGAAATCATATTAGACCTATAGCGTTCTTAAAATAGTACACATTAAAGGCACAGTATGATTTTTGTAATAAAATATCCAAAAACTACTTGCACAGTGTGATATATATTTAATGCAGCTGTGTATTTAAGTTATGCCAAAAATTCCAAGGATTTGTAAATCCAGAGAAATTCCAATTTTAAAAATGACTCGTCTCTGGTCATTGTCGCTTATCAATGATGTAATATCCACACTATCGTTTTCCACTTTTAGAAACTATGGCAACACACGGACACAAATGCTGCTGTACAGTTAAACTACATCCATTACGGCTGTCACAAATAAAATGAAAATGAAATATAAACTGTTGACCGCAGCATTACATTTAAATCTGATCAATGTTGCGCCATGATTTTTTACGCATTTTTACAGTGTTGCGCATTATAACCAATCACACATACGAGTCTGCTGAGCTTATGAATGCAATGGCCAATCAGAGGCGTTCAGATGAGTTTTTGTTCAGTGCACGCGCTTGTTGACTGAATTCAGCTCTGACGCAAATTCTCTCATCATAAACAACAAAGTGAAGATGTACCAAAGTCCCTTTAAGGCAAGTCATGTCACTCGGCGGCCATCTTTGAAACGGCTCTCGGACATGCAAGTGCAGCTCCTATCACTTTGAATGGGGAAACATCAAATTCTTCAAAACGGTTCACTAAGCTTACGATTACATTTTATATTTGAAATCACCAATGAAATCTGACAACTGTATCATAAATATTGTTTCTTTTGCTCAAATAGCGTTTAAAAAAAAGCGTATTTTTCAGGCTAGATCAGCCAGTGCGCATGCGCAGTCCTGAGCGCACATCTCAGAGCGCTGACTGTTTCTATAGCAACCGGGACTTCTAACGGCAGCTGCAGTGACGCGCTGACTTTACCGATTAGTGATTGGCTCTTTCATTCAGTAGGTGGGGCTTCCTGCGATTGAGCGGCCATATTGAGCGTTGCATTTTTCCCCATTCAAATCTATACAAGTGACACGTCTTGGGTATTCTATAGTTTTTGATACTATGAGGTAAGATTCATTCCTAAAACCGGTATAGACAGCTTTACTGATTCTAAGGGGAGTTTTTTGAGAGTGCTTAAACTCGCGCTAGAATTAAGTCAATGTAAATGTTATTTGCTTGCATTCTCGTTATAATTTATTCGCTGTTTGCTGTGAAAGGTACAGGTAATAAAACATTTTATTCAATACCTCATCCGTGAACATCCTCCTTTAAAGCATCATCAAGCTTCGCCTTTGTTATTGTTTTGAAAATGCAACCTCTAGTGGCGAAAACTTACATACTGTGCCTTTAAATTCACAAAATTCAAATGTTTGGTGTACCAGTTTTTTTTTTCTGTCTCTTATGCTCACCAAGACTGCATTTATTTGATAAAAAATACAACAAAACAGTAATATTGTGAAATATTATCACAATTTAAAAGTAACCAATTTCTATTTGATTATATTTTAAAATATAATTTATTCCGGTGATGTAAAACTGAATTTTCAGCATCATTAGTCCAGTCTTTAGTGTCACATAATCCTTCAGAAATTATTCCAATATGCTGACTTGCTGCTCAATAAACATTTCTTACTATTATCAATGTAGAAAACAGTCGCGGTACATTTTTCAGGATGCATTGTACAGATCCAAATCTGACAGCCGATTTACATTGGTATTTGTTGGTGACTTTGGCACTGCTAATATCTGTTCATCAGTTGAGCTACAGAAGCACATTAGGTATTATTTGAGCTAAATTACATCTTAGCTTAGAAGTCGACTGTGTCAATTAATTAATGGGTAGAGAGTACATTGCTGTGAAATTCAATCACCTGTTTGATTTTGAGGACTGCTTTGGTTCCCATGGAGGTATTGATTGTCTGCCAAAGTTCTTAGAGAAGGCTTTCTCAAATTGAACACTTAAAAATCTAAAGGGGTTGAAAATTAAAAGCAACAGGACATTGTGACCCAGCTTGAGTAAGTTTAAATTGAATGGTTACTTGATTAAGAAAAGGAAAGTTAAATAAGAACAATGAACATCCTCTGGCCAAATTAGATGGACATTTCGACCTCCCTCAGGGCTCTAGACTAGAGCTTTGCGGTCCGTTTGTAGTCAGAGTTTGATTATTTTGGTTGGTTCAAAAGGTTTTTTTCTGACGTCCGGGATATGAATCATGTGGTCTGCAATCTGTGAAAGCAATTCAGATTAACTTGTGGAAGTGAACAACTACATTAGACTATTTTAGTCCTAATCCAGGCCTATGTTACTGATACTCATCTGAAGATAATTCTGTGTAAACTCATTTAATGGTTTTACATCAGCAAAGGAAACCTACATAAAATGTGCATGAAATATGCATTAAATTTTACTAGATTTATAGCCTTCTTCTTAAATGCACAATATTTGCAAGTTTAGGATTGGTAGGGCTTTTTAAACTAAAAGCAGTTTCTTCTGCTCACCAAGGCTATATTTATTTGGTCAAAAATACAGTAAAAACTGTAATATTGTGAAATATTATTACTTTTTAAAATAACTGTTTTCTATTTAAATTTTTTTTTTTAAATGTAATTTATTCCTTTGATGCAAAGCTGACTTTTCAGCAACATCTCCCGCTTTCAGTGTAAAACAAAGATATGATGCTTCGAAAATGGGTTCTGTTGATTTTTTTTGGACCCATGAACATTTTTTGTCCAGACACTTTGATAAATAAAACCTAGTCCCATTTTACATGAACGCATTTAATTAAATGTTGTATGTTACTTAGTATTAGATGTGTCTGCTGCCCCCTACACTGTGGTTCATTCTAAGTGAATATTCTTTACAGTTTTGTAGTGCTTTGCACATGAAAAGCAATAAAAAACTTTGATCACGAAAAAATGCTATGCCTATTATGGCATAATGAATTTCTCATTACTGCTTGTCTCCCCTAAATTACGATCAACTCGCACCATCCCTTATAGTCATTTCACAAAAGAGTGTCCGGAAGTGTGTTGGAGGGACAAAACCATGAATACAAATAGAAAAACTGAGTCATTACAGATAAACATCAATGCTAACATATGCTGCTGACACAAGTGCACCACGATTGGTCTAATAATTTTAGACCAAGTAATTAAACCAGGCTTCTTGACCTCAACTGTGAACTGTATCCAGGCTGGAGTTGCATGCATGAGGACCTTGTTTCATTGCTTTTGTGTTTCTGTGATTCTAGGACAGCCCAGCTCACTGTGCATCCAGGACTTGGAGAGACACTCGAGCAGAATTAACCTGGCTGCGGGTTCTTGGAAATCCACCAGAGAACAACAGGCACAGAACGCTGGGCAGAAATGCCTCTGCTCTCCTCAAGGTGATGAACATGCCTGGTGGGACCACCTTGAAACGCCACACACATATAACCATCTGAGTAGAGGCCAAACACATGACCACAGTTGGAGCTGGAGATTGCCAATGGGATGCCAGTGAGATGCATTACCCATCACCCAACAGGGATAAATGATGAGCATCATCGCCATGTAAATACCTGCCACAGTGAATCACACCCCAGCGGAGGGGATCCGTGCATCCTCCAAGCTCTCGAATGCCAAATCAAACAGCTCACGGTACTAATTTATGTCTCTCCAGCTGTTCTGAATGAGCCAGGACACATGCGAAGGCGATTGAGACATCTCTGCAGGGTCGAGGGTTATAATGGCGATTGGCGTACATGAACACGTACGATGACGCACATGTGGTGTGATTGTGCGTGCTGGGAAGCACTGAGCATAATGACAATATGGCATTACCCAGTCTTGCGTAAAGCAACGCAAACAGCCTACAGCAATAGACTTTACTATGGGGGTCCCACTCCCAACATGGAAGAGAGAGCGTCTCGACCAGAAAAACATCACATTGAGTCTGTAGCCTCAGGACTGACAAGGATGTGCTTGTAAATGGAGACGAACACAGATGTAGCAATCGTTTCTTGAGAACTTCACTTTCTTTGCCAATGACTGGCTGCCTCGCATGACAATCAAAAACAAGAGTTTGACATTGCTAATTAAATCAGATCTTTAAAATAAAAGGCAACATGGCAAATGAGAACACTTGTTGCTGATATTACAGTTAAAGTGCAATCCCATTTACAAATGTTCAGCCAATTTTGGGGGTCGAAGTAGAGTAAATTCAATAGGAATCCATGCATTTGGGATCATGAGTACAAATGAGGTGCATAGCTAATAAGAAGAGCCACTCATGACATTTCATGAGTTATGTTTTATACTGTAAAGGTGTGATCATATCTACCAATTTTCATGGTCGAAACAGACTAATATCAATAGGAATCTGAATGTGACCGAGGCTAAAATATTTATAAAGAAAGCTACTTTGTTTGAAAATGAGAGAGCATCTCAACCAGACCAACATCACACTGAGTCTATAGCTTCAGGACTAATGAGGATGTGCTTGTAAATGGCAACAGTCGTTACTTGAGAACCTCACTGTCTTAGACTATAGCTATGTTTTTATCCACCTATTTTTATGCGCATTTTGGATTGTCGCATAAAAAAACGCTGGATGGAAACGCCAAGATGCGCATGAATTCTAAAAATGCGCATAAAAAACGTATGCGCACAACTGAGTAGGATAAACTTTTTATCCGATCAGAAAAAAATGCACATAAACTACGATGGAAACACATTTACCGAATAAATTCCACCATGCGCATTGAAAAAGTCATGTGACTTTGCGCTATGAGACGGGATAAATTGACTAACCAGCGGACCGATCTTGTTCACAGCATCTATATGTTGTTTTGGTCGTTCTGAAATGCCTGAGGAAAGTCTGTCATCAATTTATTACATATGAAAATGATTATATTCAGTGGTTTCTCCTAGTTTTCTTAGAGATATTTAGTGCCAGTTTATCAGGAAGTGACGTTTTTGTTCTCTTTGACTTGTTGGATGGAAACGGTGCTTTATTTGCAAATGTTTTATGCAATATTCCAGTTTTGCGCATAAGTTAAATTCACATCTTTGGATGGAAGCATAGCTAATGATTGGCTGCCTCATACGACAATCAAGAACATCAACCAATAAGAGTCTGGCATCGCTATTTAAACAGAAAAGAGCTGAAAAAAGGTGGAAGTCTGAAGAAAAGACCCATTCATAGCATTTCTCAATCACATTTATCATTGTTCAACTAATTCTCACAGTCGATTAGAGTAATTTCAATAGGAATCTGCACAATTGGAAATTTCATTTGAAGACAAACGCCTTCTCTAAGCACATTTCGCATCGAAATCATGTTGGCCACTTGTATTGACCACGATGACTAACAGAAACAACTTGGTTTGAACTGTTCTTCACACATCATACACTACTGAAACACTAATGAAGCTTTTTTGCCAATACATTTTGGCTAATGTGATTGCATTACTCAACCAATCTCAAATGTTTCTCCTGACATTCATTACAGGTAATGAAACAGACGAAACAAGATCTCTGACTTTAGAATTCAGGTTCAGATAAAATTGCTATCTTGGTAAATCTAAGCACAGATGAGGCAAAATGTATTTTGCCTCAATGTAACTTCTAGGCAAAATGTATTTTGAATAAAAATCGAAAGAGTTGTTGGAAGCAATTTATGGTGTAGTTAATTTATAGACTACATTTAGCTTTCTACTTCTGATTATTGTATTTAGGCTTTAAAATCCATAAAAGTTGTCTCATTTGTGAAGATTATCATGATTAACAAAAAAGATTGCTCTCTAGGAGAAACTCAATCTGAATCATTCAATCAATGACAAAATTCACAGGTCATGGGAAATGATGAGATCATGGAAAGAGGACGTCATATACCAGAATTAAGCCAAACAAAATATATTTTTCAAAAATGATGCCTCAATGGATATTTGGGCTACTGGTTAGCATTATTTAATAGTGATATCAACTGGGCCAAAACAATGGAGGAGCAAGTTTTGACTCCCCCTCGGAATAGCATGTCACAATAAACCATTCATAATTAGATCAGGAACATGCAATAATAACGTAAATCGGATCATTTTATATTTCAGTTGGGATTTTTCATTCATCTGACTTTTAATTATCTTAGAAAATCTTGCCGCCTGATATAGAGCAATGGATGGACTTACAAGCCACAAAGGGAGAGGGAATACTGGGATAAAATGAGCCAAACGCATACCAACAGACCAGGAAGTCTCAGACTCGGAGGAGAATTCGGCCTAATTATATTTTGCTGGGTGGCTGAGCAGACCAGGCCTAGTTAGCACTGCACCAGTGAAGACCACAGCTACATTAACAAGAGCTGCCCTGCCTGGGACAAGTGATAATTATCATCACTAAGCCCTGAGAGAGTGACAAGGACTAGCTGCTCTCAGGGGCACATCTCTAATGTGGTAGAGAGGACGAGCCGAGCGCTAATTATCAGAGTGAGAGAGCTCCTATCGGCCCTGTTCCTGCAGCACGGAGAGAACCCAGACACCGATCGGCCAGCGTTTTATCAGAGCGTGCATGATACTCGGGAGGATTGCTTGGACACTTGTTGTAAAATTGAACGCACTACAAAGCTCCAATTTCTGGGAACTGTGGCTAGACTTTTTTTCGAGAGGCGATAAGAGGCTGATAAACATCCAGAAGCTCCTTACAGCTCTATGAGAAATGACCATAAGCAAAAGCAAAAAAAACTTTTGGTACGGTACAAGATAATTTCCTACTATGCAGTATGTGTTTTAATATGTTGGATAAAAAATGTAATTCATGTTTCTTCATGAAAATTATTTTAGTCAGTGCCTTTTTAGCAGAATGTCACAAATACACTAACAAAGCTGTTCTGTGTGATTTCACACAGAAATTGCTAGTACATTTCACAAATTACAAAGAATTGTCAAGTTACACATTAAAGGGGTCATATGATGTTGCTAAAAAGAACATTATTTGGTGTAATTAAATGTTTTTATGCGGTTTAAGGTTAAAAAAAAACATTCTTTTCCACATACTGTACATTATTGTTTCTCCTCTATGCCCCGCCTTTCTGAAACGTGTCGATTTTTACAAAGCACATCGGTCTGAAAAAGTGAGGTGTGCTGTGATTGGCCGAATACCTCAAGCGTGAGACGGAAATGTTAAGCCCCTTACCATATTGTGATGCCCTGTCAGGCTGGAGCGATGATTCAAAAACATGAAAACCCATTATATTATATAACATTATAAACGAGGCATTTGTTGCATCCAGTGGGGACATAATTATGGATTATAATGACTTATACGGTCTTTTTACCATGTAAACATAAAACCACGTCTGCATTTGTGATCAGATAAATGACAAACAAGTGCTACTTTACACTGCCCAAAAAACTTGCTTTAAAATATAAAAAATATAAAAAACTCGTAAATTCAAAGATGTAATTACAGTCTTTGAGTCAGAACTGCCGGCATTGTAGTCTACTCTCCCAAGATTAGGAAACGGTCCTCCATAAAATGTGCTGCACACTTCTGGATATTTGGGTTGAACTGTTCTGAAACCGTGTTGTAAATACAACTTAACCACTGATGTCTAGTTGTGTCCTCTTTTGGAAGACCCAACAAAGTAGTTTCGCTTTCACAACGAAACCGCATCACACACCGCGGCCTTGAGTGAGCAGATGGCTCGGGGGATAAGTGATGAACGGCGGTATTGTTTAGAGTTGGCAGAGGCGCGGCTTGAGAACGCGCGGCCGGCGCTTTCGACGAAGGAGCGCCGGAAAAGGACAAGATGGTGACGCCTCCAGCTGGGCTCCGCTTCGTCCACGGTTCAAGCCGAGCCGGCGATCCACATGCAAAGTTGTGATTTTCCTCAACGACCAGCACGGATCAGATCGGGCATTACGGAAGCCGATATAGTCCTCTTTTTAAGACCAAACAAAGTAGTTTCGCTTTACAACATAGCACACAGCGTCTTCACGACATGGCAGCGGAAACAACAAAACTACAGCGATAATAAAAGTTACGCCTTCTTTCTTTGTTTGGGCGGTGTTATGCAAATCTTACCACATAGTGACGTTGACAGTGGTGGCGTGTTAGAACGAGCCGTTTTAATTAGGCGTGGCTGACTCTTAAACTTTATAAAGAATATATATTTGGATTTGAGACTTTAGTCTTTGAACTTTACAGATCTTTCTTTATGCACCAAGAGCTTGTAATACTTTAAAGAGAAAGGAAAAATTGAAATCGTATCATATGACCCCCTTTAAAGTTACACATGAATTCTGACGTAGAAATAATCCAAAAAATAGGTGTAAAAGTTTAAATTCTTTCTTTCTTTCTTTATCTTTCTTTCTTTCTTTAATTTCTTTCTTTTCTTTTCTTTTTCTTTTCTGCGTTCTTGCTTTCATAGGCCCTGGGTATAATTTCGAAATAAAAAAGTGAAATAAATAAAAATAAAACACCCTGCCATTTTTTTTTAAATTATATTAACAGTATTTTTTTTTATTTATTTATTTTTTTAATTATTTTAATTATTAATTTTTTTTTTTTACTTTTTTGGGGTTGTATTGTTTGTAATTGTATCGTTTTAAAAACAAAACATGACAGTCTTAGCAATGGATTTTTTATTTGATTATTTGATTTATGTATTTATTTTTTGTGGTAAGTGTATTTTATTAATTGCTTATCTAATTCCATCATAGTTAACAAGTGATGGATATCAACATTTCAAAAGATAATACAATAAGGATCGAAAAAAATACCGTAAATATATGAATGATGATACTGAAAATAAAATGAAATAAAGAAAATATAAAAAAAATTAATTAAATACATTTAAAAATAAATGTAAAAATTAAAATGAAATTCAATGAAAAATAATCCTCATCTACAACTTTAACTCTTTCTTTCCATTCTTCTCTTGCAGTTATAAATAATTGTTCTAATTAATACACTTTAAGTGTCTGAGCTTAACCAAAACATATTTACATACCATCTCATTCTGGTCTGGTTCTGGTCTAAGTGTTTCTAATTTCATAAATACTAATCTCTCCTACTTTCATCTGTCTTCCCTCCATTTCTCTTTCCTGCCATTAGTCTTCCATCAAACATCAGCAGGCTTTAAGTTACCCATCGGGGGGAAAGATGGAAGGTAATTACAGTAACCTAGCAATAAGCCCAAAGAGCTACGACAGGATGAACAGATGGAGGACAGAGGAGAATGATGAGAATGTAAGACTATTTAAGTGGGTAATCATGGCACAGAGACCACTTTAAAGGAAACTGTATAGTGTGGCATACATGCTTTCCAGCATGCAGTACCTGGGAAAAAGACTAAAATCAAATGACAAAAGAAAAATGCAACACTAATATTTCCTTTAAAATATTCTCTCTTTAGTTAATTGCATGCAATCAGTCATTTAAAAAATAATAATCATGCCCTTAGAATACTACTAACTAGCATGCATTGATGTGCTATAAGCATAACTATTGTATAATATGATGATGAATGATGCTTTGCGGTAATTCTCAGATTGAAGAGAGTCATCAACAATGGCCTGCAGATGTGATTAGAATGCTGAACTGCGATCGTGAGCGAAGTCTACGAGGGTGAATACGATTAGACGCCGCTTGTAACGAGCCTCTGAAAAGGTTAAAGAAATCAATCAACAACGCAACAAGCCACACTAAATATTGTCAGCTACTCACAGCTATGTGGAATAACAACTGTGTAACTAATTTTCCTTGGAATAACATTCATTTTCACAGTCTGTGAGTGCCGATGAAATGTATCACACAGCTAAACAAGTGAAGCAAGTTTAAACAACATCATTTTCAGATTTGGAATCACTCTTAGGAAGTTGGGAGGGGAGAAAGAAAATGGCATAGGAGTAAACATTCACAATCACAAAAAGTCTTACAACAAGCTATTTAAAGTTGCAAATAAGGTTCCAGCTGATTAGATATGCTTTTTGATCAATAAAACGTAATTAAAGCATTAAAATGGAATGCAGAACAACTAAAACTGAATAATTAGGGAGAAATAGAACAATAAATAAAACAGAATTAATTTCATAGGGCCCTAAAATGCCATTTTCGTTAAAGTTTGAATATATTGTTGCTAAACTGTGTACGTTTTATGATTTCCCCTGAATTTAAACATCTGGTTTTGAAAAAAAAAAAAAAACAGAATTTGGGAAAGAATAAATGTATATATTTATCAGCGATTAGAATATAATGAGAATAGCTGTTGAGAACTGAAATTAAAAGATTATTAAAAGGGTATGATTGTGACTGAATTTTATATTTGTTTGTTTTCTCCAGATTGTAGGAGAGAAATGTGACCCAGTCATGTTTTTGCCTATTTTTTGGCATGATTGGTTATAAATATATTCCTTAAAATAAATTCTAAAAATAAAATAAATCACGTAAATAAAATGAAACTTAGAAAAACAATCTATATATATATTATTAATCGTTTTTAAAAGTAAAAAAAAATGCCTCTGATTGTTTCAATTTACAGGTTTACGCTGTTTTATTTTATCAACGTTTTATTTACATTTTCATTTTACGTTTTTATTTATATTTTATTTTACCCCCCAGTTTTTTCTTATTCTTACATTTTTATATTGTTCAAAATGAAGGGTGTTTTATAATTGTTCAAAAAATAATAATCATAAATATACAATCTCTACATATACATATACATATATATATTAGATATATATATAATATATAGATATAGAGATTCCACCACATATCTAGATAATATATACTCTGCTATTTTGTTGTTTAAACCAAAAGATTACTAAAAGTGTCTGAGTGTGACTGTATTTTATGTTTTTATTCAGGTTGTGTGGCAGAAACGTGACCCAGATGTGTTTTTGTGTCTGTATACTGGAGTGTCTCTGTATGTATGATTGTGTGTTTGTGTGTGTTTGTGAAATGAAGGCAGGAGGTTGCTCAACTTTGACTGCTGTTCCACAGGCAGCCGTGTGCTATCTGTGATTCTCACTGTATGAATGTGCTTTTTGGCTGGTCAGCAACGGTGGGACCCGCTATTGATTTCTGCATAGCCTTGTGGGTCTGGATAAAGTGTGTGATACAAAACAGAAGCACAAACCGAGAAAGGGTCCTGTCACAACAAAGAAAGTGCTGTTCCACATGAAACGAGGCCTGCGTTTTCTATATGACAAGGTATGTGAGGATGTAAGTAAGTGCACACAGACACACACTCCAGATTTATGTACAGACAAGAAGGATTTGTATCTCAGGCTAGATGGTAGATTCTCTCCACTGACTCAGATAAAGAGGAAGAAAGAGAGCGAGGGAGAGAAATACGTCACACGTTGCAAAACATGGATCCTTGAAGCAAGAAACAACTGTTATGTGTTAATAGTAGATAAGACACATGCTATCTACAAACCTGCAATGTCATCTTGCTGTTATCAAAATCTCCTACAGGGAGAAAGCTCACTAAACCAGTCAAGAACAGCTCCAGGGCACCCAAAAAAATAAACATAATATTGATAAAATTAACAAACAGAACACAACCTCCATATAATATACTTAATAAGAATATACTAATATAATAATAAGAAAAATAAATGCAATGTTAACATTGGCATCCAGTATATCTTACGTTTATCATGAAATATCCACAAGGCAGCTACATACTTATAATTTGATTTTGTGACAAAACACTACTAAGACATGGCTTTTTGTCTGTTTGTTTGTTTTTATTTAGAATTTTGTTTTTGTTTACATGTCAAAAGGACATCAATCAACATTAAGTGAAAATGGGTCAAATTCAATATTCTCAAATTCATATATAATATAGATATATATATATATATATATTATATATATATGAATTTTGAGAATATTGAATTTTACCTTTTAACTTAATGTTGATTTTTATATATATATAATTATATATTATTATTATTTTCTTTCTTGTGAATAAAAATATTGAACAGTATCGCTATATTCATACTTACATAATAGTAATTGTACTACCTTTAATTTATTAATATTTGAATATTATATTTACAATATTGCTGCTGGAACAGCTTCAAAAACAAACTACACTTTGCTTTGTGCCTATTAGCAACTGTTTACTGTAGTAAAACATCTGTAAAGCGAGGCTTTGAGTGGTTTAGTGCTTTATTTAATCAAAGCACTGGAAGAAGTGCTATTTTGTGAATATAGTCATGCTCCCGTACATAGACCTGTGGGTTGTAGAACATCTAAAAATCTGCGAGACAAAAAGAGCCGGTGATATCTGGGACAGCAGGAAACCTCTGAGACACATAATTTTGGGCGAGAACATCTCGGTGTAAGTAGCGTGAGCACCTGGACACGACTGACCTGACCAGGACAGACAAAGCAGCTGCGATGTCCAGGATGTACTTAGAGAACAGACTCAGGTCTTTCAGCAAGTACAGCTGCTAGAGCAAACGCAGCCGCTTTTTCTACTTTTCTACACTGTAATGTGCTGAGGGGGCAGAATCGGCCCGAGCGACTCCAAATGCTCAATCAAGTAGGCCAACTGTGTTATCAGACTCAAACTGGCCTCACTGAGGGCAGCGCTGCAGGATGTTTGGTGTAATTGGACTCCACTGGGAGCAGCATCACCGCATCCGTCACTGGAGCTGCCTGATTGGCAGATCAACATGTAAATCTGACTCTGGGCGACTTCATGGACTTAATCATTCGGTTTGACCCTGGAGCACAAACAGGATCGAACGAGCGCATATTTACATGATATTATGACAGTCTATCACACACAAGTCCAGATATGGACTCAACTTCTACTGCCTGGAACGCAAGTGGAAAAGTACTGTGGCTGCTTCTAATTACATACTGGAATAATTGGGAAACCATTATTATGCTGCTGAGCAAAGAGAAGACAGGACATACAAGAGATCACATTTTGCATCAACTATATGAACTAATAGGCCAACTAACCCTTTATAGAGCGCACTAGTGCCCACTTTTTCAGCCCCGTTGGTTCTGGAAGTATTTTTTCCATTCATTTCTCCCATAGGGATTTTTTAAAACTCTTTGTTAAAGTGTTATAAGTCATGGACCAAAACAACCAGTTATGAGGTAAAGCACAACATTACAAACTTTGATTTGAAGCAAAAAAGTATTTGAAAATCAGAAAAAAGGCAAAGGTACAAGACTATGTACACAATGAGGAACATAACTACAATCCCACAAGGCACTGCACATGACAATCTAATTTTCCAAACAATAGTAAAATATAAAATTATTCATTTAAAGTTGTTGATTGTATCTAGAAACAATAGATTTAAGTGCAAAATATGTGTGTACATAAACACTCACAAATATTTCAGTATTTTCATTCCTGGTGCTTCACGGGAGTGGGTGGAGCTCTTTTGGTGCAGCTCTCTGATTGGTGGAATTTTCTCTACAGCATCATGGGCAATGTGATTTTTCATCATGAATTCCACTATTAAGCATGTTTATTTTAAAAATAAGCTGAATTTATGCAAACAGGTGTTTTTTTTTCAAAAGCATACACCATCGATTAACAACCTTGGAGCACATAAGATGTCTGTCTTTAAAGGTTTATTAGTTGTTGTTAAAAATTAAGTTCACTAAAAGACATTTTTACTTCCAGAACCTGACTGTTGCGCTCTATTAAACCCCATCTTAGAGTGTTACTGACCAATGCTGCCTTAGCAACTGTTCCTGTCTGCCATTCTATTAGAACTTTCACTCTTTTCAAATATAAGCCTATGGAGGATTGTGTGTTTGGATAGTTTTAATGCAAATGTTTTATGTGAACATTTGGTCGCAAATGTTGTTGCTGGATCAAATATGTGACCCTGGACCACAAAACCAGTCATAAGGGTCAATTTGTTGAAATTGAGATGCATACATCATCTGAAAGCTGAATATACAAGCTTTCCATTGATGTATGGTTTGTTTTTGGCTGAGATACAACTATTTAAAAATCTGGAATCTGAGGGTGCAAAAAAATCTATAAATTGAAAGAAATAACCTTTAAAGTTGTCCAAATTAAGTTCTTAGCAATGCATATTACTAATCAAAAATTAAGTGTTGATATATTTACAGTAGGACATGTACGTAATATCTTCATGGGACATGATCTTGACTTAATATCCTAATGATTTTTGGCATAAAAGAAAAATCAATCATTTTGTCCCACAAATATTGGTACAAATATACCCGTGCTACTTATGACTGGTTTTGTGCTCCAGGGTCGCATATAATAGTGACACAATGTACTTTTTCCAATTTAACATTATTAATGTAGCAATTTAGTAACTGAACATTTTATTTAAAAGAACATCAGATACAAATGCTCTGAAATGTTGTAATTCATTCTTGCCCACTTAATATCAAATACATTTTTACCACTTTATGAGCACATTTGACTGAAAATCTAGCTGTTCACTGAAATTTCCAGCTCATATGGGACAAAGCTTGAAGAACTACAAAACAGGCTACTTTTTAATACATCAAAATGTAATGTCTCCCAGCATGCAGCATGACTTTTCTTTAGCACTTGTATGCACTACAAAAGAGCCTTTCTCTGAGAGAAGGTAATTATGCAGCAGATGTTTTGGTATTGTATAATTTAGTCTAAAATTGCTCTATATGAATAAACTCAAGTCCATTTTTGTTCCTTTGTTTTTTGTTTCCCTAACCTGTGGTCATCTGAGCAAGAGACCCCATATGAAAACATCCTCCCGTTTCTCAATTCAGCTCATGCAAATTCAATCTAGCTGCACTGAGGTAGATAATTAAACAGTTTTAATTGTGTTTGCACACGGCTCTTCTTGGAGGAGCTGTGCAATTGAGAAACTGACTTGAAGTAGACCTTTCAATGTCACATACTTGTGAAAATCTCCTGTCATCTGGCACAATGACACGTGTGCACATTCAGAGAATTATGAAAGTATGAATTGCATTAACCTTGCGATAAAAGCAAAAAAAAAAACTAAAAAAAAAACCTAAATAAATAAAAATGTAATTAAAAAGGGGGAAAAAAATGTTCAAAAACCAAGGCAAACATATTTTTTTCTTCTTTCTTTTTCTTTTTAATTTGTCATGTATGCATGACTAAAGGAAATATATATATATATATATATATATATATATATATATATTAGATATAGATATAGTATACTATATATATATATATATAATATATATATCTATATTATATATATATTAATATAATTATTAATATAATTTATATTAATTTTTAAAATTAATTGAGATATATTTTTTTTTCAAAAAACTTCAAAATGACGATTATAATAATATAATATATATATATATATATATATATATATATATATATAGATATATTTAGATATTATATATATATATATATATAATATATAATATCGGTCCATGTTGGGCCAATGCAAAATGTATTTTTAAAACCACCTTTGGACAATTAGATTTAAGATATATATTAAACACGCCAAAATCTAGTTTGGAAATATAATATATATATATATTTTTTTTTATTTTTTTTTTTGGCGATGGGATATGGCGTGTCAATTTTAGAATAATTATAAATTATAAAAGGTAAAAAGGAAATATCATCCTGATTGATTTTTAAATGTCTCATCCAAGAGAGTGATTTAATAGGCGGCAAGATTTTTTTTAATCACCTTAAATAAACACTTTTTTTTCTTAAAAGACAGTTATTTATTGACATGCCTATCAATGCCTTAGTCTTCATTTGCAACAACACTGATGGTATTTTCAGACATATCTGCTGGTGTTCAGGCTGTCCTCGTCTCCAAACTCATCTGCGGGAGGCCTGTGCGGCCCAACGCAGGAGGAAACACACCAGGGAAACGCAGGAACTGTAGTGACTGGAGCTCATTAAGGAAAGCAATACGCCTGTGAAAGCGCATCAGCATTCTTGCATGATAAATGTGCTAGATTTGTTTTCTATGAAGTGAAATTAACTAATCTTTTCATGGCAGAGAAAGTGTGTTGAGCGTGCAGCAGCGGTGTTTGTTACTCATCACATCCTCCTGAACTCAAGATTGAGACTATTTGCAAGAAAAGTTGAGAAATTGACTGTGGATCCTTCACAGTCAAATTTAAGAGGATTAGTGACTTTATGCTTTGATGACACACAATCATTTTTAAACTGAAAGCTCAAGCATAAGCGGTGAAATACATACTGCAAACAATTTAGTTAATAAGTTAAAGCAGTTACACATGCTATTGTCAGTAGTTCAACGAGTCAGAAGAAAGAATTGCAAAAATAATCACCCTCAGCGCATGAAATTAAAGCATTTCATCTAGCATATAAAGCTATAATAGACTTTTAGGTATTAACAAGGGAAGCACTCATAAATTTACAATACCAGCAGCTGGCATTTACCCCTGCAGACATTTTTATTGTGTAAAGGTTGCTCTGTCATAGCCGGAGAGACTTTATCAACCTCTCCGTTATGATTCATTAAAGTAGCAACTTTGCATAGATAATTCAGTCTTGTATGAATTCAATGAAAAATGTTTGAGTTCTTATTGAGATTTTGAGTTTCGGTAACAAATCTTGAACACCATTTGAGAATTTGAGATCTATTCTGATGTTACAGAGGAAACGTGAGATTTAGGGCCTTTTGTTCTGGAGAAAAATCAGAAAAGCATGAATTGTGGGTAATACTGTAGATATGAGTCACATATCATACCTCAAAATAGAAATGCACTGTAATGCAAACCGTTGAGTTTTTATAGGTGAGCAACTATCCAGGGCTAAATGAACTAGCAAATTAATCAACTTACATTTATTTATACTGCACTTTATACCATACAGATTAACTGCTTCAAAGCAGCTTCACAGTAATAAACAAGAAAATAACATCAATATTAATGCTGCAGTTCTTTAGTTATGAAACTAATTAAATATCAGCTGTAAAGCAGCTGTGAAAAGACATTAGTGTCATTATTCAGCTTCAGCATTATTTTAGTTCAATAACTGTGTGAATGTTAGCTATGAAGAGAACTCAGTTCCGCTATAAAGCAGCTCTACAGAAAACAGTAGCGTTATTTTTCACCTCAATTTAGTTCAGTTTTGATTCAGTTTAGTTCAAGAATAGTCCACATTTTATCCAGCAATAAGCAGCTCCAGAGAAGACAGCAGAGTCATTATTCAGCTCAAGTCGGTACAATGTTGATTCAGTTCAGTTCAATGACTGTGTTTGTGGAGTTTTTATTAACCCTCTGGGGTCTGAGGGTGTTTTGGGGCCCTGGAGAAGTTTTGGCATGCCCTGACATTTGTTTTTTTCAGTATCTTAAAAAAAATATTAATGGCTAAAGTCTGATAACACTGTATTCAGCACAAACTGGGCTACAATAATATGGGAGCAGCATGAAAGTACATGTTTGTGTTTTTGAGAAAAAAACAATGTTTATGCGTGGTTTTTTAAGTCACTAAAATAAGGTCATAAAACACATACAGAATATTTGTTCACAAGACTTTTGAGAACTGGATGTGGTAGACTATAGTTTTTGCTACAAAATGATGTGAAAATTATCATGTTCACTTATTCACAGAAAACAATATATTGATTTAACATTTGTAAAACATGTTTTGTGATAGAATGCCCTTATGTGAGGGAGTGACAATGGCCATGAATATTTAGTGATTCACACCTGAGAGACAAAGGGTCTCCCATAATGGGCCATCAATATAAATGTGACTGAGGCAGGAAAGAAAGAGTGTGAGGAGAGTAAAATAATGTGGGTTTTTGATTATTATTTGTATTTTATTTACAACACAGTATAATAAAAATGTGAAGGTCAAGGACACATGATTGAACATACTGATCTGAACACTGAGACTTGAACAGTAACACACCTTTGTGCCAAACAATTATAGACTCTAAAATCATAGTGTTAACACTACTTTTATATCTTGTGGTTTTATATGTTATAAAACATTAAACACATCCTGGCGTTGTGAGACATTTAGACAATGAAATGACATGCATTTCAAAATGTTTCACTTGATTTCATTCATGTAGTCAGAAATTATAGTTTGGGAAAAGTCTAACTAGTAAAATGTGTACAAGTTATGTCACAATACCATGATGCGTCTCTAGGCTACTCACAGAATGATATTCTCCACAGGCCATATAAGCATCGCCGGACAGACCAGACGAGTACCTACAGACCCGGGAGGGGAGGCATGGTTTGCCCTGCTGGGTGGAGTTGTCAAGAACATATGCGTATTTTTTTGCATATTTGTCACACTTAAAAGATTCAGATCATCAAACAAATGTTTATATTAGACAAAGATAATGCAAGTAAATACAAAATGCAGTTTTAATGACATTTCATTTATTAAGGGAAGAAGCTGTCCAAACCTACCTGGCCCTATGTGAAAAATTAATTGGCCGCTTCTGTTAAATCATGAAAGAACTGTGATAACCACATTATTTTAGAAACGAGTTACATTTCACTAGCCCCACCCAGGCCTGATTACTGCCAGACCTGTTCGCAAACAAGAAATCACTTAAATAGAACCTCTCTGACAAAGTGAAGCATGCTTGAAGAGCAACACACCATGCCACGATCTAAAGAAATTCGAGAACAGATGAGAAACAAAATGCCATGTATCAGTCTGGAAAGGATTATAAAGACATTTCTAAGGCATTGACCATTATCCACAAATGGAGAAAACTTAAAACAACGGTGAACCTTCCCAGGAGTGGCCAGCCAACAAAAATTACTCCAAGAGCACAATGGGATTTGACTACTCATCCAGGAGGTCATAAAAGAACCCATAACAATATCTAAAGAACTGCAGGCCTCACTTGTCTCAATTAAGGTCGTTGTTCATGATTCAACAATAAGAAAGAAACTGAGCAAAAACCACATCCATGGGAGAGTTCCAAGGCAAAACCTACTGCTGACCAAAAAGAACACAAAGGCTCGTCTCACATTTGCCAAAAATATCTTGTTTATCCCCAAGACTTTTGGGCAAATATTCTGTGGACTGATAGACAAATGTTGAACTTTTTGGAAGGTGTGTGTCCCGTTACATCTGGCGTAAAGCCAACACAGCATTTCATAAAAAGATCATACCAAGAGTCAAACATGGTGGTGGTATTGTGATGGTCTGGGGCTGCTTTGCAGATTCAGGACCTGGATGACTTGCCATAACTGATGAAACCATGAATTCTACTCTCTATCAGAAAATCCTGAAGGAGAAAGTCCGGCCGTCAGTTTGTGACCTCAAGCTCAAGCGCACTCGGGTTATGCAGCAGGACAAGTCAATGGCTCAAGAAAAACAAAATTAAGGTTTTGGAGTGGCCAAGTCAAAGTCCGGACTTAAATCTGATTGAGATGCTGTGGCATGACCTTAAACAGTCTATTAATGCTCGAAAACCCTTCAATGTGGCTGAATTAAAACAACTCCGCAAAGAAGAGTGGGCCAAAATACCTCCACACAAGGGCGAGGTTGAACAGACTCAGGTGTTCCAGTTAAGCGGTCGCAAACGCTTGATTGCAGTTGTTGCAAAGGGTGGCACAAGCAGTTATTAGATTTAGGCGGAAATTACTTTTCACGTAGGGCCAGGCAGGTTTGGACCTCTTTTTTACCTTAATAAATCAAATCATTATTTCAAAACTGCATTTTGTATTTACTTGCATTATCATTGTGTAATATTACAATTTGTTTGATGATCTGAATCTTTTAAGTGTGACAAATCTGCAA
This sequence comes from Sinocyclocheilus anophthalmus, assembly GCA_018155175.1. Lineage (NCBI taxonomy): Eukaryota > Metazoa > Chordata > Actinopteri > Cypriniformes > Cyprinidae > Sinocyclocheilus > Sinocyclocheilus anophthalmus. The sequence continues at coordinate 228,888 of JADLZN010011882.1, read as the reverse complement.
AAAAACGGCACTGTATATATACACACACACAGAAAGTTAAGGCTATTTTAGACTATAGTATGCAACATTGTGTCTATAATAAAAATAAATACATGCATAATTATAATTTCTAAAGTATCTATATACATCTATTTATTTGTTTATTCATTGTTTATTCAATAATAAGAATTTCAAAAAGCCCTCAAAAGTACAAAAGTAATATGCATAATAGTAACAATGCAAAAACTCTTACTGCTCCTACAAATAGGCTTAATTATCTTTATGCAATTAAGAGATTCACTCATGATTTCACAGTGACAAAAAAAACAACACTTTTTCCTACTTGAAAATGGCCTTTCAAACCCACATAAATAGCATTAAATGTCAAAACAAAATTATGTAACATTGGGAAGAAGAAAAAAAACATCTTACTGGCATAATTTTCTTGTGTACAAAATGTATGTTCATCTTTCCTTCCTCTTTTGGGGTAAAAATAACGTGTTCAACAAAACATGATGTCAATGGTATTGATATCAAAACTACAGCATGAGTTTAATAATAAATTATTCTACAACTATTCTTCATTATATGCTTTGATATAAAGACTGCTGACCACCCTGATAAACAGTGTGAATTATAACATTTCAAGTTTTACTGGTACACTAGAAGTAAAGAAAATTATAAATTACATATAGAAATTATTTAAAAAAAACACAGTTAAAGTACAAAGCAGTTCATGATCATTTTACAGTTCACCTTCATCTGACTGCTACATTTTGCCCTTCTCTTATACTAGCAGGATAATTAAACTCGCTCATTACAATAACACGTCATTATAACTCCCAGGTGATCTAATATAAAGCCGGCGTGTGATCCGTGTGTAAGAGCTCATACGTGTGTGAGTGTGTGTGAGTGTAAATGCCACACTGCCCACCCGGCGTGTCACACGGAGCAGAGGTGACGTGATAGGCAGGTGTGACATTTACCCTTATAATTTCATCCTCCCGTCTCCCATCCATCTATGTCCATGTTAAACACACACACACACACACACACACACACACACTCACACACCTCTGCTCATGGCTCAAACTCGGGGGGTTGCGTCTTTGTGTGTTGCCGCCTCCCTTCATGTCTATACAACTCCACACTACACATGACTAATTATCCACACATCAAATAATCACCATACTCTCTGTTGTGGCTTTCTATCTATCTACTATCTATCTATCTATCTATCTATCTATCTATCTATCTATCTATCTATCTATCTATCTATCTATCTATCTATCTATCTATCTATCTATTTTATTTTGAAAATATTATAAATATTTACAAGTTAACACTGAACCATCAGCACTCTCGCATGACGGTGGTAAGTTTAACAGGCAAACACCACTCACATTTTCGGCAGTCTTACTTAATTTTGTGCTTTAAAATATAGGTGTGGATTGTTGATGCCGTTGGCCTGTTTTGCTGTTAGCAGTCCAGAGGCTGTTGTTAAGATCTATGGCATAATGAATTCCACCAGGTGTCAGCTACTTCAATATTTCAGCCCAAAACCTGACTGTCTTGCCAAGAAGGTAAAGGCCAAGAGAGTGACATTCATCTATACATAGTTGACAACACAGAAGTACAAAATCAATGTCAAAGTCAAATGACTGAAGAAAACCGCACTGAATAGAGCTGGAAGACAAGCTACAGACTATCAATAAACAATCAATGACTGTGTTGACATGCACAAAAATATTCAGATGTCAAACCAAATGTTAATCTGAATGCAACTTGAATGCTGACACCAAGTTTGTTTTAAATTAAATAAGAAAAAAAAGTATTTTTTGTATTTTAAATATAGAAGATTTTCATCAATGTTTATAAAATAACATTTTATAACATTCAATCTCTTTCACAAAAGGAAAAGTTTAAAGCAGATCTTTACAATACTATAACATTTCTTAGTAACCATCTGTGATCCTCAGAATATGGACCTTAATCGAAATGCATGTCAACACTGGTCAATGTCTGTCTGTCTAAATATCTAGAAACATATTAGTTGCAAAATAGCTTCAAGCAATATGAACACAAAGCCAGTGTGGGTGGCCTGCTTATCCATTTCAGCTATTGTGGATTGTGTCAGTTTTATTTGGCATACTGTTGACAGAGTTTTGGCAGCTTTGAATGCGATGAAGAAAGCAGCAGCAGTGCAGCAATTTGAGCGAGCAGCACCAAACACAAAGCGAGACAGATCCAGATAGAAACATTTAGAAAAATGAGAATTCTGCTCGTATGACTTTTAGGGACTCGTCTGCACCCGGAGGACATGGTGAGGGGCTTTAAAAATCCAGGGCGTCACTCTCAATTCCACTCAATTCCTTTCGAATGCACACTGCTTCGGTAATTTCGCATGATTTATTTACTTTTTGCCAGAGGGTGAGGCAGAATGCTCAAAGATTATTCCAGAATCCCTGCTTTTTTCAAACAGACACCAGCATCGAATGCTTCATTGCACTAGAAAGACTCATTTAAAGAGATTTGATATTTTTAGTTTGACGTTTTAATGTAATTTCCCAAAGAACATGCTTCTGTCGTCTAAGGAGCCATATTTAACTCTTTGAGGTTCAGGTATAGAATTTTCTTCAAGTTCAAATATTCAGTTTGAACAACATTAACCTCCAATGCTCATTTTAAACCTTAATCTTCATTCTGAGTCCAGTTGGTTGACCCAACCACTAGCTAGCAATCCAAATATATACCAACCTGCAATGTGTTTCTAAAAAATATCTGCAATTTGAGTGTTTTATCTGTGGTTTGGTGTATTTTATCTTTCGTGCGTCACTGAAAATTATTTTAAAATTAAAATTGCTGGACCCCAGTCACACCCTTCCATTAAACACTAAAAATGTGCATCAATCTGGTAATGAAAATTCAATGCAGCAAATAAATAATTAATAATAATAATAATAAACATATTTCTCGTTCATATCTCAATTTCTGAAAATACAATTTTTAAGCCTATATATGCAACTGATTTTTTTTTTTTTTTACAATTTTCAATTAGTGTACATTTTTCCATTCCAGTTACATTTGCATCTTCTGCATTATTTTATTTTTTTCAAAAATATTTTACTTGCAATTTCTGAATTACAGATAAAGCAAGTAGTAAGATGTAAATATGACCCTGCTCCTGAATGAATGAATGAATGAATATGTTTGAGAAATTCACTGAGGAAGGTAACTTTATCTAGCTGCAAAAAAAAAGAGAGAAAAAAGCAGGCCATATTTCACTAAAATAACTAAAAGTATACTATAACAGTTTAATATAGCAGCAGTTAGTTTTGATTGAAAGCCAATTCCTGTCCATACTTTTGAACATAATGATGAATCATATGCAAATCAAATTAAATAACAATGTCCAAATTCCACAGAAACCACAATAAATAAATATTATATTATAATCAAAATGCTATCAAAAAAATTGTTTACTTCACACTGTATTAAAACCAAGCATGTTTCTTCTCATCTCGTGATGAGCATTATTAGAGGCCACCGTTGTTGTTTACTAAGTGATTGCTACGTATAGCGGAGCACAGAAAAAACGACAGTCAAATCAATTAGCAAAAAGTGCAAATGGCTTCCTTCGCCTCTCACATGCAAGCTAGCTAATCCATTTGGATGATGAATCCATTGTTTACACTGCTCAAAGACATCTCTGCTGGATAAAAAAAACTAATCTAATTAACCTTTCACAGTGTTTCCAAATCAGAACCCATTCACCACATTCTTCTTTCTCTCTCCTCCTCCTTCTTCCATGTCCCTCTTTGTCTCTTTCCCTGGGCTCCAGTGCATACGCATATTGCCTTCAGACTGCCTATTCTCTCTTACGCACCATTTGAAATGAGTTCTTCAAAGTTGCAGCCTAATCTATTCTTTATTAGCTTCCTTAAAGTAATTACTCCTCCAGGGCCGAGGCGCCACACTAAAAAGGAAATGGAGAAGTCAGAGTACCGGTATCTTTTCCTGTGTGTTCTGCGACTCCATCTCTCTGCTCTTTGACACGGCTGATTTGAAAGTGCTGTTTATTACGCCGGCCCTGACATCGCACTTTTGGGTGCCGACTTAGTTTAAAGGGATCCTATTATGCTCTTTTACAAAAGGGCCTTTCGCACCGCTTTAGTTCCAGAACTAAATGGACAGTACTAAAGTACTGGGACGATTTTGCGCAAACTATTTCCCAGTACCATTTAAAGGGTTGCATTTGCACCGACAGTGTGTACTAGGAACCGGTCGATAGCGACGTCATTTGTGCGCGGCGTTCAACAACGGAAACAAAGAAGAACAACGTTAACAACAGAAGGATGGAGGATGCTGTGATCGGAGCTGTGTTTTTGTTGTGTCTCGCGGGTTTCACAATAATGGGCATGGAATGTCGACGTATACGTAAAGCGATTGAAAGAACGGAAAGGAGGACTAAGAATCTCCAACTACAACTGACAGTGCTACATTTGCTACAAGTGCCTGCACTTCAGCGTCCGTCCATCTATCGCTGTTCTCCATACTTGCGAAATAAGTTGAGACAATGTTTACAGTATTTTTACACGGCGTTTTAAATCATGGCGGGTGAGGGCGTTTTCATTCGTGTTTGGTCAATCAATGTCTACTTGCGTCACGTTTAGTACCAGTTGTGCTGGTTAGACCCTGCTCCGGAGTAGGAGCTAATTTGGTTCTCGAAAAAGGCAGTCCGGTACTAAAATCGCACCCAGTTCCGGCGGTGCGAAAACGCCAAAAAGTGGGTAGTTCCACAATTAGTTCTGGTACTACGAAAAGGTTCCTGCGGTGCGAAAGGCCCTAAAGTCTTGATTTTGTTTTGGGGGTGTACTAGAACAGGCTCTCATACTAGGTTGTTCGAAAAACACATTATTTCAACACCTCTCTCCCCAGTCTGGCATGAAAGGCTCGAATAGTTCCTGTATCAAATGAAGGCCCGCCTTCTGAAATACGAAATGTGCTGTGATTGGTTAGCTGGGCCAGTGTGTGTTGTGATTGGAAGCACTCGGCTCCTGGTCGGGAAATGTCATGCCCCTTGCCATAGCCGCCTGTGAGCTTCAGTGTTAATATTGCGTCAATATCAAATCAATTTGAGCGCGATTTAAACCCAGATGATTGTAACCACTCTAAGTTCGTCTGCCTTGGGAAAGCTAGCGTGTCTCCGACATAGTGATAACACTCGTTGCCTTCTCTAGTGCAGCTCAACCAGGTCTCGTCCCATTCGTCGATATTTGTGATATCACAAATCCCGGAAAATATGCGTTGTAGTCCAAACGAGTCATTCGTTGTAGCTTTTGAAAAGTGATTTCTGTTAAATAAAATATCTCCTTTTGAAGTGGACTTTGAGCTTTGTAACTTTGCAGATCTTTTTTATGCTCAAACAGCAACATTACAGACTAACTAAAGTTGAAAAAGTGAAAAAGCATAATAGGACCCCTTTAAGAAGATTTTGCCCTCGTCAGACTTCATCTGGCAACTTCAGGTTCTTATTTTCTTATTAAGTTTGCTTTTCTGAGCTGTTAATGTTGGCTTATTTGAAAGCACAAGTTTCGTTGAGTTCCCTCTCGACCTCTTCTCGTCAAAAAAACCCCCCCCCCCCCCCAACCCCCCCTGTGAGATTTGCTGAATCTCAGAGCTATGATTATGCATTATATCGACCAGCCTGTTATTATTTCTCCTCCAATATGTGGTTTTTACATTTTCTGAAAACGCGAGTGTGTTTTGAACAAGGGGTCAAAGTTCACCTGCTTAGCATGACCCACTTAGCTTTGCTAGTTGATAACTACATCATATGGACCAAAAAACACATCTTTCTTCATTGACGGACATTCAGAACTTAGATGTTTTAGTAGTTTTTGAAAGCATGAAATGGACTTTTACTCTTTAGCATCAAATTACTGAACATCCAGACTGTGCACGTACTTTTGATGTCATCAGTCAATCGGTGCTGTCATTATGTCATTTCCTGCGGCTCTAGATTGATTAATCACCTGACATTTACAGCTCAAATGATAGGCTCAAGATGCAGAAAGCGGAATTACATATTAGAGGAAAAATAAGGTCTGTGGTTAGTGTTCACATTTTATCCCTGCATCAATTACAGAGAGTCATAGCTCAAACATAATTTCACAGTTTTAAATGAAATCAGTTTATAGTTAAAAAATGTAGGGCTATATTGGTAAGAAGTTGCTACAAATTGTAAATACCAAAAACATGTTATATGTACAATGTACTTATATATAATATGACAATCAAATTTATAAAACATTTTCATATAGACATGTTTTTTGTATTTACACTCTCAAAAGTTTGAAATAAATTATAATTTTAATCATCACGGTTGCATTAAATTGATCAAAAGTGACAGTAAAACATGTTTCACATGTCAAAAAATGCTATTCTTTTGAAAGCAGTGCACATTTTCCACATTGATAATAATCAGAAATGTTTCTTGAACAGTAAATCAGCATTTTAGAATGATTTCTGAAGGATCGTGTGACACTGAAGACTGGAGTAATGATGCTGAAAATGTAGCTTTGCATCAAAGCAATAAATTACTTTTAAAATGTTAAGATAGAAACAGCTAGTTTAAATTGTTAAAACATTTTTTAATTTTTACTGAATTTTTTGATTGAATAAATGCAACCATGGTGAGTATAAAAGACTTATTTCAAAAACATTCAAAAATCGACCCCAAACTTTTGAACAGCAGTGTAGATGCATAAATATCTCTACAGTTTAAATTGTGCCAGTACGTCTAAATCAGCAAGAAAACATTATGAATACCTACAAAAACAAATGGCATCTTGCTGATTTAGTAATAATCTCAGCAAACACCTCCAAATAAAATCACTGGAGAAAAAGACTAAATTATCAAGACTAAACACCATTAACTCTATGATTTCAAACTGAAAGCTTATTTTGCATATACTTTTAGGAAAAACAGAGTCATCACTAAACCAGATCAAGGACACAGGTGCAGATCTACTGGCCCTAAAAGCCATTTCAGCACAGATATATTTCAGCGCTCGTGTTTGTGAGAGTCTGATGTCTTTAGTTTGACTCTGTTGACTTACTTTCACCACTCCAAATAAGATACAGGCACCATGACAATAGCATTTCGTTATGAAGCTTGCATCGCATAACTCTTGAACCCCAGAGAAACGGTGCTCCACTTTAGACGACGCATGACCTGAACCTGAGTGGAACTAATCGCTGCTGAAAATGAACTGCTAGGCAGTTTATTAACAGAAACAAATGGATAAAAAGTTCTATTCATAGACCGGGATGAAAATGAAGAGACGGAAGTTCAAGGAAAGACTTATCTGAAAGTGAAATGAGAAGGAACTTTTAGGATGCATGCTTTAGAACAGAAATATTCAAAGTTATTTACGGGCTGCATGAGTGGATTTTGATTTAGCACATGCAACACAACACAACACAAGTCAATCAGGTTTTGAACAACCTGATGGTGTGTAAATTATGACAGAAATGTCATTTTTGGGAGCTTAAACAAAAACACAAGCTTTGCACTTCTATGAATATGACATAAAATAAAAATTTAAATTATTTCATGAAGTCTCTGGTGAACACAAGCAAAACCTGGGTAAAACATGATATCTTTGCAACATCACAATCAATAAGAGCGTTCATCAATCTGCGTGAGGCGATGCGAGGGCGCAGTTCCTTTCGCTGCACTTTCATCTAGTGCGCAATTGACAGAGAGCAGCAGTATTGACTGCTTCACATGTGGTAAATCTTAGCAGCAACAGCTCACAGCATTTAGCTAAACAAAACACATGATTGATAGACACTGCTGGTAATGAGGTTAACGAAGAAAGTCACGGCTGAAGCTTTGCCAACTGCATAGATAAAGAGAATTAGAAAAGAAAGAAAAAACAGCATCAGTGTGCACCATATGAAGCGTGAGGCCTGTTCCAAAACATAACGAGCTCCCTCGCTGTCTGCTGCTTATATACTGTAGGAAGCTAAAGCAGAAATGGAGTCTCAAAAGAAACTGATTTGAAATGCTTATCATGAGTAGAAACTTTCACTCAAGACAACTAACACTCACACTATAATTATAATGCATAATAAAGCATGTCAATAACCTGGTTCAAAACTAGCTTATGGATACACAGCCAGCTTCTGAATATCTGACCACTAATGACATATGGCTGGTAAAAAAGGCAAGCTGATGACCACCTCATGGTGGTTTATCTATGCTCTCCAGGAAGTAAAATGATTTTTAATATAATTTCCAAAATGTCAAACTCCATATATTTTGCTTGAAAATCTTTGCTCCTGTATATATAAATATTTGTCATTTATAATAATAATAACTGACGGTTGAATTAATACAAGAATCACGGCAGTATACATAATGGCATTACTTTATATTTATGATAAAATGCTTATATATGTAAATATATTGTAAAAAAGAAATATGACAATTATGTATATTTAAGTATACAAATAAAATAATGATAATGTTATACTGATGTTGAAAAATCTATAATCATGCAGATACAGTGGGTACAGAAAGTATCAGACCCCCTTAAATTTTTCACTCTGGAATATTGCAGTCATTTGCTAAAATCATTCAAGTTAATTTTTTTCCTCATTAATGTACACACCAGCACCCCATATTGACAGAAAAACACAGAGTTGTTGACGTTTTTGCAGATTTATTAAAAATGAAAAATTGAAATATCACATGGTCCTAAGTATTTCAGACCCTTTGATCAGGATTAGGAAGCACCCTTTTGATCTAATACAGCATGAGTCTTTTTGGGAAAGATGCAAAAAGATTTTCACACCTGGATTTGGGGCTCCTCTGCCATTCCTCTTTGCAGATCCTCTCCAGTTCTGTCAGGTTGATGGTAAACGTTGGTGGACAGACATTTTTAGGTCTCTCCAGAGATGCTCAATTGGGTTTAAGTCAGGGCTCTGGCTGGGCCATTCAAGAACAGTCACAAGTTGTGAAGCCACTCCTTCGTTATTTTAGCTGTGTGCTTAGGGTCATTGTTGGAAGGTAAACCTTCGGCCCAGTTTGAGGTCCTGAGCACTCTGGAGAAGGTGTTCGTCCAGGATATACCTGTACTTGGCCACATTCATCTTTCCCTCGATTGCAAACAGTCGTCCTGTCCCTGCAGCTGAAACACCCCCACAGCATGATGCTGCCACCACCATGCTTCACTGTTGGGACTGTATTGGACGGGTGATGAGCAGTGCCTGGTTTTCTCACACATACCGCTTAGAATTAAGGCCAAAAAAGTTCTATCTTGGTCTCATCAGACCAGAGAATCTTATTTCGCACCATCTCACAACTCCATGCGGGCTTTCATGTGTCTTGCACTGAGGAGAGGCTTCCGTCGGGCCACTCTGCCATAAAGCCCCGATTGGTGGAGGGCTGCAGTGATGGTTGATTTTCTACAACTTTCTCCATCTCCCGACTGCATCTCTGGAGCCTAGCCACAGTGATCTTTGGGTTCTTCTAAACCTCTCTCACCAAGGCTCTTCTCCCACGATAGCTCAGTTTGGCAAGACGGCCAGCTCTAGGAAGGGTTCTGTCGTCCCAAACGTCTTCCATTTAAGGATTATGGAGGCCACTGTACTCTTAGGAACCTTAAGTGCAGCAGAAATTTTTTGTAACCTTGGCCATATCTGTGCCTTGCCACAATTCTGTCTTGAGCTCTTCAGGCAGTTCCTTTGACCTCATGTTTCTAATTTGCTCTGACATGCACTGTGAGCTGTAAGGTCTTTATATAGACAGGTGTGTGGCTTTCCTATTCAAGTCCAATCAGTATAAGCAAACACAGCTTGACTCAAATGAAGGAGTAGAACCATCTCAAGGATGATCAGAAGAATGGACAGCACCTGAGTTAAATATATGAGGGTCACAGCAAAGGGTCTGAATACTTAGGACCAGGTGATATTTCAGTTTTTTTTTTTTATAAATTAGCAAAAATTTCAACAATTCTGTGTTTTCTGTCAATATGGGGTGCTGTGTGTATAATGAGGAAAAAAAAATTAAATAAATGATTTTAGCAAAAATGGGACCTTGCATATAACAAGAGTGAACAAAGTTAAGGGGGTCTGAATACTGTCTGTACCCACGTTATATATATATGCATCAAAATAAGCAAAATATTATATTTTTCTAAACCATCGATACTGTATATATATATTTTTTTTTACATATTTTGTACTGTATGATTTCTATATCATTTTCTATAGCAGGCTTTACAGGGTTAAGAAACAGCATTTCTTATTCATAATTTTCATTATTGAATTAATAATTAAATTTGTAAAATCCATGTTGCCTTTGCTGGATGAATTTGGATTAGCATTCCAGCAAACTGCTCTTACTGTTTCTTACTATTTATATATATTATGAAAAACTTTGTAGTGACCTTGTTGCACAGCATTCTGGCATTGCCTTTTTTTGCAAAGGATGCAGTGCTGCCTTCGATTTTGGCTGAAACGAGGCAACTTAAAAACAGCATAATTTAGCTGCTGTTTGCAACAGCCTTCATGTACGGAGCAAACCTACGATGCCTTGGCTAGGTGTTGGAACAGAGCTGATGATTCACAAGTTGGTCACACTGTCAGGAGAGTTTTAAGTCTTGGAGAGAAAGCCCTGAAGAACAGTTTTGATATTACATTACACGTGTCAAGGAGGAGGAGGCCAAAAAATTAGCAGCGAGCTCCAACTCTGCTCTCCAGTCTAATTAACTGCTGAACACTTGTCATATCCTGATCCAGAACTTGGTCGAAATCCAGTTTTTACCACGTTCAGCGATGGTCCACAGTCTAATATAATTGTGTGTGTACGACTGGGACACATGAGCGTATCTGAACCCAGATACGAGCAATAATTGAACGCAAAAGCATAGCAGCCATTACTGAAATGTCTTTGGGAGAAAATCATTGCATTAACAACTTTCTGCAACCATATAAACTCAAACGACACTACTTCAACTTGCAGTTCATCCAAAAAATTAACATCTTGACAACTTTTACTTGCTACTATTTTCATAATCGACTAGTTGTTGGGTTGTCTGTCGAGTACAAATTGGCAGATTTGGACGTTCACACATGTTCCTGTGTTCAAAAACAGCTGGATGGAGCACAGCAGACTGGAAGACAACGCAGCGGGCTCCTTATTCAGTCAAACACAAAAGAAAAAATACTGCCGAATGTCCACGTAATGGGGATTGGGGCTGTTAGACTAAAAAAAAAACACGGTAACTGCAGTCCATTTGACTTGTGCACTTTACTCCAAGTCTATTGAAGCTTTTGTGTGAGAAAAGACCGATACTTAAGCCATTATTTGCTGAAAATCTCCTCTTTCACCACAGCTTTCAAATCCCATTTAGTGCAAATATGGCAAAACGTGACTTACTTAAACAGAAAAAGGAGTGCAAATGAGATCAACAGCAGTCATTTATAAATTGCCCCAAACTCCTTCCTGAGTTGGGCTTATCAATAAGTGTTCTTTTGTGTTAATGTTGCAAGCTGTTCTGTGAAATAGTTGGTTGGTTAGGTTTGCTTCAGACTGGCTGGCGCTAGGATCTGGACAGATTTATGACGTTGTCTTGTTATCTTGGGCCTCTTTGTGGAATTTGGCTCTTTGGGTTGTTCAACACCAATCTAATCAAATCTTAAATTGTCTGATTCACTCTGATACCCTACATTATAAATGTCTTTACTGTCCCTTTGGTCAATTTAAAGTGCTCTTGCTGAGTCTCCTGTGCTTTACATTTATTTGATCAAACATACAGTAACACTAATATTGTGAAATATTATTACAGTTTGAAAGAACCATGTTATATTTGAATATATTTTACAATGCAATTTATACCTGTGAAGCAAGCGGAAGCAGCACAGTACTCTAGTCTCAGTGCCTCTAAGATCATTCTAATATGCTGATAAATTGCAATACTATTTCACAAAACATTAGCATTTTTTTCTGTATTTTTGAGCACATAAATGAAGCCTTGGTGAGCATAAGAGACTTTTTTAAAAACATTTAAAAATCATAAAGTTCCCAAACTTTTCACAAGTACTGTATTACATAAATAATTTAGATTGGTTTTATGTCTGCAAAGGCACCACACAAGCCATGCTAGCTGTTTAAAACAAGATACTAAGCATCATGACTATGGCAAAGAGTAAGGCTGCTCTGGTGCTGCATTTACACAGAAGCAAACCCTAAGACCTAACCTCAACTAAACTTTAACACCATTCATAGTCTGCCCCACAGGCACCGTTCTTCCCTTCAGCAAATGCATCTGAATTAAGCTGAAAGCCCGAAATTCTGATCACAACACATTTTTTTGCCTCTCTAGGCCCCAGACTTGGCAATGAGAGATGAACTGTCTAAAAACACAGCGGTGAAATGTCACATCTCGGTGCGGAGGCACAACAAAGTGAATAAATTCAAACTTACAACACCAGAAACAATAGCTACCCGATGCCTCCGTCCCAACCATGCGCCGAGGCTGACAGCTTCAGAAGTGTAAAATGAAATGAACACAACTAGCAAAGAAAAACACAGGCGACAGCTTTTCAAAAAAGCTCCTGGGGTAACGGTCCCAACATGTTGCTTATTGGCAAACTGACAAAGCAAACTTGAAATTATACAGGAAACGGGATTGGGGAGAAGGTACTGTGAGCGGGATCATTGAATTTAGACATTATAATTATGGCTCCCAGCATGCTGTGGCAGGAGTCTGTGCTATTCACCACGGGACTGTCGAGGTGAAGGAATCACACACCATAAACAACTCGGTGAGTGTCGAGCAGAATTCTTTTCTACTTCCAATTTATCGTTATATTCTTACAATTTACCTTTGTATTTACTAATGTGGTAGTACAGCCACCACCTGCTGCACAAAAAAAAAAGAAAACAAATATCCTAGTGCTCAAGTTAAAATAAACAGTGAGAGGAATGTCTATATATTAATTGAGCATCCAGTTGCTCTAATTTGCTTTCAATATTAGAAAATACAAAAATAAAAAATAAACAACCAAAGAAATATAATGCAATAATTAATACAATAATTGTAATCATATTATATTATTTTAAGTTATTATTTCTGTTCCAAAAAGTATACACTATACAATGTATCTATCTGTATGTATTCTATATGTTTTTTTATACCCCAGTATTTCAGAGTATAAAAAAGTACACTTTCAAATGACTCAAGAATAAGTTTTGAAGCATTCACTTAAATGATTCACTCAAAAATGCTGATTCATTTAGGAACGAAACAAAGGGCTAATCTATGATTATGACTGAATCACTGAATCATTTGCTCAACTAAATTGATTTGTTATGAGTGAGTTATTGAATAATTTATCAACCTTAAATAGAACTAGAATGGGGGTTTGAAGTTTGAGTCAGGTTCGTGTCAGTTTTCTTAGTCTAACTCTGGGTTTCGAGTTTGTAATTCATTTTAATGCTGGTGCAGATCTCTAGAACAGGAGAGCAGAAAATCAAGGAATAGTGATACATGTGCATATGGTTCAGAGAAACACTAGAAGAATATAAAATAAGTTCCATGTCTCCCTCTTTCCCTCTCTGCTGTTCATATGGCAGATCATTGCATATTCTTTTTGTTTCCAGAGGGATCGTGACTAGTGTGACGCAGTCACACCCCACGCCTGTCAAACCAGGTCAAGATGCCAGCGCTTTACAGACTAAAAGTACGAGGATAAAGAACAGAACTTGGTTTCAACTTATTTTCTTTGGACTTTATATTCCTATTGCATTTGCTATGTCAAGAACTGAGTATCACGACATCCCCGTCACAAATCAGATCTATTTAATATCTCATTGGTTTGTGAAATAGAGAGCAAATGGACTTAATAAAATGTTCTTAAACACCCATAGTTTCCTCTAGAACAAAGATATATAACACATATATATATATATAGTAGAGTATATAGATATATAAATATATATATATATATATACACAACACACACACATACACACACACATAGTATATAATACATACATGCATTTTACATCTAACCTCTTCAGAGCTACTAACCACTCCTATTGAAGCTCCTTCCAAGCCCACAAGAGACAAATGTCAAATAAACAGCTTTACCAACACTTTCCGTGAATAAGGTTCCCTCAAAAAGATTGAAAGTGACAGCATCGGTTTCAAGCACAAGGGGCTTCCATTTAAACCCACCAGGACACACACCGAACGCGGTCATCAAAAGCACTGTCAGCATCCATGTGGTCAGCCTTTCATCAGCAATATATAGCTTCACGGAGAGTCGCTCACTAGGGGACACGTAGGGTCTCAACAACATCACGTGTGTGTGTGTGTGTGTGTGTGTGTGTGGTATCAGTTGTGTTAACTCCGTGTTATTGAGAGACACCTCAGGTGATGTTTGTCACATCTACAGCCAGATGAGCTTTCCTTTAGGAGAAGACCAAAGACAGTTCCTCAGCTGAGGAAACTCTACTGGGCAAAAATGCTAAAAGGAAAATGGAAAAACAAGGGACATACTTCTGAGAAACGGGCTTTTATCATGTAATGTAAAAACTAATTTTATTAGCCTCAAGGGGAATGTTTACCATTATCATGTCCATGTGAGTTGTGGATTTCTGTCCAATTTTCTTATTTTAAAAATAGACTTCAAATCATGTTATTTTGGCTTTCCAAGTAGAAAGATTATGCTGAATCGAATGAAGCTCAAAATCTGATGATAGATTGTCAGCCTGTGCATTAGTGGTGGGGATTTTTACACGGTTCCACCAGTAGGTGTAGGTCATTATGAGTGAGTCATTTGAAGCATTCACTTGCACGTTTCGTTCATTCACGAACGAAACAAAGGACTGACTTTATGACTAAATCTTTGTATCATTCACTCAACTGAATCGATTTGTTAAAAAACACTGGTTAATTCTGGAACCAGACAAGCCATTTCCATTATGAATTAATTACTGAATCATTTATTCAACCAAATCATTCCAAAATATTAATTCCTTTTATTCTGCAAGGATGCATTAAAATCACCAAAGTTGAAAATAAAGACCTTTAATAAGGTCAATGATTTTTATTTCAAATAAATGCTGTTCGTTTGAATGGTTTATTCATTAACAAATCCTGAAAGAAAGTAGCGCAATTTGCACAAAAAGGTGATATGAAGCAGCACAGAACTGTTTTCAACATTAATAATAATCAGCAGAGGTGTAGCAATAGGGCAGTCAAGGCAGGCAATTGCCTGGGGCCCCGCATTTTGAGGGGGCCCACGACAGCTAACCATTTGAACAATCGAAAATGTCATTATTAATATAATGGAGCAATACATCCGCATACCCCCTCTCGTTTTATGCTGGATGTGCTTGCTTTTTCCTAGTGATGCATCGGCCGCCGTTTTCAAACTGGCACAGCACTTACTCGTGCATTTGCTAATTTAAACATGAAGTGGACTTATCCGTCTTGCAGCCAGAGGCAGAAAAATGCAAGAAGAGGAGGAAAAGAGGAAAAATGACAGCGGGAAATGATGGAGATAAGACTGACTTAAGGGTAATTATATGACAAACAAATGTTTTCGTTGTTAATTCCAGCTTATTTTTGTTTAATTATTTGCAAGATGAATTACTGGTAATAGTCCAATTACTAATAGGGTTACTGGGAAACAAGTTAGCTATAGGGTTGCACTTAGCAGCAGCATATTATGTAGTGTTTAGCAGGTATTAATATAGGCTGCAATAAAATATGTGGTAACAGCGCCATAATGTAAGCGCCCTTTGCTCGGTGTCTCTTACATACTACATTCACAGTTTTAAGAAAAGTTTAAGATGACCAAACGGTCCACGTTAAACCAAATTTTCCGTTTTCAGGTATGACAATCTCGAGTTTAAAAAAATGACGCTAGTGAATCCACCAAATTGATCCGCGATTGGCTTGATAACTGGTATCCAAGGGATGGAAACGACCTATCTTGCAAGCCGATGTCAAAACAGAGCTGTGCTTTAAGTGATGCAGAGTAATTCAGAGTAACAAAACTACAGCAGGAACAAGTCTGTGTTACCTTTAGCAGATTCTACAGGTCAAGATAACTTAAACCTCTCCTTTTATGTGTTCTTTTTAGGCAATGTTTGAAAATTTTAATTTAAATCTAAAAAAAAATCCAAAATATTGAATGCGTTATTTAATTATTATACCATTAATAAGTAACTTAATTTGTAGTTAACTAGTTAAGTATTTAAATAATTTACCATACTAGGCTGTTGGTGTCTGGGCCTATTTATTTATTTATTTTTAAGTGACATGAGACTTTGTGACTTTCTGCACTTGCTATACTTCATAGTAGGGCTGCACGATAAATCACAGATATTTAATGCGCTTGCGATGTATCGTGCAGCCTTACTTCATAGTCATTTTATAATAAATCCAAAAGCAAGACGTGCAAAAAACTAGGGAGTTGAAATGGCAACTGAGCTAATGAGTGATCCTCAGCTGCCATCTATGGGATATAATTGTAATTTCATGTCATTTTCATTTTAAGTCTTTGTTTTCCACCAGGAGACAACATTTCTCCATCTTCTTCATTAATGAAAGTGAACATTTAAAGTGACTTTTTGGCAGAGTTAAACAAATATAATGATGAAGGCTTTAAATTATTTTGAGGGGGGGGGGGTGCTCGTCTTTGTCACCCATGATTAGTTTGCATCCCTGGGTACTGTGTCTTGCTGCCAGTGGGGAGCCCACAAATCAATATGAATAAATATTACATTTACTTCATTTTCATGCTCTTCTAAATTAGTTGAGTTAACATCATTAGTTGTCAACTAACACAACTAGTAAAGCTGATAAAAACATACCTCAGGTAAGCAATGAAATAAGAGAGGCTGTCAGTTGCATCTTCTGCCATAAAGATGAAGACTGATATTTTGTTAAAGAATAAGCACTTTGTTTAAAAAAAAACAAAAACAATTTATGTTCTTTTTGTATGTTGTATAAATATATATCTAAGTAACGAAGATATATTAACAACATAATCTTTTAGAAGGGCCCCATCTATTAATTTTGCCTGGGGCCCCCACTTCATCTTGGTTCGCCTCTGAAAATCAGAAATGTTTCTCGAGCAGCAAATCAGCATATTAGAATGATTTCTGAAGGATCACTGAAGACTGGAGTAATGATGCTGAAAATTCCGCTTTGATCACAGCAATAAATTGCATTTTAAAATATGTTCCAATAGAAAACAGTCATTTAAAAGTATAACGATATATTTTTTTAAATATATTGTAATGCACATTTTATGATGCGCAAAACATGACAAAATAATGATTAAAAACTCTCTGATTGTAGGCCACTTCTATCTCTCTAATGTTAAAACTATCACAGACGGCACAAGATCTTTCTCCATTACAGGTCAACTACTGCTCAGAGAGAGAGAGCAAAAAAAGTCAAGAGTAACAAGACTAAAATAAACAGATATGAGCATCCTCAAATGGAGAAAGCGTGTCTGTATTTAGCTGCCGTTTGCTCACACTGCCGGTCATCTCCCTAAGGAACGCTTGTGAAAAAATTCACTCGGCTTTATCCCTCAAGGTAAACCAGTTTTTAAATTGCTTTTCATACATTTTGTATGGCAGTTATATTTGCCCCTGTTCACTCTTTACAAGAACAAAATGTCAGGCCTGGAAATAACAACTGTCACAGCAACACACAGTTATGTCTGGTTATCAAAACACTGTCCATCCAGTAAAGCTGCTGGTTGACAGACTGAATGAGTTAAATAAGAAGGTTTTAGAAATGTCAGAGAAAAACGTACTAAAGATGTACTGAAGGCTAAGGTTATATTTAATTTACAGAATAAACACTCAAGGTAGAGGTCAAGTTTGTGAACGACTGCTTTTAAAGGGGTCATGGGATGCCCATTTTCCACAAGTTGATATGATTCTTTAGGGTCTTATTGAAAAGTCTGTAACATAGTTTGGTTAAAATTTCTCAATGGTAGTGTAAAAAACACGTTTTTTTACCGTCAAAAACAGCTCTTTTCAGAGCAAGCTGTTTTGTAGTATTTTACTTTAAATGTTAATGAGCTCTGCTGACCCTGCCCCTCTCTTCCGAGTTGCTCTCAGAGAGACTGTTTACTTTAGCCGCATTCATCGTGAAACTTGCTAATTAGCACATTATTAGGAAAGGGGATTTCCAAAGATTCATTACAAAACATTATACTCACTTCTTCTGTAGATGAGGCAGGATCATGAGTGATTTGTGCGAACATAGACGCATTTTTGTAGATCGTGGGCGTATTCCCTTCAGAAACAAATGTAATTCACTGCGAGTTCAGCGGCTCAGATGTTGGGAGTAAATGACGACTACTATGTTCATTATTACATCCAACAACATAACACCTCAATCGCTTATTAGGAGTCATGCTTGTCTACATCTGCTCCAGCAGTGAAACAATAGAGGAACTGATGACAGCTCACTCAGGGCGGGTCTAAGGTAAGACACCAGTCCAGTCTGTGCTGAAATTCTACTGTCAATCAAACTATCGTGGGAGGGGCCTGTCTGTTTGACGTCACAGACAGGCATCTGAGATTGGCTTGATTTGAGAAAGGGGTAAAGATTTTAGCAGATTAACAAAAAACACTGGGTGGATTTTTATCATCAGCCTGTATCTAATCATTAAGTTATAAACAGTTCAATTTAAAGGGGTCATATGATGCGATTTTCAAATTTTTTTTCTCTTTGAGGGGTTACAAGCTCTTGGTGCATAAGAGATCTAAGTGCAAAGACAAAGTCTCAAATCAAAGAGATAATTTCTTTAAAAGTTAAGTCGCCACTCCTACCTAAAACGCTCGTCTAACCCGCCTCCCACATTCCTACCTCACTATGTGGGCAGATTTTGCATAACGCCGGCCAAATGTTCACGCAAAAAAAAAGGCCTTAACTTTTATTCATGCTGTAAGTATTGTTGCTTTCCCACCCTCTTTTTCTTTACTATCCAAATCCACCATTTCTTGGCGCCACCCATGCTTGAAGGTGCTTTGTGCTTCGTTGTGGAAAGCAAAACATTCTGTGTGCTTCCTAAATTAGGTACGATACCGCTTTGTCATGCCCTGGTAGCTGATCCATGCTGGGCGCTTGAGAAAATATTTCATCTTTGCGCTGTCGATCGCAACCGGATTGGTTTTTCCTTCAACCGTGACAAAGCGGATTCCCACCAGGGGTGCCCGGGGTCGTCACATGTGTTGCCGCAGGGCATCAACAGTATGGTAGGGATCATAACATTTCCGTCACACGTTTGAGGTATTTGGCCAATCACAACGCCCTGGATAGCTGTCCAATCAGAGCACACAGCGCTTTTCAGAACGATGAGCTTTGTAAAAAAATCGACACGTTTCAGAAAGGCGGGCATAGAGGATAAACAATAATGTACATTATATGGAAAATAATGTTTTTTTTTTTTGAACATTAAACCGCATAAATACATTTCATTACACCAAAATAATGTTCTTTTTAGCAGCATTAATAGACCCCTTTAAAAACAAAGGCCTGGCATATTCACCGAGAATTCACAGATAAAGGACAGGTACATTTTACACCATTTCAGTACTACAAAAGGTGTGGGTAAACTTTGCTTTGGCCTTTTCATTTACCTTACACACCTCGGGAGTGTTTATTCAGCAGCTGTGCATGAGTATAAAACCAGAAGGGGCAACCGTGAGTTAAAGTGCCCCTATTATGGATTTTTGAAAATTACCTTTCATGCAGTGTGTAACACAGCTCTAAGTGAATGAAAAAATCCTGCAAAGTTTTAAATCTGAAAGTGCGCTGTGTATAAAGTTATTGTCTCTCAAAATAAAGAGTTGACTCTGAATCATTGAAACGAGTCTTTTTAAAACGAATCCCAAGCCGTTTAATGTTGACGTCAACATGAAACATTAGAATATTGCCTGCCCACTTGTTGAGCGCGCAGACCTGGGAAACCTTGATTTTCGAGTTGGTCTGAATGGAAATTCTAATTCATTCTTTGCCACTAGGTGCCGCTTTTTGAGCGGTAAAAACAAAGCTGTTTCCCCGGTACCAGGCTGTACCAAATCGCCTGCGGCTTTATCAGCCAGCGCATTACAGGCATGATGAAATGGAAATGAAATCGACCAATCATCGCAGATTAGCGTCACGCAAAGGAGGGGTTTGGAAAAATGAATCGTTGAGCGAATCGTTTGGGAGTCTTTGATTAAATAAGGTAAAAATAAATGTGTAATCAGACAATGAAAGTGTTTTTTTGACCTTGCATGCATGTCAATCTGTTGTTGGGGACTCGCAAAACCAAAATATGAACCTTTCATAACCCATAATAGGGGCACTTTAAAGGTTTAATGTAATATGCTTTATTATTTAATTATTAAATCATATATCTTGTAATGGGTATGTAGATGAAATGTGACTTGGTTAATTTATATTACGTATGAGTCTTCTGAACTATTTCAACACATGGTTGTGATAATGACTTATATCTGGTGCACCTTCTGGTTTTATACTAATGCACAGCTGCTGAATAAACACTTCTGAGGTGGATACGTGAAAGTATGAATTAAGAAATTTAGTCAAGTAATATGTACTCTTACAGAAATCCCCTGCAGAGTATGGGAACACTACGTAGGGATGTCTGAATGCAGCTTCACTGTCAGCACACAATAAAAAAAAAGATATAGCCAAGAAAGGACAGGTAATCTTCGCAGCCATACTGTTGAAATTCAAAAGCAGTTGCTCTCTCTTTTGCTTTTCACCTCTCCTTGCTATGTGAGTTTGGGGTATTTATTTGGGCACATCTATCTCACTCTTTGTTAGTGACAGCGCGGCGCTCACTGAACCTGATGACGAGTTTAAGCTGAGGACACACCATATTTTTTCCACTTCCTTTCTCATAACAGTCGTTCTGCTGTGACAGTGTGTTGTTTTGTTATTCTCATCCAACTGCAGAGCTGCATCTGCTCTCCTCTGCCTTGTTAGTGGAAAGGCAAGTGACAACAAACCTCTAACCCTAAGTATTAAACTTCACATATTTACACACAATTCACCTGTCATCGTGGATATGAATGACACTGCAGACTACAAGTTAAGACTTTAGGCTGCTGGATATGATATGATATATGAGACGGTTTTATACACTAAATAAGAGACCTGAACCATATAGAGACCATTATACATAGAAGCAAGCAAACAAAACAACAAAAACACTCCAAACACTAGAAATACAGTATACAGTAACTTCTTAGCAACCCCACAGAAATGTGTTTAAATGGTTCCTATAATGCCTTTTCACGAAGTTTTTTTTTTTTTTAGATTTTGGGGTGTAGTAGAATAGGTTTTCATGCTTGATTGGTCCAAAAACGCATTTTTCACATATTTTACATTATTGCAGCGCCTCTCTTCCCAGTCTGTCTGGACTGCACTGTTTAATACCTGTTTCAATGAAACCACATCTTCTGAAATACAAAAAATGCTGTGATTGGTTAGCTGGCCCAATGTGTTGTGATTGACGAACCACTTGGAACGTGTTCCAGAAATGACACTCCTCTTACCATAACCTTGAGTTTTTATCTGCTCAGCTGTAAATATTAACGATATCATCAATTTTGCCATACCAATTAGAGTCCAATTCAGACCCTGAGGAAGCAAGCACGGATTTTACAGGATGGTTCAGATGTTTCTTGTTTTTTTTATTTAATTTTATTAAACCTTTTTACAGTCTATAGGTGTGTCCTTCTAAATTCTATGCCGTTTTTGAAGTTTAAATAGTGCGAGTAGAGCGTTCACACTGAAAATTCCAAAAAATACCCGGATTTTGCAATTAACTGCAAAAAAAAAAAAGAAGTGTGGAATGTTGCACACTTCATGCGGCAAGTCCAAAATCAAATACTTCCCTAGTTATAGTATGCATAAAACTATGCCAAAAGAGTAGTAAGTCCTAATTCATAGTATCTGAAAAACCGTAGGAGAAAAGCATCTACTACTTCCGCTGAGATTCTGTAGTGTGAATCTGATGGACAATTTACTATTCCATGAGGCCACAGGAGAGGATTTATGAATAGCAGTGAAGAGATGCGACTGGAGCCTGAAGGTCACATGACAGTAACAACATTGCGGATGTAGGGTTGTAAATTTTCATTTATGCCTACCCTTACGAAAAATAAGTTTATTCAAGTGTGCTATTAGTATACTTCTTTTAAACTAAAAAATAGGAAAGTATACTTTTAGTCTACTTTTTATGTACTTCTCAGAAATGGGCTTTATGTACTTCTCAGAAATATACTTAAAATGACATTTAAGTATATTTGACTTATAGCCTACTTAGAAAAAGTCTAAATATATTTGAGCTATACTTGTGTTCCTAGAATCCGTGTTTTCATTGTTATACTGTAGAGAGCGCTAGTACACATTTTCTGTACATAATATCCAAAAAGCACAAGTGAAGAAGAAACCGAAACAACAGATGCTTCCACATGTATTCTCTAACACGATCATCAGACATAAAACAGCATCAAAACTGTGTAAAGTTGATGTAATGTCGACCAATGAAGAGGTAATAATGACTGTCAAGCTTTGGGGTGTTGATCGACTCTATCTACATTTTGATTATCGTTCTGAATCCAATTCATAGTTTTTTTTCAGCTTTTTGTTCAAAATGTTTTTTCTTTTTTTTTATTATTATTGTGAAACTTACCCACATTAAAGTGTTTATAAAAAAGAATGCATGATGCTAGAATAAATGTGTTTGTTTACAAGCAGATACCCTGTTCTTTTGTTTTGGTGTTTTGTATGTTCAGATATTTATATAACAAAATATATACACATTAATACCTAAACAGGGACATAGTAGTATACTTAAAGTATGATGTAAAGTTCACTTAAAGAAAACTTACGAGTATACTTGCAGTATAAAACTACTAAACTAGTAGTTTACTGAGACTATACTTCAAAGTGTACTAAAAATGCTACTACAAGTATTTAATTAGAAAATCAGTATTCATGTAAGTTAACTTTTAGTATAGTTGCAGTACAAGCTAAAATATTGTTGTAAACTAGTTGTGTACTTAAAGTTTACTACTGTTATGCTTAAAAGTATAATTTCATATACTAGAAAGTGGGTCAATTTAGTCCCAAGGAGTAATGAAATAGTACACTTACAAGTATACTACTAGTACACTGATATTTGTATACTTGCTACATAAAGTATACTTAAAAATATACTTGAACTTTACTTAAGTACCCATATTCATACTTTATAGAACATACTTTTTTAATGGTCGCGAAGTAAGTTCAAATTCAAATGTCGTACCTACTCAGACATTATGCGATTTCAGACCACAATCCACTCACTGTTCACAACTTTAACTACGTAGCAGATGGGGAGGGGCTATCAGACATTGTTTATGAATGACAATAACCTTATACAATTCATACACTACACAGTTGAGTACATAGTGTATAAGCGCATAGTGTTGTGTATAGTGTGTTATTTGGGATGCGACTTATGGTATCTAGTGCAGCTCAACCTTTGCCTATTCTATGGACAGGAATTATTTAAATGAGTGACACTGTGACTTCACAATATCCGGAAGAAGAGGAGCTGCTTGATGAAGTTCTTGAAAAGTGTTTTCTGTTAAAGAGAATATCTATTTTTAGTGGACTTTAAGCTTCGTAACCTTGCAGAATTTTTTATTCTCAAACAGCAATATTAAACACATTAACTAAAGATGAAAAAAAGTAAAAAAGAATATAACACTCAGAACACTCTAGCGACCTCATAGCAATGCACTGGCAATCACCAACACCTTTCTAAAAAGTTGGCAGCAACTTTATAAGCACCACTTGAATTTTCTTTAGAAAATAAATCAGGTTATGAGTAATGTCTGGCTCAAGCACCTGTCCTGCATGGGTTGGTTTGGGAATGCTTCCTCACTCTTCATTCAGCTGTCAGCCTGTGCTAGGACTGGAGAACTTTTACCACATGGTGATTGTAAAACTTTAAACAGCTCTTCAAGGCCCAGGTCATTTCCTCTATCCTCGCAGCATGTGCACAGTGCTCTGTTATTCCACGGCTTTTAGCAAAGCTCCACCGCAGCCACCAGCTCTCCCTCAGGAGAACCAGTACAATGAAACAGGCCTTGCAGGGAAGCAAAAATTAGACCAGCTCTATGTGTGTATGTGTGGTTTGATGTGGCGATAAATATGAGAAATGTCTTACAGTGCTGCTATATTGCACACATTAACCACTGTTTTACACAACACAAATGATGGCCATAAGGAAGGTGTTTACATGTCTACATGTGCTAATGCAATACGATATATTTTCTTGTCCCCATCCATATATGGTATAAACTATTAAACATACATTGTTTAAAAATGGAAGTCAAATTAGTTAGTTTACTTTTAGCATAATAAAGTTAAGAAATATTCCAGGTGTTTCCTCATTTTTTCCTTTCTATAATCTTTTTTTTTTTAAATAAAACATGTTGTTTTAAGTTTCTAGGTCCTTAATATGATTTCTGAATATAATGAAGTGACCATTTAAATGTGGGTACAATTGTAAATAAAAATAAATACAAACCCAATTCCAAAAAAGTTGGGACACTGTGCAAATTGTGAGTAAAAAAGGAATGGAATAATTTACAAATCTCATAAACTTATATTTTATTCACAATAGAATATAGATAACATATCAAATGTTGAAAGTGAGACATTTTGAAATGGCATGCCAAATTTTGGCTCATTTTGGATTTCATGAGAGCTACACATTCCAAAAAAGTTGGGTCAGGTTGCAATAAGAGGCCGGAAAAGTTAAATTTTACATATAAGGAACAGCTGGAGGACCAGTTTGCAACTTATTAGGTCAGTTGGCAACATTATTTGGTATAAAAAGAGCCTCTCAGAGTGGGAGTGTCTCTCAGAAGTCAAGATGGGCAGAGTATCACCAATTCCCCCAATGCTGCGGCGAAAAATAGTGGAGCAATATCAGAAAGGAGTTTCTCAGAGAAAAATTGCAAAGAGTTTGAAGTTATCATCATCTACAGTGCATAATATCATCCAAAGATTCAGAGAATCTGGAACAGTCTCTGTGCGTAAGGGTCAAGGCCGTAAAAACATACTGGATGCCCGTGATCTTCGGGCCCTTAGACAGCACTGCATCACATAACAGGAATGCTACTGTAATGGAAATCAAAACATGGGCCCAGGAATACTTCCAGAAAACATTGTCAATGAACACAATCCACCGTGCCATTCGCATTTGCCGGCTAAAACTCTATAGGTCAAAAAAAAAACGCCATATCTAAACATGATCCAGAAGCGCAGGCCTTTTCTCTGGGCCAAGGCTCATTTAAATGGACTGTGGCAAAGTGGAAAACTTTTCTGTGGTCAGACGAATCAAAATTTGATTTTTTTTTTTTTTGGAAAACTGGGACGCCATGTCATCTGGATTAAAGAGGACAAGGACAACCCAAGTTTTTATCAGCGCTCAGTTCAGAAGCCTGCCTCTCTGATGGTATGGGGTTGCATGAGTGCGTGTGTCATGGGCAGCTTACACATCCGGAAAGGCACCATCAATGCTGAAAGGTATATCCAATTCTAGAACAACATATGCTCCCATCCAGACATCGTCTCTTTTCAGGGAATACCTTGCATTTTCCAACATGACAATGCCAGACCACATACTGCATCCATTACAACATCATGGCTGCGTAGAAGAAGGATCCGGGTACTGAAATGGCCAGCCTGCATTCCAGATCTTTCACCCATAGAAAACATGTGGCGCATCATAAAGAGGAAGATAAGACCTAAGACAGTTGAGCAACTAGTAGCCTGTATTAGACAAGAATGGGACACCATTCCTATTCCTAAACTTGAGCAACTTTGTCTCCTCAGTCCCCAGATGTTTGCAGACTGTTATAAAAAGTAGATGGGATGCCACACAGTGGTAAACATGGGCTTGTCCCAACTTTTTTTGAGATGTGTTGATGCCATAATTTAAAATCAACTTATTTTTCCCTTAAAAATGATAAATTTTCTCAGTTTAAACATTTTATGTCATCTATGTTGTATTCTGAATAAAATATTGAAATTTGAAACTTCCACATCATTGAATTCTATTTTTATTCACAATTTGTACAGTGACCCAACTTTTTTGGAATCGGGTTTGTAAATCAATAGTGAAATAAGTAAGCTAATATAAAAATTTCATAAGGTACACAACATATATATATATAATCTAATATAACTGTGTTATATGTTAATATATTTAAACATGTATTCCTCTGATGCAAAGCTGAACTTTCAGCATCATTACTTCAGTGTCATATGATCCTTCAGATCCTTATCTGAAAATAAAGGCATTATTTTTCAAAAAAAAGGGCAGCACAGGAATGCTCCTGCTAATTTCCTTTTACCATGTATGTGGAGTATTGCTCCATCAGAGCTGCTCATCAGCTGGTCTGTGATGGAGTGTTTGCCTGCCTTCACCTCTCCACACCATCTGATTCTTCCCTGCTGTGCGTTGAGCCGTGAGTGATGGAAAGGAACTCTCAGCATCACGTCAGCAGGGACGTCCCGACACCCTTGCCTGCTCCACACCACTACCAGCCATCAGCAGATGGCCATGCCACCTGCCATACTCCATCAACAAAAGGTCCAATTATCCCATAAGCCCCTGCACTCACCTTGATTTCCCACAATCCCTCTTTCCCACACCTGTCCACTCACATTAAAACCCTCACTAGTCATCATACTGGAGTTTATGGTCTCAGAATCTGGGTGCAAGAACACGTTTACTTTGATCGCTTGACAAACTGTTTTGATGAAGTGAGTTCTTCATACTCTGCCAAGCGTAATTAGTTGATCTAAAAAAAGTTTCCCCTCCAAAAATAGATACCATTTTGACATCATATAAGCTGTTTTGCTGTGCATTAGAGTGGTGCCAACATAGTGGGAGCCATGTTGAGGTCACATGACCAGGCAAGTACTCAATTTATCTATGTAAAACCCCTATTATTAGACAGTTTGGGCTGTAGAAAACAATTATAATACAAATAGATGGGCAAATACAGTGGGGTTTTTTCTAGTACAAGTTATTAAAATCTTCTGTTTCAATGCTGTATCCATGCCAAAATGTGTCAGCATACAGTCAAGACCAATGTCAAAATTGTTTACATGTTAAGCCATGTAAAACAAAATTTAATATATTAATAAATATAATTATATATAATTATATACATATATCTTTGGCAATATAAGGTGGGCAATATAATTATTTATATCCAATGATATATAAACAAAATCACCGTAAATTATTGCTAGCTTATTTTACATACTATTTATGCAAATTTCCGAGATAAGAAAAAAAGTTTATTATCCATTCAAAAGGTCGTTTATAACCGTCATAAAAACAAAAACACCATGCACTTCATGTACACATTCACATTATACAATTTTACAAATGTCCACCTTCAGTTGTGGTTCCATGTTTTTTTGCTGTGAAATCTTTAACTGATTTTTATAAATTAAATGTAGAATACATATTTATAATAATAATATAATCTGATTTGCATATTTAAAATGAACATTTACTGGACTGAAGCAACTTAGGTTTACTTTATTATCCATACATCATGTTTTGGAAAATCTTCTAAAACTTATTAAATATGATCATCAGGCTTTTGAAAAACATTTGCTTGTCAACTCTCAGTCATTATTGTACTGCATTGCTTTATACATTTTGATAATAATAGAAATGATTATAATAGAACTAAGAATTTATATCATCTTACTAAGACATATTATTGGGGAGATACAGTGACAACTGCTATTTATAACATTTTATGTAAATAGTCTGCTATACTATTATAATACTCATTGATTTACACTGCAAGTTCAATCTGAATTGCATCACCTTTTGTAAATATAAATATAAGCAAATGCACCAAATTGCATGTTTTTGCTCAGCTCTAAATAAAATTGAGCTGTTTTTTTCCAACATATTTTCACTGTATTATACTAAATGAGCCATTAAAGACTGATGTATCAACCATGATGCTTAACACCAACAACAACAAAAAAAAATTCTCTAAATTGGAACTAGTTTTTTTTTTATGTATGAAGTTTTACTGGGTAAATACCTGCTTTCGAATAACACAGAAGAAAGTCTAGCACCTCCACATTTGCTCAAATTCAGCAAGCATTATCTCTTAACTCTGCCGAACACACAAGTAACACTAATTATATGGTATAAATGTCACATTGTAAATGCAGAGACAGAAGGCATGTGGTAATGGAACCTGGTTTTGAAGAAGAATGAAAGAAGTCATTAGCGGATAATGATTTTAATTACACTCTCTTTGTCAGCTACGGCATGCGCGAGGCAGCGCTTGACAAGAGGTTCCCCCTCCACATAATTACAGTGTGATTGACATGCTAAATAAACAGGGTCTGAATGACACTGACGGCGCGCAGTTGCCAAGAGCAACAGGTTGATCGAAGAACTGAAAAATACGTGTTTGTGATTAGAGGCCAGCGGTGCGCAAGAAGCGTTGTTTTTGTTAGACTCAGGCTAAGGTATCATTTTAGTATGTGTATTCAGGTATCAGAACAGTCTGTGAAGAACAAAGGCTACAGGTCTGTGTACAGACGTATAGTGGCCGTGAAATCTTTCCTACCCAGACAGAAATGTCATTGCTCAGAGATTGCTCTTTCAAAGCTCAAAAGACTTCATGAAATTCTCAGTGTTTCATTTAGAGTACATATTTTCTCCTAAAATGATGAGACAATTAACATATAAAATTAAAAGTGGGCCTTACAGCTCAGATAATCTGATAAATGTGTAAGTTCATACTCATAATATATCTGATATATGACAGCACATGACAAATTCAAGAACCATTAGAGGCGTCATTGAGATCTCTTCTGAAACTGAAGAGGAGATGAATGTCAGATTACTGGATCTTTTACTCTGAAGAAAATATGATACCAAAAGAAGTCTCAGTTTAGTCTTCAAAAGTCTCAATTTAGTCATTATTCTAATACAATGATTTTGTGATCAATTGCTGCCAATTATTATTGGTACTCATTTATTAATATTGTACTGTCAAAAACATTTTTTGCTGCTTATTATTTTTGTGGAAATCATGATAAATTTTTTTCCAGAATCCAGAAAATGTTAAATATTCTAAAAGGTTTTACTTTTGATTCAATGCATTTTTGCTGAATAAAAATATTATGTATTTTTTTTAAACTTCGAACGGTATATCACGTTTTTTTTCTTTTTTCTTTACAAAAATATTAAGCAGCAAAAGCTGTTTTCAATATTGATAATAATAAAAAAATGTTTCTTGACTATCAAATCAGCATATTAGAATGATTTCTGAAGGATCATGTGACACTGAAGACTAGAGTAATGATGCTGAAAATTCAGCTTTGCATCACAAAAATAAATTACATTCCAATAGAATACATTTATTACAATAGAAAACAGATATTTTAATTTGTATTAATATTAAAATACACTGTCAATATTACAATTACAATATTACTGTCTTTAATGTATATTTGATCAAATAAATGCAGCTTTAGTAAGCATAAGAGACTTCATTCAATGAAAATTAATTATTCCAAACTTTTGACTGGTTAAAGAGAGAGAGAGAGAGAGAGAGAGAATGAGAGAGCGATTATTTGATCTCCAGGTCTTTTTTCCTTTCTTCTCTCTTATTTTCATGCACCATCATGTGAAATTTAACAGGTTAGTTAAGGCAACCTGTTAGTTCACAGCAGCAGCAGACAGATTTTTGGAAGTTTATGTAACATCAGGGTACATTTCAGCGTGATGACAAACACATCTGCTGATGGGAGCCACCGGGGACACTGGACCAGACAGTGGCTCCGTCCCTTCTGTTCATAAAAGCCCACCGTCACTGCAAACTGAATCACAGACACACGTGGCCTGAAAGAGCTACATCTAAATGATGGATTAAAAACAACTGGGATTGTTTCTAAATCCACTGGCTTTAAGACATAAAAGGATTTATTCTGGTATTATGATGTGAAATTTTGGAAACAATTTGACAGAGGAGGGAATACACATTTGTAATTGAAATGCATTTTAAAATCTTTTTATGGAAAGGCTTTTTCAATAAAGCCTGTTTTTAATTAAACTAAAGATCAAGTGAACATTTTTCGCCACTCATTATCACACACGAGATTTTAATATTGCATTTGATTTTTGCATTAAATCATGCTGCGGCTGGAGGAATTCAGTAGATTTCTTGGAATCCATTTTTTCCAGTTCCATATATAATCTGTTTGGAGAGCATCTCACTTATCATTAACAATTTACTGAGACTAAAAGGGTCTTCTTATATCACAAGTAACTGAAAGCAAAGGTTCAGTAAATAAGTAAGTAGACTTCCATCTCATTCAAAAAACAAAAAAAAAAAGTAATTTTCTCCCTGGGTTAATAGTCTTTTGTTTACGTAACAAATACAGAGAAACGGAGCACAGCTGGGTTTCAGAGGTAATATTCCATTCATTTTCTCAGAAGAGAAAAAAGATTTTTAAAAATAACTGAAACTTTCAAGGCAGACCTACATTATCATAAGCTCTGAAATTACTAAGCAATGGTATGTGCTTCAGTAGAAGCCACAAGTCATGGATTTGACTTCATTTTTAAAATAAACACCAAATAATATACACGCCAAACTTCACTACCAATGAATATACCAAAGAAATCTAGGCATGGAAATCAATGCACAATATGCATTGAAAATGATATCAGAAGTTTGTAAGACTGAATATTAAAAATAAATAAAATGCACACACACACACACCACATTTTTGCCTCATATTATCCTGTTTTATTCCCAGCACATTTTAATTAATTCATTTTGTATAAATTGGTATTTGTATATAATTTGAAACTATAGGGCTGGAAATGAAAAGCACCTCATATTTAGATGTGCATAATTATTAAGCAGTTTTTTTAAACGGGTAAAATAGGCAAAAAAAAACATTTAACTTGCATTGAAAAGTATACAATTATTCAATGAATTATTAAAATATTTACTTTTGGACATCAAGTTCACTTTTTGACAGAAATGGTGTGGTTTTGATGCACATTTAGTTTATTGCCTCTTATAACAAAAATATTTTATGAAAAAGCAGATCCTGTTGTAAATAATAGTGAAAAATCACCTTTTAAAACTGTTGTTGATTTATTACCACTTAGCTAGCAGATTCTGACTCAGTATATATAGCTACAAAGTTTCATATTGTATTGTTACGGTACATTATTGCAATATGTAAATTACATTAAATACACCATTTCACCTGTTTGTTCCCATCTTACATGTTTTTTGTTTCATATCAAAGTTTAAAAGTTGGAATTCATTTGAGAGCTAGTTGGTTTGGTTCAAGGCTCAAAACTCCCTATGGAGAAAAAATCCCTATGGAGAAAATAAATGGGGAAAACAGCACTACAGAAACCAAGGCTACTAAAAAAAAGTGGGTGCTCACTGTTGCATTTTGCTTGGGTGAGTTTCACGAGAAATGAAATACACTTATAACAAGCTGCTGTCTATATGCATAGTCTTATTTGAAAACAAATTGATAATGCAACGATGATGCATTAAAGGTTTTTGGCCTATATTAACAGTAAGCAGAGGGAAATGTTGTTGGTCAAATGCATTCAAGTCTATTTGTGTAATTATAGAGGAACAAACAGACTAGTTTGCACTGATGTTAGGCTTTGAAAATAACCGCAGGGAAAGCGATCTGGCACTCTTCCGTCTGGCTGGGAAGTGCATGACACGCGACAGACTTGACATGGAGAGCCTTCTCTTAACGGATTTCCTGATGAGCTGTTTATGCTGGAATTAAAATGCACGATCTGCCTTTTTTGAGGCCCCAAGTCCTTCACGGAACGAGCGTGAATGCTAATTAGTTCAGCCTTCACTCCAGTACAGGTGTACCTGAAGGTGACAGCTTTGATTTTAGCTCATATCTTGAGACAACTCAATTAAGCCAACTGTGATTTCTGACGTGCCGTCTCGATTTGGTGGGGAATGAACTTCGCACCAACAAAACGTGTGAGTGCAAAGCTGAACTTGTGCGGTTTGTATGCATTTATGATGTTTTCTTTCTGTCAGGTAAATGAAAAACGTTTCTCATTTCCGATAGCAGGCTGACCCACTTTTTATTTTAACTGCGAAATGTAGTGAAAAAATGAGACTGTATCGCATCAACTTGCAGCAGATCTGTCATTTCCATCTCTATTATGCCCTAAAGCACCATGTACAAAAATAATATGTTTTACAATGTCAAATACATCTTTTTCCCTCTATGTTTCCTATAGGGCACATACAATGTTTACCCAGAATCATTGCATCTGTATATTGTGGTAGGATTTACTAACAAATCTTCTGCCAGTCTGTTATTCTTTAGAGGGTTTGTGCACATGAAAATTGAAATTCATTAAAAAAACATGTCATTCCAACCCAGTACCTGTATGATGTTAGTTTCTTCAGTGGAACACACACACAAAAAAGAGAACTTTTCCATGCAACAACATTATTTGTGTGAATCGTGATAATAAAATAATACAAAATAAATAAAATATAGATAAAGACAACTAAAATATATAAAATATTTAATATATAAGTATTAAATCTAAAATATATGACGTTAAATATATATTGTTGGTTTAATCTGAAAAGATATTGTAAAACAACTATTGAATTATGAATAATTAAAGGGGTCATATGATGCAATTAAAAAAATTTTCCTTTCTCTTTGGAGTGTTATAAGTTCTTGGTGCATAAAGAAGATCTGTAAGTTGCAAAGACTAAAGTCTCAAACCCAAATAGTTATTCTTTATAAAAGTTAAGACTCGTGACACGCCCTCCTAAAATGGCTCGTTCTACCACGCCCCCACATACCTACGTCACTATCTTGGAAGATTTGCATAACACCGCCCAAAATTCACGCAAAGAAAGAAGGCGTAACTTTTATTCTCGCTGTAGTATTGTTGTTGCCGCCGCCGCCATGTCGTGAAGGCGCTGTGTTTTTTTGTTGTGAAAGCGAAACTACTTTTGTTGGCCTTCCAAAAGAGGACGATATCCTTCGTCATGCCTGGAGCTGATCCGTAATGGTCGCTGAGGAAATACATCAACTTCACACTGTGATCACCGAATTGGCTTTCACTGTGGACGAAGCGGAGTCCAGCCCGGGTTTTGTCACATGTGGTTGCCGCAAGCCCCAGCCCCCCGCAGCTCACTGCTTTCTGGATTACCTCTTGCCCGCCGTGTGTGACGCTGTGTTTTCGTTGTGAAAGCAAAACTACTTTGTTTGGTCTTCCAAAAATGAACACGACTAGAAATCATTGGTTAAGTTGTATTTACATCACTGTTCCAGAAAAGTTCAACCCAAATATTCTGATGTGTGCGGCACATTTTATGGAGGACTGTTTATTTTTATCCTGGTAGAGTAGACTACAATGCCTGTTGTTCTGACTCACAGACTGTAAGTACCTTTTTTATATTTAAAGAATTTGCCACAGACGATTCAAATGCAAGTTTGAGGCAGTGTAGAGTAGCACTTGTTGTATGTCATTTCTCTGATCACAAATGCAGCCATGGTTTTATATTTACGCGGCTCAATATGCAACGCAATGCGTAAAAACACAGCATAAGTCATTATAATCAGTAATTATTATCCCCACTGGATGCAACAAATGCCTAGTTTATAATTGGTTTTAATGGTTTTGTCTCGTCGCTCGGTCCGGGGAAGACACAGCCTCACCATTGGTAAGGGCATCATTTCCGTCACACGCTTGAGGTATTATGCCAATCACAATGCACTGGATAGCTGCCAATCAGAGCACACCTCACTTTTCAAAACAATGAGCTTTGTAAAAAGATTAGGATTGCAGCTCATGACTGAGGCCGATGCAATACACATATCGATGCATAGCCAACGATACGATACATTAAAGATTCATATGAAGCAGCTATTGATGCGATGCGATACGATTCACCCCTATTAAGATGCAGTGCGATCCAATTTCGATTCTATTCACACAAGGCGATTCTTCGAGACAATACCAGCCATGGAAAAATATGATCACTTTTCATGCCTCAGGCCTTTTCATACCAAACCATTTTACCAAATAACCAGCTTATGTCCTTAGTCCCTGACTCGATTGTCAATGATTTGGTTCCATAAGCAAATTTCAACATGCTTCACTTCGTCACTGTGGACAACGCATGCTGGGAAAAAAACTCTACCGGGTCTAAAGCCGGTTAACTTCAGACTAAGCTGATTCCCTCTAACCTGGACCGCGATAGGAGCACTGTTATTTGACTTTCTCTTTACAGTTCTAGCCAAGCTAGAAATCTCTTCTCTGGTTTTAGACAGCTGTACCTTGCAGAACAGTAGCAGAACATAGAAAGTTAAATTAAAATGAAAATTAATAATAAAGAAAATGACTTCTAAACTGCTAAAAGAAGCAAACATTAACTCATTTGAGCTTAGTAATTACTGTGTCTAGCTTACATTTGATTTACCTATAATAGTCCCTTTACAGCTACTGCTATCATAAAAATACACTTATATGAAAGTTTAAAATTCTACAAAAGACACATTTAATCTCCAAAATAATTTTTTTTAGCAAAATTTATATTTTACTCAGTATTATTGCGCTCGCCACATTGCCTATTGTGAGTGTACTGTCTGTTTAGTGCACATGCGCCACTCCTGACAGCAAAATGGATATATTTGCTTGACTTTCTAACATTTACAGATGAAAAATATACCCATGACATGTCAGTTATGCACGGAGGAAAACACAACATCTCAAATGCATTAAACAGCACAGATATATTCGCTGTTTGCCATGTTGGATCGATTTGATCCATGATCGACATTAAAGGCTGCTTAAGAATAAGCGTGCACAAATTAGTGAGATTGTGTGAACTTAATTTGTCGTTTATGGAACCGCTTTAGCCCCGATTTTTTTGGCTATTTCAAGTCAGGTTTTGGACTTTAAACCCAGTTTTTCCTCGGGTCTCCGTGGTGTTGTTGGCATCAATTCACGCAGCAGCGGTGAAGGAAGAAAACTGCCGCTTGACCAACAACTACATAGATCCACAGATAATTTGTCCTTTCTAATATAAGTATCGGCAGTTCCACAAGTAATTAATATAATAAATATTTTTTAATACCGATGCGAATATGTTAGATATGGAGCATCGCTATAGCAAATGTCGACCTGTAGCCGTACACAACTTTTACACCCAAGGCATCGCATCGTTAACTTTTATTCCGGATGCCCGAGCCGAATCGGGGAATCTTCCATCCTAGTAAAAATAGACAAGTTTCAGAAAGGCGGGTCATAGAGGCGAAACATATGTACGGGATGGGGAAAATAATGTGTTTTTAACCTTAAACCACATAAAACTAAACAAATACACACAATAATGTTATTTTTAGCAACATCGTATGACCCCTTTAAAACTAATTATAAAATCCTTTGTAATATAGTAAATTATAAAAATAGGAAATAAAATAAATGAAAACTAATGATAAAGGGCATTTAAAGCAGTTGCTGAACTCTGCAGCTTTCATATATACCACTTATTTTTTCTAGAATAAAAAAAAAAAACTAAATCATATTTCATGTGCATTTCTAAATCAATATTTCATGTGCATTTATTTGTTTGTTCATCCATCAAGCTCTACAAATACCAAAAACACCATAAAATTTAATTTTCTGCTCCACAGAACAAAGCATATGCAAAGAAAAGCAAAGCAAAATAGCATATGGTTTGGAAAAGCATATATATATATATATCTCTGACTGAACTCTGCAGCGACGCATCCGTTTCCTTGATATAAAAAAACATGCCACTACATGCTGTCTGCTGCCTCATGGGCCCGTGACTCTGCCTCTGCGATGACCTTTACAAGGGGCTTTTATGCCTTAAAGTCCAGAGCGCCTCTTTCACAGATAGGCAGTCAAGACGCCTTGAGTGAAATGACCCTCGAGTCAGACATGTAATAAACCCCAGAGTTCTCACCCATCAGCCAAAACCACTTGAGTATCTGGCAAATACAGTCACACATATTCCATCAGATCCTTCATAAACTGTGAGAGTACATCTGTCACTTACAGGCTGCAGTATCCGAATCAGTGTTTCCGAAAGAGCCAGAGATTACAGGATAGACTTTGAGATCACAAAAAGGCAATTTTCAAAGGAAACAAGAATTATCTTATGCATCAGTATACAAATTGAACCGTTCCACATTAAAAAGCATTGGATTGGAAAGAGTCAGTGAGATGCTTATTGGATTTCTCATTTAAAGGCCACAACTTTTCCATTACGTGAAGAGTTTGACTCCATTTTGGAAGAAATTTGCATTTCTTTTCAGTTTTTAATCACACTATATGCACTGGTTTTCTTTTCTTGGATCATAAAAATTAAACAAAAATCACACAAAAGTTTCCTCTTTTGTATATTATGCTTGCTTTTTTTCCTTTTTTTTTTTATTAAACTTTCACTTACGTACTGTCTTTCCTTATGTATTTTTTATTTTTTTTAGTTTTAAATGACTCATGATTCTTTTTCTTGGTCTGTTTATTTTGCTTTGTAAAGCACTTTGAACTGTATAAAATATGCATAACAAATAGATGCTTAGCCTACTGCATTTCTTTTCAGTTTTTATTGCACTTTATGCATTGGTTTTCTTTCGACATCATAAAAAAATAAACTTCTTTTGTATATAATTCTTAATTTTTAATCAATTCTTAATGAAACTTACTAACATCTTTCCTTGTTAATATTTATGATTTAATTTTTAAAATGACCATGTTTTTTCTTGGTCTGTTTATTTTGCTTTGTATAGCACTTTAAATTGTTTAAAATATGCATGAAAAAATGCTTTATTAAACTTGCCTTGTGTTTGAGTTATTACTTTGCACTAAATTAAAAAAAGGTCTCCTTTAAGATTTTGGACTTATATAATAATTAGACAATAATTTAACTAATTATTAAGGAAAACATTTAGCCTTACATACAACATTGCTGCACAAAGAAAACATGTACAACTTGCAATATTCATTTGCAGGTGCAACCATAACACTTGCATGTAAACTTACATGTAAAACAAAAGAAAGGTTATCTGCTAACATCCCCATTAATCTCAATAGCACTTGCTTGGCTGGTCCAAAACCCCTTAAAGAGATAGAATCACTTATCAACCCTGTCTGAGCAAAGTTACATCCAATCTCTCAACAAACCCAGTTCATTTAGTTTGGAGTCAGCACAAAAAACAATGGTCTTTAGAAATCACTTTGGTAACACATAACCAGAAGTTGTAAAAAGAACAATTTAGGTTCAAGTAAAAACTTTTTATTGCTTTTACCGAACAATTTATGTAGGTATTTATCCAAAAAACTTGCCTGGTAGACTTTCATTGTAAGCGTAATATTGTACGACTGAAGGACAAGTCTGTGGTAAACAATATCATGTCTCAAGTGTAGGACTGAAACAGCCCAGAATCCTTGAGGACACAGTGAGTTTGTTGGTATGTGGATGTTTACATCAATGAAAAAAACAAACAAACAAAAAACAGGCTACATCACTGCCAAGTTGTGACCCTGTCATGAACTGCCACAAACTTTTACATCTCGTCCTATTCAATTAGTACAGTGCTGCCTGAAGAGATGTCTTTGAGAAATGTTCTTCAGTTCTCAAGTGGCACTGCTGTGATCTTAAATTAAAAACCTATTCACTCGCCTCACAGACGTGGATTCACTTATAACTCCAGGCATTAGTTCTACTTGTTCTCTCCTGCTTTACCCATTATGCAGAAAACGTTCAAATTCACAGCCATTCATTTGCGTCTGTGGAGGGCCTGACGCTGCAGTTTCTTTCATCTGAAATTTGCCTATCATCCCCAATAACAACTGATTATAGGCCATTGTGCGTTCTCAATCTGACCAATTTACATTTACCTGCCTTTGCAAACATATCTTATTTGTGTTTTCCCATCGTAACATGTCTGTAATTAGTTAACAACCCTTCAGGTAATTACACGGAATGGAAAACCCTCCGAATCAGCCTTTTGCATTCCTCAAATCTTATCTGTTTGTGGGTGGATGGATGGATGGACGGATAAATGGAAAACCTCAGAAGTGGGTGGATGGATGGATGGACGGATAAATGGAAAACCTCAGAAGTGGGTGGATGGATGGACGGATGGATAACCTCAGTGGTGGATATATGAATGGATGGGAAACCTCAAAGGTGGAATAGTGGATATATGAATGGATGGATGGATGGACGGACGGACGGATGGGTAACCTAAGAGGTGGAATGGTGGATATATGAATGGAAGGAAAAACTCACAGATGGATGGTACGGGCCGGATAAACCAAGGGGGAATGGTGGATATATGAATGACAGAGTACCTCATAGGACTGGAATGGTGGATATATGATGGACACGGATAACCTCAGAGTGGTATGGATTGATATATGGATGGATGTGAAAAACTCACGGATGGATGGATGGATGGACGGATTACCTCAGGGTTGGGATGGATGGAAACCTCAGAGGTGGATGAGTGGATGGATGACAGATCAAATAATGCAGAGGTAGAGGTAGTTTTTAAGACACAGCTTCAGGTAATTACATTGAAGGGAAAAAACTCTGAATCAGCCTTCTGCATTCCTCAAATTGTATCTTTTTTTTTTTTTTTTACGGAAAACCTCAGAAGTGGGTGGATGGATGGATGGACGGATGAATGGAAAACCTCAAAGTGGGTGGATGGATGGATGGAGATGGATTGGACAGGATAATGGAAAATCTAGAAGTGGGTGGATGGATGGCTGATGAATGGAAAACTTCAGAAGTGGTGGATGGTGGATAGCCTCATCGGTTGAATGGGGATATATGAATTGATGTAAACCCTCACGGATGGATGATTAGTATGGATGACAGATTAATAACTCAGAGTTAAGGTAGTTTGTAAATATTTCTATTCAAATTTTCATTTAAATTTTCACATTTTTCATACCGTAATGAACTTTACTGCCTAATTAAATGTACAAAATTAGCGATTTGATCATTTAATATATATAAATATATGTTATACCACTATATAATATAGATATAGATATATATCTATATATCTAATTATAGATATATAAGGCCTAATACGTACACGCACACATATATACAGCAAAGCAATAAACCATGCCTGGCCACTCTCTTTCTTCTCATATAATGGAAAAATTTCAACTAAAATCAATATTTTATGTTCATTTATTTATTTATTTGCTAAGTAGCCATGTAATCAGCGTCATGTCTGGTTCCTGATCGCTCTGTCTGGGTTTACTCTGCAATAATGACTGGCTGACGGCACCTTATCCCTTATGTATATCTTGCAACACACAATGAATTATTTAAGTCACTTGTTTGCTTTTGTAGTCTCAGTGTATTAACATTTGGAAAAAGCAAAAGGATCTGTTGAGAATACAGGATGACTGCACACTCAGACGGAGAGAAGGGCGTCAGAGCTTTCCGCACATGGCAGGAAGAAAGCACAAGCAATGTGGGCCAGTGATAGGCTCCTGCCATGTTTAATAAATGACTTGGCAAAGTCTTCGATGGGCCGTGCCATCCAAAAGCTTGCAAGCTTGGCGGTGGTATCGTTACGAAATTGTAGAGAGCGGTGGGCCAACCGGCAGTTCACCCTCTGCTGCAGAGACATGTGAACAGAGAATGGCCATGCTTGAGCTCCACTCTAACAGCAAATGAATTCACAGAGTGCACTTAACCTTGTTAAGAAAGCATTTCACAGTAAGAGTTAGAGTAAGAGTGGATCTGGGTTTATATTCATTCTACCTTGAGTGATAGCAAAAGCGACGTTGAAAAGCAAAACTCCAGAATCAGAGCTCTTAAAGCGACAAGTGTTTAACTTGAATGACTAGAAGTCTCAGAGCTCATAATACTGAAACAGGAATCGTGTTTCAGTTCCCACAATCCCACACTGAGAGCTGCGTTTGACATTGAGGATCATGTGAAAAGATCTCCTTCTGGAGCATTTTCAGACTGATTTAGCACTTATTTATACACCAGAGAATATTGTCCTAGTTTTGATGTGTATGTTTCTTATTAGCGCAATACTGTCATAATGTATTAACATATAATCATAATGAACTAATACTACCTCCAACAAACAGTATGCCTGATCCAGCCATCCATCCATCCATCCATCCATCCATCCATCCATCCATCCATCCATCCATCCATCCACCCATCCATCCATCTTCTGTAAGAGAGTTGATCTTGTGTCGGTGTCAGTGTGTCCTGAATGGGATATAAGGTCGGACCTTTGTAATACCCAAGGTCGGGTTGGAGTCTCAGATCTGTCCGGGCATTGTAGGTGGGGGGGAGTGAATATCCTGCGCTCTCTCCACCCTCAATACCATGATTGAGGTGCCCTTGAGCAAGGTACCGAACCCCCAACTGCTCCCCGGGCGGCACAGCATTGGCTGCCCAATGCTCCAGGTGTGTGTTTGTTCACTACTCACTGCTGTGTGTGTGCACTTGGATGGGTTAAATGCAGAGCACAAATTCCAAGTATGGGACACCATGCTTGACCTCACATCACACTCTTAAAAATAAAGCTGCTTCACGATGCCATAGAAGAACCTTTTTGTCTAAATGGTTCCATAAAAATCCTTTAACATCTGAAGAACCTCTCTGTTTCACAAAAGGTTCTTTGTGGCAAAAGAAGGTTC
The DNA here is from genome assembly GCA_018155175.1 of Sinocyclocheilus anophthalmus. Classification (NCBI taxonomy): domain Eukaryota; kingdom Metazoa; phylum Chordata; class Actinopteri; order Cypriniformes; family Cyprinidae; genus Sinocyclocheilus; species Sinocyclocheilus anophthalmus. The sequence goes on along the minus strand of JADLZN010011882.1, from coordinate 188,022 downwards.
TATAGATTATAAAAAGTTAAGAAAGAGATGTTTTTTTAAAGAACTTTTGACTGAATGGTTCTTTTTGGAACCAAAAATGGTTCTTCAATGGCATCGCTTGAAGAACCTTTTGAAGCACCTTTATTTTGTAAGCATGTGTCCTTCCTTTCTTTCGAGCTAGAAAAATAGCATTAGGGCGTTTCAGTGTCCTCCAACATGCGTGTACTACAAATAAACATGTATGTTCACAACAACCTTGCGTCGGCGCCCCCCCCGATCAACAAATCAAATATGTGATGTCTCATGTAAAAGTAGGCTGCTTACAATAAAAAGTCCAACATATTAAAATACTTTTAACTTGAAGTTTAGCTCACCTGTTCTCCGGAAGTTTGTCATGTAGATTGAAACCCAACCATTCTATCAAATTCCTCCATCTTGGAAAAACACTACCAATGTTTACTTTGTTTTACACCGTTGCCTGTCTGTGTGTATTTTGACAAGTCTTCAAATTTTGTCTTACACTTCTGTAACGGAATCTGAATTAGTTTTTTGTTTTTATCACCGAATAAACAACTCTCAGGCCCAGCTTGCTACAGTAGCCCTGCCCACAAATTGCTATTGCCTACCTTTAACAAGGCCCATATTTTAATGCTAAGTGTGAATAATACAAAATTAACTAAATTAACACCTTAATCTATCTATCTATCTATCCTCATAAATACAGAATCATAATGCCAGTAAATGAGAAAACTCAGTAACTGCAAGCAACATGAAACGGGATGCCAATTAATTATGACAGGATCTGTTTGTTCGACAAACGGCAGTATAAAATGATACATTTCACCTTCAGCTTTCATGATGTGCCTTATTTCCGAATTAATCAGAAAACTCAGCAGTGAAACAATGTAGGGCGCAAGTTGATTGGATCCTGAAAAGTTAGACTATCATATTACTATTCCACAGCTGCATGGTCTTGGATATGTCAGCAGGAAATAAAAGTAATTTCAGAGCCCAAACGTACTACATTTTGAAGAAATATGATCAAAACAAACATATTTTTCTTTAGAATAATGCACACTGATGAAACATGCCCAATATAGCCTGGGACATTTATATACACACACACACACACACACACACACACACGAAAGTATTTTCATGCATGAAATCAATTTCACATCATCTTGAAAGAAATCAGAAGTGTTCAAACTTTATGAGACTGTCTATTTTTCTAACATGTTCATTTGTATTATTCTCCAGATTTATTGAAGATTGCATCATGCATTCATGTTTGTAAAGCCTCATGCAAATAAAAACGAGGCTGGGGATTTTTATTTCATCACTCATAGAGAACGTGGCAAGGCTTCCGGTCTTTAATGCACTGAGAGTAACTCGGCTCCATGTACCGGAAAGATTATTCATGCGTAACAATTCAATTTATCAGGAGGGGGGGTGAAATAGATTGAGGGACGTTTTGTTATCCTCTCACTCGGGCCATCAGGTGAGGAGGAGAACAGGACCTGGTCATCTCCCCAGAAATCAATCAGTGTAAGCGAGTACAGATCCTTCTCCCCGCTCTGCCTCGCGGGCCGTCTGAACAAATCAATTTCCCCTCATTCATTCCTGTGGCCTCCTCCCGGGGCATCTGCCTGTCAGAAAATCTGCATCTTTCACCTGACAGATTACCACTGAGAAAAAAAGATGTGAGGAAATGAGGAAAAACACTCAAGCTCTCGGTTTGGAACTGCGTGTTGCCAGGGAAACCATGAGGGGACTGTCTTGATGTGAGAAGACAGAGATTGACATGTCTTTAAAAAATAAAATAGAGTATTAAAGTTTCAATTACCGTGAAATCAAAACTGGAGTTATGTCTGCTGGTTTTGATGCCACCTGCATCTACATACACGCTAGTGTACTCAAAAAATATCAACAAAAGTCCCTTCAAAAATAATACCAAGGTAATTTGTGATATGATTCTCATGATTTTATAAATCTTACCCTGGTACGCAGTAAACGATGGTACTGTAAAACCACAGTGCATGCTAAAATATTAAGATACTGAATTGCATATTGTAAACTATGTCTATGTGTGTGTGTGTGTGTGTTCCTCTTTTCAGCTAGGCAAGTGTTTCTCAGCAGGACGCTAAAATCAGCGGCGAGAGAAAGAGAAATAAGCAGTGGGTATTCATTACTGCCGGACTGAGTCCTCAGCGACTGATCGATCTGCTAAATGAGAAAGTTCAGAAGTGAACTCTAAAAGACTTTCAGGGTGAACGATCGGATCCTTGCAAGTTTTACAGCTAAAGAAAGAGAGAGAGAACACACTGTTACACAACAAATATGTTCACACACCATTCAAAAGTTTGAGGTCAGTAAGAAGTTAAAAAATAAAGAAAATATACTTTTATTCAACAAAGCTGCATTAAAATGATTTTTTTTTAGGTGGCAATGAAGACTTTTCTAGTCCAAATAAACATTGTTCATCATCATCACAAAAATATGAAGCAGGGCAACTGTTTTTAACATTGATAATAACCAGAAATGTTTTGTGAGCATCAAATCAGCATATTAGAATGATTTCTGAAGGATCATGAAGACTGGAGTAATGATGCTGACAATTCAGCTTTGATCACAGCAATAAATTACATTTTAAAATACACTTATATAGAAAAGTTATTTTAAATTGTAATAAATTATAATAGGGACACAATTTTACTGTATTTTTGTTTAAATAATGCAGCCTTGGTGAGCAAAAGAGACTTATTTAAAAAAATAAAATAAAACCCTAAACTTTAGACAGATAGACAGACAGACAGACAGACAGACAGACAGACAGACAGACAGATAGATAGATAGATAGATAGATAGATAGATAGATAGATAGATAGATAGATAGATAGATAGATAGATATATAGATAGATAGATAGATAGAGGCAAAATGAATGTCCTTTAATAACCAATATATCATAATAAATATAGTTAATGTCTATTTTATGTATGTAAATGTTTTATGCATTTTTATGGTTTATAAAATACAAAAAAAGTATATTTATGTTGGTATATGGTGTTAAGTATGATAGTAAAGGCTATCAAGAAAACCAGCTAAACCTCAAGTTGTTCTTTCTTTCTTTCTGTTTACATGCAATTGTTTTGCCCTATAATCGGCCTCGCATATACTGTATATATGTAATTGCTGTTTCCGTGTTTAACATTTTAAGTTCACCGTGATCAATATTTGCAGCTTGAGTTCGTCCTCTGTCTGACCCAAGTGAATTCACTTTACATGCAGGCCATGAAAACGAGCTCCAATTATTACAGTAAATATTTGAAAGACCTTGAAGTCGCCATATGCTTCAATAAAAGTCACGGAGCAAGACTTTCAGGCTGGTATTCCCATGAAAAATAACAACAGACCTTCAGTCCACAGAACACATGCCTTCTGATAGCGTGCGTTCATCAATATGTCGAGTAATTGCTCGAGTGACCTTTACTGATAAGAAACTGTGGCTCCCCAAATCTCTATCGCTCTCTGTCAGGATCTCTTTTAGTATTCCTTCGCCTCTATACATTCAATTAATCTCGGTCATTTTCTCAGTCTCCCTCTGGCTTCTCTTCCAATCACATACAAAACAAAGCAGGACTTGAGCAGATAGTCGAGGCCTGACTAGAAGAACTCTAGATAGCAACTTCACTGTGACTATAAACAACAACACAAGTACATGATAAACACAAAGGCAAACATATGGGCTGTAAATGCACAAGGGTAAACAATGCAATAAGATCACCTGACAACAAGATACACCTAAAGACAGTTGGGAAAGGGTCAGTAGTTTAGGTGACCTACGTGCCATTTTCCAGGACTGCGAACTTGCCAGGTTCTATATTGCCCAAAATATCTAGGTGGGGCTTTCTTGCTGTGGTGACGACGGTGTATGATATATATATATATATATAATAATAAGTTTTTAATGAAAACATGGATATTGTCCAGCCGTGAAGGCGTCTTCACTCTGCAGTAGATGACAAGATGAGATTGCTCAATGTGTCTCTCGTAGTCCATCAGGCTTGTCCGGATTTGAGTGGGCCCATCGGGGGTGGGGGGGGGGGGGGGCCCCTCATGCCACCGTACCCCTGATGACAAATGTCCTGCCTTCTAGGCTAACCTTCTTCTTTCAAAACTCTTGGTCCATGAGTGATGCTTGTTAAGATTTTTAAAAAATACAGTCACAAACTAAAACAAGAAATTCTTTAGCGAGGATTAGTCAAGCATCATTATGATGGGGTTTTTTAATTTTTTCTGGTTGTGTAATTTGTAAGGAAAGACTCGAAAGGGTGAAGTTTATTTTTTAGTTTTTTATTTTTACTATATAGAACCGTATTTACAGATATTACCCAGTTGATTATTCATAGTATATTAAGACAGTTGTTTTGATATTATAAATCTAAAATGTCATTATCTAGTTCAACATACTAATTTGCATTCATTTAATAGAAATCTAAAAATTGCAAAGCCAGGTTCAAAATTATTTTTTTTATTTTGTTGACATTAAATCAGAAAATACTGTCAATAGGTCGGGGGAAAAAACATATTTTTGGAAGTAAAATGTTTGCAGTAGAGATTTCTGGCTCATTAAATACATATTTTGAGAAAACAGCCTTTAAAGATATGGATTGAAATAAACAATTAAATGTGTATTTTAGAGGTTTTCTTTTCACTATTCTGAAAGAAGACACATTAGCCAAAATCTCAAAATTGACCAGTGAATGAAAAATGATGGTTTTAGTGTTGCCTTAACATTTTTCTTTTGCTCCAGTAAAACTGAAAGCTTTATTCAATAAAAAATGACTCCTCACTGATTTACCATGCATGTTTCAAAATGTTTTTGAAGTGGTTTAATTTCATCAGAGGTCTGGAGAATAAAAATACTGTGTAATATTTAGTTTTACTGCACAGTAAGTTTCTACAATTTCATGTATTTAATTATTTGTGTTGCTAATGTTAATGCTTTTTTAGCGCATAAAATCGATAATGCTCAAAGGTGAAATCAAGTCACATTTTTCATGATCGATCATTGCTGTCGTTTTTCTCTTTTGGTGCTTCCGCAGGCCAGCGTTCAGCTGAAGTACTATTGTAATGTTGTTTGTCTTTATGGGCCGTTGGCTGCTGGTGTCAGACTCAGTGTCTCTGTGGTCAGGTGAGGAGAGCTGATTCAGCATGCATCCGCCTGCAGACTCCTGACTGTCAGCACTCAGCTCACTCCTGGCCTGCTGAGAGCCTCGCTCACAACCTTACACATCAAACCTCGCCCGCTCTCGCTCTCGCTCTCTCTGGAGTCTAATCAATCCTGTACCATCGCTCTGCTTGAATCAGAGCAGCTCAGTCTGAGAGGAACAGGAAGAGAGAACACATTTTAGACTCTCTCAAGTGTTTTTCATTTTCTCTGCCTTATTGGTACGACAAAACGGCACATTTGTTTAGCCAGTGCAATGCTCAAGTGAAAGAACAGTAGTGCAGACAATATACTAGTCAACATTTGAAGTGGATCAAAATCTTTCATCAAAGTTGTCCTAAAACCTCAAACCAAAATGCATTATTGTCTTAGGACAACTTTGATGTGATTTTTTTTTATACACTTCAAACTGTTGATACAGTATATATATATATATCTATTAATATATATTATATATTATATATATATATATATAGACTTATTAATATATATATATATATATTGTAGTATTTATTTTTTTAGTTATTATATTATATTTTTTTGGATGTTGATGATGTCAGACTCAAGGTGACATATCATGAAAATCTGACTTTTCAAGGTTTTAAGTGCTATAATCAGGTCCCCATGCATCTACCAACCAAGGAAACGTGAAAAAAGATTAACCCAGTAACTTTGTTTTGGGAAGTTTTTTTCTGCAAGCGTCTGAGAAAAAAAAAGGAGCGCGTCAGATTTTGCTCCCTTGATGACGTGGCAAAGGGATCTCATTATAACATTACCACCCCTTAATCTGTAAGTTTACACCTACTGCGCCGTTATTGTGTTTTCGCAAGTGACAACGGTGTACCAGTTCTTATGCCATGGTGAAAGTTTGAGCAAAACATGCTAACTGTTCTGTCATTGGCTGCACCTAGACACTATTTACAGTCCCAACCTCAGACCAGACAAGAGAGCAGTGGATTTATTGATTATTTACTGTATATTGCTGCTGCCAAACAAATCTAAAATAAACATGCAATTTATTTACCAGCTATTTACCTTCACAGACATAACCAACTGTTTTGTAACTCATGTGTGTTTTTAACGTAAACTTGTGTGTGAATGAGAACTTAGTTTAGTACTCACATGCTGTGACAGCCGCTTTCTGTCCGTGTGCTTAGGATGTGTGCGCTCAGTAAACCGTATATCAGAAGTTTGAACTCATATGGTTTAAAACACATGATCTCCTGATGTTTTTTAGCAGTTAGGGGCTGTAATGGCCCAGCTCTATTCTGGAAAAGGGGGCGGGGAGCAGTAGCTCATTTGCATTTAAAGAGACAGGCCCGAAAAACAGCGTGTTTCTGCTTCCACTCAAAATAGGCATTTTCAAAATATTATAATAAATTATCTGTGGAGTATTTTGAGCTGAAACTTCACAGACACATTCTGGGGACACCAGAGACTTATATTACATATTGTAAAAAGGTGCATAATATGTCTCCTTTAAAACAATAAGCATTTCATAAGATGCATGAACTTCATGGAAAAAAGCAATATAGTTTCTTTCTCTCTTGCTCTCCATTCAAAGCGCTGTATCAGCATTACTGTTGATGGCATGATAGTGTTGATGGCGTGACTTTATTGGTATCTCTCTTTCTCGCTCTCCATCTTTGGCTTTTAGACTGCCGGCTAAATTAATTGCATTAATGCACTGGTCAGGCTGTATGCAGTGCTGAGTCTGAGACACAGGTACCAATCTCAGTAGAATCAATTTCCAGCTGTCAGGCAGCCAGCTGTAGAGAGCAGATGGGCCCTGATGCAAGTCCCTCCAACTTCCTGTTCACCAGGCTTTGTGCACAAATCTAAATACCCGCATGGATGTCTGCTGCCCCAATCTGTGCCCACAGAAGACAGGTGGGCAGAGACACAGGCCTGGCTAACATAAAGAAACAACAACAAGATAGAGCAAGTAAGTGACAAGAGGAGGTTTTCTTTATTTATTTCTTATTGTGCTGCATCTGTGTAATGCAATGTGGAGTATGCATAAAGCATCCCAAGTAAAGCAGTGATGTCGTCCATATGTCCAAATGAGTTATTTAAAGCCTTTCTTAACGCCTTGGGAAAGAAAAGCAATGGTGGTTTCCGTGTCCTGCTGGTGCATTATGGAGTGTGCATCTGTTTTGTCAGCTATATTGGTGTCACGTCTTATTTCTTCCTCCTGTGGGCCAGACTCATGCTGGGAGTGATATTCAGTTCCAGGTTTAAGTCATGCACTGTAGTAAAAAAAGACCTCTTAAGATGTGTCCGATATTTTATAACTGCAAACAAGCTGCAAAATGTATGCTTCATATTTTATATGCTTTACATTTTAATTCATATTGTTAACAGTTTCAACATAAATTATGAATAAAACACAAATATATTTTAGATATTGGGTAGAGGACTGTGGAGATCTATATCTATATATATATATATATAATATATATAGATATCAGTTATATATAGATATATATATATAATATTTCACTACTTTTAAAAGTTTTCAGATTTTCCTTTCTTTTGCTCATCAAGGCGGCTGCGCATCTTTGATCAAAAACTAATAATTAAAAAAAAATGATTGATTATATTTCATATTTCAGTTATTAGTATTATTATTAGAGATATTAAATTATCTGGATTCTAATTTTATTAGGATTATTATTATTAGTTATTAGTATCAATGGTAAAAACAGTCGGCCTTCTTAATAATTTTTGTGGAAACTTTAACATATTAATAACACATTATACATTAATAAAAACACATTATACATCAATACATAAATAAATGTAATATTTTTTTTATTTAATGAATAGAAAGTTCAAAATAACCAACACATTCTCACTCCCAACTCGTCACGTATTGACGCTTGGTCAGGACCCTTTGGCATCACTTTTTGATGCACAGTGTACCCCTTTAGCGTCATTTTGCTTTAAATAAGAAATGCGTGGCGTCAATATGCCAATGCGCAAGGCACTGGGAATTTTATCGTCATGATTCATTCATAATTATCATCATATTTTTTCCATACCTATTTAAATCTTCCTTTTGTTCATTTATTAATTGAAACATCCTCGTATGTATATTTTCTGCCCTGTCAAAACAGTGAGCTGAAAAAAAAAAAAGCCAGGCTCTCACCATTAAAGGTTAAATGTCTTTACATAGCCTACCAACATCTTAGTCATGCTCTCCGGTTATGACTTGCGTTCTATAAATTATTCAAATCAGGTGTTGAGTGCTAAAGAGGCCAGTCAGGCAATTAAGATTAATAATAGAGCAGGTAAATTCAATCAGAACAAGAGTAGCACATTTGGAGAGTGTGTAGTTATATTCCATTGCAGATTTGAAAAGCAGTTCCATGAATTTGTAATGTCAGCCAGATGATATTTACTTGAAATGTCAGTCTAGCCAAGTGTTGTTTTCAAAAGAGTTCATGCTACAGAAGCTAATTCGACACATTAGCAGTGTTTCTGAGTGGATGGAACCACTCTGACGGGCCTCGCAATAATTAAAACTGGGAGTCTTTGATAGTAGGACTGACCACAGGTTATGAGCTAGTCGCACAAGATCAAGTGACCAAATTGGTTTCAGATTGCACACTTTGTAGTGAGAGCTCACTTTAAATATATAAATGGCAGATTGTGTATCTCTCAATCAGGCGACTGAAGTCACAATTCACGATCATTTTTAAGTAGCTAGCTAACATTTAAGTACCTATCTAGCGTCATATAACCTCTAAAAAACTCTACTGATTTCCATTTTAAAAGGAATAATTCACCCAAAATTGAAAATTGACCTAAGGGCCAACAGAGTAGATGAGCGGTTTCTTAAACCTTGAACAGATTGGGAGGTAATGAGTTCTATCACTTGCTCGCCAATGGATCCTCTGCAGTGAATGGGTGCCGTCAGAATGAGAGTCCAAACAGCTGATAAAAACATCACAATAATCCACACGTACTCCACACCACTCCAGTCCATCAGTTAACATCTGGAGAAGAACGGAATGTTTGGGAAAGGGTGTTGTAAATTGAAACCGTCATTTCAAAATATCAAAATCAGAAGCTTTATTACCAAGTATGTTTACACACACAGGGAATTTGACTTGACGACAGGCGCTTCCGGTGTAGAAGAAAGTACAAACATAGTGAAGACTCAAGACAAAATATAAGAAAAACAGAACTAAATAATGTACTATATACAGAATAGGGTAACACTTTATTTCGATAGTCCACTGTAGACATTCTACTAACTGTAAGTAACTTTGCAACTACATGTCAACTAGCAGTTAGTAAAGTATTAGAAGACTGTCTGCTTAATATATTCTAACACTTCTTTGTCAATTATTTATAACCCTAAACCTACCCTAACATCTAATCTGAGAGTTAGTAGAAATGAGATGCAAATACGCGAGAATTAGTTGACATGTAGTTCAAAGTTAAGTTAATTATAGTAAAGAGAATGTCAAAGTGGGGACTATTCGAAATAAGTGTAACCAGAAATAGAAGTATAGAAAAAACGCTGTAATTGTTTTCACTAAAATGTACCAGCTAAATTATAAGTTTGCAGAATGTTAATTTACAAAGTGTGCAGTTACAAGTGTAAACATTTATGATTCGGTGTTATACAGAGGGACAATGTATAATATGAAAGGCTGATAAGCCTGCGGGAAAAAACTGTTGCTTGTGCCTGGTGTTCTGAGGTCAGTGCTCTGTCGTCGCCGCCAGAAGGCAACAGCTTGCGAGGAGAGGGGCTGGGTTGTGAGGGGCAAGGGTGATTTTCTTAGCCGTTTCCTCACTCTGAGATGTAAAAATATTGGAGGCCGGGCAGGAGAGGAACCCGATACTCTTCTTCAGCAGTCCTGACTGTAGTTTGTTGTTATTGATGTCCTATTTGGTAGCTGAAAAATATGTCATGAGTCCATAACCATAAATACTCTGCAACTGTTGAAAATGTCATATCATGTTTTTATCTACATCAAAAAAAACCAACAACACCAGCAACTATTATATAAACTATTCGGACTGTGTCAACAGTGTTTGATCTGTGCATATTTCTCTCCTTATTCAGACATCATGTCTTAATGGATTTTGTTCTTACAAGCATTACAACAAAACTGATGATGGAGTTGTGTGGATTACTTGTGGATTATCGTGATGTTTTTATCAGCTCTTTGGACTCTCATTCTGACGGCACCCATTCACCCATTCAGAGGATCCATTAGTGAGCAAGTGATGAAATGCTACATTTCTCCAAATCTGTTTTGATTAAGAAACAAACTTATCTGCATCTTGGATGGCCTGAGTACATTTTCAGCCAAACATGTGCCCTTGCTGGTGTAAAACTTCACTGAGAATGGGGCATTTTGCATAAAAATAAAATAAAATAAAAAAATATTACAAAATCAAAACTTAAAGCTACAATGACTTATAGCATCTGCATAATCATATATCATCATCTATCAACCTCTGAGCTGTGGTTCATCTGTCTTGAAAGTTTATGTGTTAAAAATAAATATGCTAAAAATCAATTTTGCTTTGGACATTTTTAATGGCATTTTTACTTCCAGAATGGTACCATTGAGCTCTATTGCTGATCTATATGAAAAACACAATCAGTGTACTCAAGGCCACAGCTTTTGTTCATAAACTTTTGTTCAGCTGTGTACATATTGTCAAACAGAATACCTGAGTTTTGCTATTTTATATTGACATGCACAGAATTATTTATTTATTTATTTATTTATTTATTAAACTCTTGGCATTTCCTTGCATTCATGCAGGGCATTAAAAAAATAGCGTTTTTTTTTTTAACAAGATTTCAAGAGTCGCGAAAGTTATGAAAAATATGTGAAGTCATGCCAGGTGTAAACACTTTTTGCATTATAATTCTAATCCCATCCTAAACAAAACCAGCTATAGTGCATCCCGTCAGAGCACACAGTAACCTTTAATTTGAACAGTACCTTGAGATATTTTCTTCATGCAATATTTATACCACATCAAATGACAAACCATGAATTCAAGTCAGACATTTTTGAATAATCACTGTGGCGAATTAAAAGGGCAAGCCAATTATGCAGGAGGTGTGTTTATTTCCAGCCTCCATGAATATATGTGGCAGCTTAATAATGAGCGATCTGTGCTGCTAACACAAAGGTTGTCTGTTTAATTCCAGTAAGGTGAGCCAGGAATTACAAAGTTGCTGAGATCACAATTGTAGTGCCTTTGAGGAAGGTACTTAACCTCAGGGTGGTCCAGAGGGACCGGCCCTACAATTAGTGAACTGTGAGCTGCCTTACATGAAAATAATCTGTTAAATGACTAGTAACTAAGTAAGCCACTTCAATCTTTTAAATAACAATCAGAAACCTGCAAAATCTCAGTCCTTACACTTACGCAAAGAAAATATATTTCCTAATATATGATGAATGATCAATATATTAAATGACATAATGGTATATTAGAAATTATACAGAATAATATATTGTGTAAATACATTACAATATATTGAATAATAAATAAGGAATTTCCGCTTTCATATATTGAAAAATATGTGACAATATATTTACTCATATATCACGATATGTAATTTTATATTCAGCAATACACTTTATAATATATAGATGAACATGTGATAAGGTACTTTACTGCATGTGTAAAAATATATTGAACATATATTTACTCATGCAATATATACATGCCACGTTTATGGTCGGTTTTTGTTTTGTTTTCCCTGTATTCCTGTCTCCTGTTTCTTTATGCCCGTATTTGGTCCTGTCCCCATTTAGTTCCATTTGTTCCATTTGTTCCAGGTGTTCCTAGTTATTAGTTATCCTCCTCACCTGTCAGCCCCTCGTTATCTGCCCTATTTGAGTTCTAGCCCGGTCTGTTCTCCCTTGTCTGGAATAGTTGATGTCTACCCTTGCTATGTGTGTTTTCCTGTTTCCCTGGATATTATTAAAGTCTATAAGTTTGAATTCGACTCTGCGTCTCCTTGTTCCTCGCTCCGTGATCCTCAAAGTAGCGAGCCGCGACAGAATTCCAGACCTGACAAAAAAGTAAACCCTTCTAGAAGTAAATCCTTCTCCCCATTTTTGTTTTCGTTTTTTTTAAAGTTTTTTGTTTTCCCTGTTTTTCCCCCGCGATCATGGAAATCGCCGCTTGTTTCACTGCCTTAGCCCGCAGAGATCTCCCCTTCATGGAGTATGCTTGGGAATGCGGCGATTGCCCACGATGGCTTTGGACGGACAACCACGCGCAAACCGCTGTTTGGATCCGGAACCAGCAGCCTCAAGCCCGCCGGCCTTCCTAAGTCAAGAACCGAAGCCGAAGCTGACTCAGGCACGAAGGGCCGCCGCTGACTCATGGCGCTACCTCCAGAGTTCTCTGCTCCTATCCTCACCCCAGAATCCACTCCAGAAGAAATGTATCCTCGTCTGCCGCTGGGTACGTCCAGCCCTCTTCGTTCTCCTGATTCCCCGAGGTTAGCCAGCCCCTGACAACTCCAGAGAGCCCTCAAGGTGCCGCTACTCCGGAGGGGGCGTATTTGCTCTTGGAATGGTGGCCGAGCCGGCTAAGGTCACGGAGGATCCACCATGGAATCCTAAGTCCCCCTGCTCTGCCATGGCAACCCCCTGCTGAACCTGCTGCTCCACCATGGAACTGAGCTACCAGATCCGCCATGGCTAACGGAGTCCGAACCACCCTGGAGGCTTTCCCGTGTCCCTGTCTTGCACCAGCCTGCAGGGGGCCCACCCTGGTATTGTTACGGCGCGGGATGTGCCTTCCGGGATCGGGGGGGGGTAATGTCATATTTCAAGTCTATAAGTTGAATTCGAATCTGCGTCTCCTCGTTCCTAGCTCATCACCAGTAGACGAGCCGGGACACTTAACACCTATATGGAAATGTATATTTCTTATATTTAATAATAATTTATGATATACACTTTCATATTTTAAAATATAGCTAGTTTACAATAGCATAAGCACACCTGCTCATAATAAAGCACTTAGTGAACAGACTATCACTGTGCTAAAAATTTCACAGCCATTACTTTTTAAATGAAGTAACATCATTTAACAGTGTATGGCCAATCGTCTTCATAAACGCAGGTTATACTCTTCTGCACAATGGTAACCCCACAAACTTACACATACCAGAAACACTTTTACATTTCAAAATAATACAACATTGAACACTAACAGATCTCCCATGTATTAATATACTGAGCAAAAACACACGACATAACACTTCATTTTAACATTTTTACTCTCTTTTAGCAGTCAGAAGCAAAACATGCTGTGAACTAGATATCTGCTTTTACTCATTGCGTGAATGTGTGTATATATGTGTGTGCATACATTCACATTTATATGGGAGCTTCTATGTGCAATATATACACAATAAAGACTCAGACATTATAAATATTATATTTATCTTTGTCTTCATTTCTAAATATATTTGTATGTATCAATATATAGCCATACATTGTCAATGCATATATTGCTGTTTATTGAAAAATAATAGCACTAGTTTCCAATATATGGAAATGTATTATGTAATACATCACATTATATTTTACAGTATATTCCCATATAGTTTTGTTCCATAAGGGTACAGTAAATGCTGTTCACTGCTGTTGTCTACTATGCTTAATGTCTTTTCAGTTCTGAATCCCCAAAGTATTCATACAATGTCGTTTTAATATACTTTCGTTAACCCAGCCATAATGAAAGCTGCATTATGTCAATATAATATGTGATTTAGCACTGAATGCACCAAAAAACTCATTTTATGACAGACAGCGATTGGCTCAACCTGACATTTTTCGCCTCTCATTTGCATAAAATTGAGCCTTTCCCCACATTTTGACAGTCTTATTGCTTGCTTAACTGTCAATCCCACACAAGTGTGCAGCTCACCTCCCATTTCCAGTGAACTGGAAACGTCTCTAGGTTACGTATGTAACCACGGTTCCCAGAGAGAACGAGACGCTGCGTCGAGATTCGCTTTGGGAACGCCCTTGCGTGACCGCGTTCTGAAGCACGTGTCAAATCCGTCCAATGGAGCAGCGAGACGTCACGAGCAAGGTGACGTAAGCACCAGAAAGCATAAAAACCCATCCAGCCGGGCGCCACCCAGCTTCGATGAAGGAGCGCCTGCAGGGATGCAGGGAGTATGGCAAAGAGACCAGCATCTCGTTCCCTCTGGGAACCATGGTTACATACGTAACCTAGAGACGTTCCCCTTAAGGAACTCGAGCTGCGTCGAACGCTTTGGGAACAAGAATACCCACTGCGCCATACTACCAAGTCCCTGCCTGTGTGTATCTTATGAGCACATCACGAAGAGAGAACTTGGGAACCTGGGGTAGATGCCAGGTGTAGGTTGTAAAAGCAGACAAAAGTGTGCGGAAAGGACCAGCCCGCCGCATCACAAATGTCCTGCAAGGCCACACCCAAGCTGAAAGCCTTGGAGGCCGCCATACTCCTGGTCGAGTGCGATCTGACCCCCATAGGTGACGGGAGGCCAGAGGAGTCGTAGGCTAGTGAGATGGCCTCGACCACCCACCTAATCATAGTCTGCTTGGTCGCCGGAGATCATTTCTTTGGCGGACCAAAACAAACAAAAAAACTGATCTGCCTTACGCGACGGGGCAACTCAGTGTGCGTAAGCGTCCAGTGCTCGAACTAGACAGAGCAGATTAAGCCTTTCTTGGCCTACTTCCTGGAACGGCGGAGGACAGAATGCCTGAAGTACTATGGGCACCTTGGTGCGCTGTACCGGCCTCAGCCTCAGGGTGCCACGGAGGAAACGAGTGGCAAGTGGGTGTCTTCCCAATGATTGACCACCTAGAAGGGCGTGGTAAGCAGCTAAGGCCGCCACGTATACCTTCAGAGTGGAGGGAGATAACCCTGCGGAGAATCACTCCTGCAGAAACTCCAGAACTGTACCAAGTGAGCAGTTGACTGGGTCCTGCAGTCGCTGTCTGCACCATGAAGCGAAAAAGTTTCCACTTCAAGGCGTACAGTTTCCCCGTGGAGGGAGCTCTGGATTGGAGGATAGTCTCAACAACTCAGTTGAGAGACCAGATGCTAGGAGCTGTGCCCCCTCAGGGGCCATCCCCACAGCTTCCATAACTCCGGGCGGGGGTGAAGAATGGCGCCCCCCGCCTGAGAGAGGAGGTTCCTCTTGATCGGAATCTCCAGCGGAGAGCCGTCGAGGAGGGACACCAAGTCCGAGAACCAGCTTGTACAAGGGGCGCGAACGCAGACCCCCCTGCCGATTGATGTAGGAGACCACAGATGTGTTGTCTGTGCGGACAAACACACGATGCCCCCTTAGGTCTGGAAGGAAGAGTGTCAGAGCTCGAAACACTGCCAGCATTCCCCGGCAGTTGACGTGCCAAAAGAGATGATGGCCTTCCCACAGACCCTAGGCAGAGCAGCCACTCATGACCTCCCCCCAGCCCGTGAGAGAGGCATCGTCGTTAACATTACATGACGACAAGGAGCCCCTAACGTCGGGCCTTAAACCAGGAACTAACGTTTCTTCCACATATCTAAGGCACGTAAGCATCGCCGCGTGACCTTGATCATGCAAAGCGGATTCCCCCTCGAGGAAAAACCTTTGGTTCTGAGCCACCACTGCAAGGGTCTAATGTACAGCAGGCCAAAAGGTATCACACTGGACGCAGCTGCCATCAGACCCAGCAATCTCTGAAAATGCTTGACAGTGAGTGACTGGCCTTCTCGTACTCTCATGACTGTCGTGAGGATTGACTCGATTCGAGTAGGAGACAGACGTGCCTTCATCGAGGTTGAGTCCCACACCACGCTAAATAAGTGGTTCTCTGTAGTGGAAAAAGACCACTCTTCTTGGCGGTTAGTCTTAACCCCAGCTCTCTCATACGGGCGAGGACGACATCTCGATGCCGAACCACCATCTGCTCTGATTGAGCTAGTGTTAACCAATCGGCGATATAATTGAGTATGCGGATGCCCAGGAGTCGCAGCGGAGCCAGCGCCGCATCCACACACTTCGTGAAAGTGCGGGGTGAGAGTGACAGGCCAAAGGGAAGAAGTCTATATTGGTATGCTTCGCCCCCGAAAACAAACCTCAGGAACTTCCAGTGTTGAAGGAGGATGGAAACATGGAAATAAGCACTCTGAGATCTATCGTAACAAACCAGACCTCGGACTGGATCTGAGATACTATCAGCTTGATAGTGAGCATCTTGAACCGAAACCGTTTGATAGCGCGGTTCAGAAGACGGAGATCTTGTTCTATTAGTAAGACGCAACCTCCTTTATCATCGGTATGTCGTGCGAGCCGTCGGGGGGTGCGACGCAGCCTTATGATTGTGACGGACGCCCCCCGGGACCCGGCCGCCACGCCAACGGGTGTAGAACACGACAGACTTCCCGAGGATGGAGATGAGCGCTGGAAGGAACACCTCGATGGCCTCCTTCCTCAAGATAGTGTTTACTTCTTGTTCAATTACCAGAGCCTGCTTGGGACCCACTAGAGTGGGGAAGCCCCTTTGAATCGAGGCGGACGAGAACCGAACTGGTTTCTGTAACCTTTCTCTACAATCTGCATGACCCATTTTGAGATATTTGGTAGAATTTTCCACGCTACCAGAAAATCTACTAAGTGAACCAGCCTCTCGAGGCTGGCGTCTTGTATTATTAGAGGAGCCAGTTCGGTGCCATGAAGCGCATATGTAAGGCACGGGATACGACCGACCTGACTGCTGTAGCCCCCTCACTTGAGGGGGCGAGCTCTCCCGTGCTGTACCGTTGCCGGGCGGCAGTTGGGAATTTCGCTCGTCGGAGCTCACTGAGACCTGAAGCACCGAGGTGGCAGGGGTACCAATGAACCTCCATGAGGGCACTGAGGGAACAACCGACACGAGTGCTGTAGCACCCTCACTTGAGGGGGGCGAGCTCTCCCGTGCTGTACCGTTCCCGGGCGGCAGCTGGGAATTTCGCTCGAGGGAGCTCACTGAGCCCTGAAGCACCGAAGTGGCAGGGGTATCAATAAGCCTCCGTAAGGGCACTGAGGGAACAACAGACCCGAATGTTTGTAGCACTCACTGAGGGGTGGCGAGCTCTCCCAGCCGTACCGTGCCGGGGGGCAGCTGGGAATTTCCACTCGCGGAAGCTCAACTGAGCCTGAAGCAACGAGGGGTTGGCAGTGGTTAGGTAATGAACCTCCGTGGGGCAGGGAACGACCGACCTGAATGCTGTAGCACCCTCACTTGAGGGGGCGAGCTCTCCGGTGCCGTACCGTCGCCGGGCGGCAGCTAGGAATTTTGCTCGCCGGAGCCTACTGGGCCCTGAATCACCGAGGGTGGCAGGGGTATCAATGAGCCTCCGTGAGGGCACTGAGGAGGATTGGACACCGTATACTGAGGTGTTATCCTTTCCTCCGGTGGACGGCACTCGGGAATGAACATAGCCTTAGGACATTTTTAGCCGAGGTCCTCTTAGATAAAATAACGGTCCGCAGATCCGTTTTTGTTCTAGAAGACCCCAACTGAGAGCATCGCCCCGCCCCCCGATCTTTCTGTGGAGGGGTGCAGGTTGCAACGCTCTGTTTTTTGAGACTGGCGATATGAGGAGCTTTATGGCTTGGGTTGCTGCCGCTCAGCAGTCCCACCCCTTAGCAGGTCAGCCTGGTATGCTTGTAACAACGCCATGGTGTGCAAACATGCGCCAGACTGACCTACCGCCGTATAAGCTTTCCCAACCAGACTCGATGTAAGCCTAACGGGCGTGGTTGGAAGCTTCGGGGCCTTCAGGGACGATGCTGAGGATGGGAAGAGATAGCTCGCAAGCGTCTGCTCCACCATTGGCATCGCCCCATATACCTTATCATTCAGCCCCACAATGTTCTTTTGAATAACTCGAGACTGTGGGGCTGTAATATGGGATGAGTACGGTTTCTCCCACGATCTTGACAACTCAGCATGGAGATCAGGGAAAAACGTAAGGCCCCGTCGTGAAGGCTGTGATCTGGATCCAGAACATGCTCGTCTAATTATTTTTAGGACGAGCGTCATGTTCCTAGGCTGGCCAAACGATATTTTATTCTGGCGAATGCACGAAACACACCCCATAATCACGAATCACACCTCATATGCGAGAGACTGTGGTGGCGAGTCCACAGTCTCCTCTGTCTCGACTCTCATCACATCCACCTCCTCGGAGGAAGATAGATGAAGCGTCTGGCTCTCTCTCTGGGGGGGGTTGGGGAAGAAACCGCAGGGGGCTTCCGAACCGTGAGAGAGAGAGACAGACAACAGGATCTAGCAGGTGAGGACCGAGAAAATGACGAGCCCGTCTCGGATCCCTCCGCCAAATCCACCCGCGATCCCCACGACAACCGTCTGCGCTGTGCCTTGGCAACAGTGGGACCGCTGCCGGCGGGATCGCGAGCCTGGCCGCTCTCTTCAAACGCAGCCAGGTGAGAGCGGAGCGTGTGCAGCGAGAGCTCGCAGTGTTGACAATCAGTTGCTCGAAAGCTGACCGTGCATGCTTCTCGCTTAAACAAGCGACACACAAATCGTGTGTATCTGTCGCCAGATATCGTGGGCAGGGAGAAAAACAGCGTTTGTAATGTCGTTCGCTCGCCATAGCTTTTCTCATTGTTTTATATATATTATATGAGTGCTTGTGCGGACAGACAAAAGTAAATAGACAGACACATACACAGAAAGCTACTGAAGGGCAGAAGCTGGTTTGCACCCGGCCGGATGCACTTTTATGCTTTCTAGTGCTTACGTCACCCCACTGGTGACGTCTCGCTGCTCCATTGGACAAATTTGACACGTGCTTCAGAACACGGTAACGCAAGGGCGTTCCCAAAGCTAATCTTGACGCAGCGTCTCGTTCCATGAAGGGGAAGCTTGTGGTACGCTAATATCGGTCTATCGTTTCATGGGGGACTTTAAAAAAGCCAGGTAAAAAAGAGAGATGCACTTATGATCCATTAAAGAGGAAAATTCAAATTAAGGAATTCAGATGGACAACAAAGATTCTGTCATTTTTGTTCAACATCAGTCAATCACACCCATTGATGATTGGATCAGAGACTACAAAAGGAGGACTTTGTGAATGCACTGGTTCAAAGTTTGAGGCAACTAGGATTTATTTTTCTGAAATAAATTAATACATCTATTCAGCAAGGAGCACTGATCAAAAGTAACAGTAAAGACATGTATAGTCTAAAAAGATTTCTATTTCAAATAAATGCCAAGTTCTGTCATGAAAAAAATAAGCAAAAATCAGCATATGTGAATGGTTTCTGAAGGATCATGTGACACTAAGAACTAGCGTAACAATGCTGACAATTCCGCTTTGAATCCAGGAGATTACATTTCAAACAATACAAATCAAAAGACAAAACCAGTATTTTAAATTGCAAATATATTTCAGAACATTACAGCTTTTTCTGTATGCTTAATCAAATCAATGCAGCTTTGGTGAGCATGAGAGACTTTTGAACTTTTAAACAGTAGTGTAGTGCAATTCACCATGAATTTTCCTGAAGAAAAAAAATCTTCAAATTTTCATCATATTGATTTGAAACATCATGAGCTATTCCTTTAATGCCAACGGCTATTACATTCTCACCCAATCCAGATATCCTCTAATTTTCGTTGCAGTCACAATGTTATGTGACCGTAAAATGACTTTATAATCACCAGCTAAGACAGAGCCCATCATGCTAATGAGGGTTCAGGATCACTGAGGAAGGGACGAAAGGTTTCCTCGGCAAGTTCGTACTAGCGTTTGCAGCATGGAAGGCAATTGTCCAAGACAAAAAAGGTTAGATTAGGGCAGAGCAAAATTATGTTGACAGGGAGCTGCAAATTAGACCGAGTAGCCATGTCTAAATCGAATGCCCCCAAGTTTATCAGCCAATTTCTGGAACTCTGTCTGGGGTGTAAATGAAAGTTAATGAAAGTGTGTATCCAAAATTCAGTCACAATAACGGATTGGCTGGAAAGGTTATTTAAACCCATGAAAGGTTTTGTTTAAATATGACTGCCTTAGTCCGGTGTCCTGGTGAAGAAATGAGTCATCATTAAAATGCAACCAAAAAAAGAGATGAGCTCATTATTCTACTTTTCGCTGCTGTCTTAAAAATATCAGGGAGTGACAAACCCCGGTGTGTTAATGTGGCAGATGGGAGGACAGAGAGGAGAGAAAGCAGCACCTGCCCTATGGAGAGTTTCGACATTCCATTCGTTCTCCGATGCAAACGAGGACGCGGGATCACCCCCGCCACGACCCCGTGAACACCGGCGGCGACTGGACCGACATCAGAACCGCCTGCGACAGTTGGCTAATGAGAAGCTCGAAAGCATGCACACAAACAATGCAGAAGATAAACAATAATAACACACACGAACAACGCAGATGAAGGCTCAGAGAAATAATGAAACGCCTTGCACGCACACCTGCTTGATCCTCCGGCAGCTCAGAGAACTGAAAAGACCCTTCCGATTTTTCCAGCAGAGCCGCAGTCAGGCATAACTGCTCAAGATGGGCCCCTGTAACACTGCCAAAAACAGCTTCCTTTAAACACAGTGAAATCTAGGAGCAGACCAAAAAAAGGGGTATAAAACATCTACCTCTACAATTATGGCACAGAAAAACAAAAACAAATGTTCGGGGGCAAACTGTATACAAGCTTTGAAGTAAAGCAGACATCGGTGAACAATGTTTTATGCAAAAGATAACAATTTAGGTTTTAGACTTTCTTCATACCTCTGATGGAAAGGTTTGTGGAAAAACACAAGTACGGTTTACAAAAACTAGTTGACGGTTTACAAACAGTTGGTAAAATATGTAATGTTTACATTTTAAAGCCAACCTTGTAGCATAAACAGTAGAATCGGCGCTAGCAATGCTAAGGTACTGGGTTCGATTCCCACGGAAAGGTAGAATTCAATTTAATCTGAATGCAAATATGTCACCATTTTTTTATTAATCCTTCTATTCAGCCAGGATGCATTAAACTGATCAAAAGTGGCAGGAAAGGCATTTATAATGATACAAAA
Organism: Sinocyclocheilus anophthalmus; assembly: GCA_018155175.1. Lineage (NCBI taxonomy): Eukaryota > Metazoa > Chordata > Actinopteri > Cypriniformes > Cyprinidae > Sinocyclocheilus > Sinocyclocheilus anophthalmus. Next base: position 166,726 of record JADLZN010011882.1, on the reverse strand, counting down.
AGATTTCTATTTCAAATCAAAAGGTTCAGTTCCGCAAAATCATGAAACCTAATGGGGCGCTTCTGATGGGGTGTTAACGTAACTGATGATTTTCAGAGAGTTTAACGACTTGGCACAAGCTGATTGGTTCATGCTGCATATGCAGCCAATGAGCTTACTGCCATGCATTTATATGGCTGGCTAGCATTCACTTGAGATTCCTGCAGCGCTTTTTCAGAGTTTCTCTGAAACCCTCCACTTTCCCCAGCTCCACATGTATAGATCTGCTACGGGGTTATTTTATATGCAATTTTTGCAGCAGCAGCAGTATGTCTTAAATACTCAACGCACCGTATCACCGTATGCATTGGCAGTAGCAAGTCCCTGTACTTGCTTGCAGCAGCAGCAACAATAATCTACACCTCTACGCAATAACCAACAGCAGCACAATACAGCAGCAGCAGCGTAGCAGATCTGTTCCGCCAAGACCAAATACATTAACATTGTCATATCCATCACCATGCTAAAATCTTCAGAGAGTTGTCATGATTGCATGTTATTTTGAATTTTCCTTTCGTCAAATCCTGAAAACCAAAAAAACAATCTAAGTATCACAGGTTCCAAAAAATAATATTAAGCAGCACAACTGTTTACAGCATTGATGATAATAATACATGTTTCTTGAGGAGCTAGTCAGCAATATATGTTTTCAAAATCATTTTGTTTCATCATTCACTTTTATTGGGAAGGAGTAGGATGAATATTCTGGTTAAAGATTCGGTATGACATGAGGATGAGTAAATGAGTTTCTGTGCGTGAACTACGTGGGATCCTTATTTTTTAGTGATGATTTCTTTGTAGGATGTCTGACTCATTTTTCTGAACTGAACCAAATCTGTCCCTTCCTCAGCACAATGTTCTTGAAAGAAAGGACAACATACACTTAAGCAATCCGTTAGTATTTCACTGAAATACCAAAATTGCCCTGTCCCTGAAAAAAATTATGAGACCTCAGAGTGTTCAGTCATTTGCGTAAGTTGTATAGTTGTGACACTGCATTAGCGCAACATAAAATCAATGTATTTTATTTGTCTGAAAAAGTTGGGAATGGATGAGAGTGTTGTTCAAAATGGTGGGGTCAGTAAGACATTCATCAAAGATCCTGAAAAAAACTGTATCAGTTTCCACAAAAATACAAAACAGCACAACTGTGTCCAATACTGATAATAATCAGATACATTTTTTTTTAGCAGCAAATCAGCATTTAGAATGATGTCCGAAGGATCACGTGACACTGAAAACTGGAATAATGATACTGAAAATTTTGCAACACAGGAATAAATTACATCATAAAACATACTACAATAGAAAATGATAATATTCATGATAATATTTTACAATATTACTGTTTTTACTGTATTTTTGATATAATAAATGCCGCCTTGGTGAGCAGAAGAGATTTTTCATTTTTCAAATTCTTCCTAAGCCTTCCTTGAAGCTCAAACGGTAGAGCTGGTGCTAGCAACACCGAGGTCATGGGTCTGACTCCCAGGGAAAGAAAGAACGAATAAGAGGTATCTTGAATGCAATGTAAGTCAGTATTGGAAAATAGCATTTACCAAATGCTTAAACATAAAGCTTACATCACGATAACTATCACTGTAGTGAAAATATAGTGTATGTATTTTGACTTATGTTAGGAAGCCCAGAGTCTGGAGGTTGATCTGTACTGCGGTATGACATCCGTTTGTGTGTGAGCGATGAGCCAAGGGAAACGGGTGAGTATTAAACTGACCAAAAGGACACTTGGGGGTCAGAATGTTTGTCATTTAAAACGGCTGCTGTGTCATATGATTTATCTGTCTGCTGTTCCATATTCTCTTCAATCGCTTCCTGTCATCGCAGGGGCTGGAGCATCAGTAATTCCAGACAGCGCCAGTTTGTTCCTGTCTAAAAGGAAAAAGAAAATGGACAAATTCAACCAATACATCAAGATTTAACCAAGAAAAAGGGAGAACTTTGAGAAACTTTCTGGAAAACTTCTGAGGAAGACATCATGGATATACTGAGGCCTTTGATTTTGTGCACTTACGAATAGTATCATGTACCACGGTGTTATTTGAAGTATTGGAGAAGCATGTAAATACCATAGTATATTATTATTATTAAAAAAAAAGAGTTAAAATTTATTTTGGACATTCTTTTAAGTTCACACCATGGTGCATGAATATGGTAATCATTCAGCATCATGGTATAAACTACTTTAACTACTTAAAGATTTGTTCATGTTTTTGAAAGAAGTATCTTCTGCTCACCAAGGCTGCATTTATTCAATTAATTATACAGTAAAAACATAAATAAAAATGTGAAATATTTTTAGAATTTAAAAAAGCTGTTTTCTATTTTAATATATTTTAAAATTGTAATTTATTCCTGTGATCCAAAGTTGAATAATTCAGCATCATTACTCCAGTCTTCAGTGTCACATGATCCTTCATAAATCATTCTAATACGCTGATTTGCTGCTCAAGGAACATTTCTGATTGAAAACAGTTGTGCTGCTTCATATTTTTGTGGAAACCATGATACCTTTTTTCAGGATCTTTTATAAATCGAAAGTTCAAAAGAACAGCATTTTTTTTTGTAACATTATAAATGTCTTTCCTGTCACTTTTCTTTCAATTTAATGCATTCTTACTGAATTAAAAGTATAATTTTCTTAAAAATACATATGTCTTACTGACTCCACCATTTTGAACAACAGTCTCATCCATTCCCATCGAATTCAAACAAATAAAATACATTGATTTTATGTTGCGCTGATGCAGTATAGCAACCTATTTTTTCTAAAGTTATGACTGAACCCTCTGAGGTCATTTATAGTTTTTTGGAGGACAGGGTAATTTTGGTAATTCAGTGGAAATAATAACGAATTGCTTAAGTGTATGTTGTCCCTTCTTTCAAGAACATTTTGCTCAGGAAGGGACAGATTTGGTTCAGTTCAGAAAAAATGAGTCAGACATCCAAAGAACTCATCACTAAAAAATAAGGATCCCACGAAGTTCACGCACAGAAACTCATTTACTCATCCTCATGTCATACCGAATCTTTAACCAGAACATTCATCCTACTCCTTCCCAATAAAAGTGAATGATGAAATAAAATGTTTTTGAAACAACATACATGTATATACTGCAAATATTACATTATTGTAATAGATGCAGTAGTAGTGTTAGATACTATATAGATATATGCAGAAGTACAGATTGGGCATATTGTTTTGCCAATTTTAGAGTAATAGCATAAAAAATGCTTGATGGAAACACAAAAATTAAAAAGAAAAGTTCCTAAAATTCACACAACAAATGCATATATTCACTTGAGAAGGATAAAGGTGTTTTATCAGGTAAAAAGAAGTGCATAAAGTTTAATGGAAAACGTTTCTAACCCAAGATGTGCATCAAAAAGTCATGTGACAATCATTTGCACTTTGTTCTTCATGATACTTATTGCTGGTGTTTTGAAAAGATTGTGATGGTTAAAATGCGCAGCAGTGTTCAGACTCTTGTCACTCGAAACTGAACACCGCACCATCTCTCCTAGGCCAAATGCTCTCTAGGCCTGATGGAGCTCAAATCTACACCCAAATGTAGCATGTCTCCAGGGTCACGGCTGGATGCTCAATAGTAATCACACCAGTCTGCCATTCCCAGCAGGAGCATTTCTCCAGCGGCCATCATTACAGGCACCATGCTGTCATTCATTCCTCCTGTCCTGAGGGAGCTCCTGTAACTTTAGGTTCAACAAGCTAGAACACAAAACATTTAAATCGCTCTCAAAATCCAAAACTGCAGAGCCACACAGAAACTCTGTCTGAAGCTGTGAATATACAAAGCCAAACACGAATGCATTCTGTGGTTGTTATAACTAAATCAAGCTATTTTGTGACTAAATCAACTCATTGGAAAGAAACATCACAAAAGAAATCTCTTTAACATTGAGATTAAGATTTATCTTGGTAATCTCAAAAGTGTTTCAGGAGACATCAGATATCACAAATTGCGCTAAGATTTGCTCAATATGAAGATCTTAAAATTAACTCAGAAATACACCATACTATACTCCATGTCAACAAATATTTATTTTTTGCCTAATTAAAGGGTTAGTTCACCCAAAAATCCAAATTAGCCCATGAAGTACTCACCCTCAAGGCATCCTAGGTGTATATGACTTTCTTCTTTCAGACGAATCCAATCGGAGTGCATCAGTCCAAAAGAAGTGAAATAAAGTGTATCCATTCATAATACCATTCATAATAAAAAGTCTCTCACACGGCTCTGGGGGGTGAACAAATGCCTCCTGTAGTGAATCGATGCGTTTTTGTAAGAAAACATCCATATTCAAAACGCAATAATCACTTTAATCTAGCTTGCGCCAACAGTTGTACACGGAAGCAGTTCCGGGGGAATGACGTATGCGGTCAGCTTGCGCATGAGCCGCTCAGAGTGGACGAAGCTGGAACGCACCACCCAGAAAGATCAAAACAAAACAACGGTCACGAATTAGAAGTACAAAACGAGGATTTGTAAAGAAGAAGGTCGGAGGATTTCGATATAAGCCAAGAAAAAAATTGGTTTTACTTTGCTAAAGTAAGGAAACTTTGCTTCATTTGCTCCTGTTAACAAACATTGGTTTTCACGAGACACACGGGCGCATGCGCAACGCTCGGATATTACGACATTCTCCCAGAGCTGCTTCCGTGTACAACTGCTGGCACAAGCTAGATGAAAGTGTTTATTACGTTTTGAATATGGATATTTTTCTTTCAAAAACGTATCGATTCGCTACAGGAGGCCTTTGTTCACCCCCCCGGATCCGAGTGAGACACTTTTAATTATGAATGGATGTGCTTTTTTTCACGTCTTTTGGACTGTTGCACTGCAACACCCGCTGACTGCCATAAAACAGATTGGAAGATCAAAGACACTATTTAATATAACTCCGACTGGATTTGTCTGAAAGAAGAAAGTCATATACACCTAGGATGCCTTGAGGGTGAACACTTCATGGGCCAATTTTCATTTTGGGTGGAACTGACCCTTTAACTTGACAGAACTAAAAACATTGAACAAACAAGCGTTTGATACTATTAAATAATCTAGTCCTGCATCATAAAACTTTCATTGGCTAAAACATCAATAATGAATTTTGCAAGGTTTTACACTTCAGCCATTAATAGACTAAATATTGTATTAAACATTTCTTCAAATATATTAAAAAGGCTGCAAGTGCTATTGAGGCAGTGCTCTAATTATCTTCACCGACGGCTCCAGGGACAAGGCCTGGTTGTATGAGAACACAGTGCAACTGAACTTGTAACTTGGCTCCAAATCAAAGCATCAGGGTCCCGGGGTTCAGGCGACAGGAACAGTGTGTATTTCTAAAATTAAGGCTGTTAATATAGCAACATGAGTTCAGTCCATAGCAAGCTAAAGGACAAATAAATTACTGTAGTATTAAGAGGAGCCGTAATTCAGAGTGAACACATTGGAAAACAAGTTTGTGTGCATCACATACTTCAATGTGTGCTTGAATCTCAAGGCTACAAGGAGGCACCTCCATTATTTTGGCCTGTGAGAGTAAAATAACTTTTAATTACGAAGCCTAAAAGCTAGGTAATTCAATTTGCCTGTTTTAAAAGATCCGTACGTTAAAGAATATGGAAGGTAAATGCAAAGTAAACGGAAACAAACTAACATTCAGGTTGATAGTCTGATTTAGCCATAATGACGACTCTAAGAGCTGCCTCATCACTGCCATTCTCTTTTACTAAAGACAACTATAATTTTCCACTGCACTTTTATGTGCAACTAATGACACTTAAAATACAGCCCACCAGTAATACTTTTAGTATTTATTTATTTATTTTCAGAGAATGAACTGAAATTATATATTATTTGATGTTCCAGTAGCACTTAAATTTGTCTTGGAATGCTATAAGCAGTTTGTGTTAAAATCTACAATGCATTAATCAGTCTGTTTTAACATTTTACTTCATTCATGTACTGCAAAACACTGAACGATTGACAGACCTGTGTTTCCAAACAAGTGCATTAAATAAGCAATAAGGTAGGAGAGGCTGTGCTGTATCTTGAATAAATCACGGCTGAAGGGCGTTGTTAGGCAAGACGCTAAGCGTAAAACAGTTACCACACAATACAAATATTAAAACCAAAAATGTATGTATTGAAATGTTACTTTTTTGAAGCAAGTTCGTTAAATGCTGTCCTTCCGCTAAAAATAGTTCCTGACAGCAACAGTAAACTGCAAGAGAATGTTCCGAACATGCCTCATCTAATGGAGCTTAAATAAAAACAGAGAATAGGAGCTCTTATCCACTGCCATTTTTTTAACACCATATATTATATTTTCTCACACATACATCTCTCTCAGCATGAGGAAACGTCTGTTTTTTGTCTTTTAGTTTTAAATGAAAACAGACCGATTGGCGGCACAGCGTGAGTTTGCAAGCGTCAGTGCAAACTGATGGACACACAGAATCATACCTGAAACAGAAAACTAATAAATTCAGTAATATTCTCTCCTCACTTCGGAAACTGCAGGGCTTCCACACAGACGTGTACACACATCAACATATCTCCGCATGAGAAGCCTTTATTGGACGGGGGAAGGGTGGGGTCTCAAAGTTAAAGATGAAAGATGCAACACAAGGCCAGCAGGGGTCCCTCATACTTCATAAAAAAATAACAAACAGTTAATTTACCCAAAATACATAATACACGGAACAGTTAATGCTAGATTATTGATTATGTTGCTAAGGGGGTGTTGCTCAGTGATACACAGAACGTTGGGTAAAGCCGTCATATATCGTGAATAAAATAACTGCTGACCAATCAGAATTCGAGAAACAGAACTAACCGTTTTATAACTGAGAACAAAGGACACATTTTGAACTTACACATTAAGCGTTAACACTTCCTGCCAATGTAGAGCGTTCCAAAATCAAATCAGTCATGTCAAAAATGGCGACGCTAGACTTGTTTAACAAGCGATTTCCGATTCGCGAATGAAGGACTCTTTTTAGTCGGTTCCTTTCCATGCTGTGATGGCACAGTGGTTTGAAAAATTTGGATCAGTCGCGAAAATATTTGGACCACACTCGCTCACATGGTGAATCGTGCCATCCATAGATATGTATTTATGGTGCTATCTATACATATCTAAGGGTGCTATCAAAGACTATAGACTACAAAAGAACGGTTCCTCTTCATATACTTTAGGAATGGGGGAGGAAAGAGAAATGGCGGAACGTAAACTGCAACACGTAATATGGCGGAATAGTCCCACCGTTCAAATGAAAAATCCAATCGTTGATTGGTAAAGTCATTGTGTCACTGCAACGGCTGTTAGAATCTCCAGTTCCCATAGTAACTTGAGGCTGGACCAGCTGATGCGGCTTTGTTGGTTGTTGCGCAGTACTCAGGAGCTACGCATGCGCATTGGCCGGTCTAGCCTGAAAAATACGCTTTTTAAACGCTATTTGAGCATAAGTAACAACATTCATGGGGCAGTAGGCGTTCTAATTTCAGATTTTCGGGATGATTTTAAATTATGTAAATTTAATCTCGAGTTCCAGCATGAGTTGGACTGATCCAGGAAGTTCATCCATTCATTTAGATAGCACTTGGTCTTGTTTGAGCTGCCCGGAGGCGTTGCAAATATGGCGGTCGAGTGAATGGACTTCTCTGAAGGCTTGGCTATCAACCTAATTTTGATGTCTTTTAGATGAGCGTGGAACTTTGTGAGTTGGAATCGTGCAAGACTCCGGTTGTTCACCATGGCCTTCCGTTGTAGTATCGTAACAAAACAAATGCCATTGATATTGATCGCACAAACTGGTATTTGTTATCACCTGTTAAGTAAAAATTACTATCATAAACACTGAACTGTTAAATGAAGCTAGTTTACATATTTTACATGACTTTTTGGACTTCTTCTATTTATTTGACTATGTCAAGTTTTCCTGAGTATACTCGTATGAGTTCGTTGCTGGATTCTGTTTGAATGCTGTGTATTCATGTATAATTAAAAGAGCGCTAATATGATGATTTTTACAAGAATCATTATTTTGTGACTGTGTTGTTCGCTAACAGATTCCGCCTGCCACTGCTTTTGCTTCAAATAATACATTATTTTCAATACTGTACACTATTACGCGCTCCACTATCAAAACTCCAATACTCAAAGCCTTTCGAAAAGTTGGTCTTTTTCTACAAAGGCGATCCTTCCGACAAGGCAGTCCTGCCTCTGATCTGACCAGCTCGCCACCCACCGTGCACTGTGTACTTGACCGAACACCGCAAGCAACAGCGGAAATTACCGCCCCTTACATAATTGCGAGCTTCCTCTGTTCAAAAATAAATGTAAAACAGCGCCTGTCGGAAAGGGGATACAGAGTCGCGTTGTGACCAGTCACGGTTTGATTGAAAGCGGTAGTGTATGTGATGGCCCAACCCACACCCAGTTCTCGCTCTCTCTCCTATCTCTCTCTCTCGCGCTTCGTTTCTATCTCTCCTCTCACTCTTCACTCTCTCTCTCTCTCTCTCTCTCTCTCTCTCTTTCTCTCTCTCTTCCTCTCTCTCTCTCCCTCTCTCTCTCCCCCTCTTCTTCCCATGCTCTCGCACACACACACGCACACACACAATGTGCAAAACTCTGCATTTGAACAGTCAATAGCAAATACTTAAACTAATATCAAAACAGTAGCTGATTCAGAAGCCTAGGTTCACGAAACGGTTGTCCATAAAACGCATTGCTGTTCTGTTGTAAGTAATCTTAAAGATTCCTAAATGCATACTTTCGGAAGGCCAAATAAAGTGCTTTTGCTGTCGCACTGAAACACACAGCGTCTCCCCGACATGCTGCTTCAACACTAACTGCGGATACTGAAACAACGCCTTCTTTCTTTGCGTCGCACATGGGGGGAGGGCCCCCATCATGCAAATATTTCAACATCGGTGATGTTAAGAGTGTATGTGGGGGCGTGTTAGAACGAGCGTTTTAGGGGGGCGTGGCAGAGTCTTAACTTTGATAAAGAATATCTCTTTGTTTTGAGACTTCAGGGATCTTATCTATGCACAATCAGCTTGTAACACTCCAAAGAGAAAGGAAAACTTGAAATCGCATCATATGACCCCTTTAAACTAAAAGTCTGTAAGCCTCATACGTTCATAGAAAATAGCTTACTTTGAAGTTGCAAAATAAGGTGGAAAATTTACAAAGCAGAATGAAACAAATGTGCTAAATATTTTTTCGGAAGTAGCGCAAATGTATTTAGTAGCCTACCTCAGAAATAAAATGGATCAGTTTACTGTCAGCAACTCGACACAACATTCAGTGTAGAACCATTACATATACAGTACCGTGTTTTTTTTTTTTTTTTAAGGATATATCCTGTGAACAGCATGGTACATGCATACACTAAACATCTGGTACCATGATATTTATTAAGTACAATAGAACTTGCCTGCCATCTAATAGAATCACTTCATGATGTACTGTGATTGATGGGATTGATAGTTTGCAAGACGCTACCTTAGTAGGTAGCTGCCTAGGCAGTTGACAGCAAGGCAGCTCATCTTTTCTCTCCCTTTCTTTGTCAATCCACTTCACTAGTTTCTGTACATCAGCCCTGTTGCTTGGGGGCATTTTGTTGTTAAAAAACAGAACACAATATGCTGAATGACAACATCACTGAGGAGACGTCAATGCTTTGCATTCTGGTGACTGAAATAAGCTGATTGTGAGAGAGCGTCCTGGCTGGGCTCCTGGATGTAAGCCAGGCTATTTGAGATGCACACTGAGCACTGACTGCTTGTTTTGGCAGGCAGAACTGTTGCAGCCAGCACCAGACAATATATTGCACACACAAGCTCAAAAATAAACAAGTGCTTGCTCATTTAATGGGGGAAGAGAGCATCAAAATTACCTTGAAATGCAAAATGAAGGTGTATTCTTCACTGCAGTGCACCTCTACAGGAGCTCAATGACGTCAAGCTTTATCAGTGTGTGCTGATATACTCCCGGCAATGGAGGCATTATGGGTAAGCTCGCATGCTTTATTTCACAGAACCACCACTGTGTTCCCAGCTGGTCCTCTGAGGGTAGGCAGGAATTTGTGAAGATCATGTGTGAACTAATTTGAGCTGATGTGCTGCCAAAAATAAATGCACTTGATTTCCTAGTACTAGGACAAACTGCAGTTTCTGGTGCTTGCGTGCAAAGCTTGAAACCATGATGCTTGGAGGATGCTGGGTGGTTACCTAGGTCAAGTTTATCTGAAACATATAAATCACCACCACACACACACACACATCCACCACGTATATATATTTATAATATATATATATATATATATATTGCTTCACTGTTCATATTATGCTTAAATTTTTGTGGAAAGCATGTTACCTGTTTTTGCAGGATTCTGACATAATTTTGTTGTGTTTTTGGTATTTATTTATTTTTTTTATGTAAAAAGTTAATTGTACTTGTCTCATATCTGATTTATTTCGCCTCGCAATTGTGAGTTTAGCCTCTCAATTCTGATTTTCTCAATTGCACTATGCCAAAGCACATTTTGCATTATAAAGTGATACTTGTGAAATATAAACTTAATCCAACTAGAAGTCAAGTCAGAATTTTGAGAGAAAACCTTTCAGAATTGTGAGTTTATGTTTCCGCGCAATTCCAACTTTATTTCTCCACAATTGTTAAGATTAATCATATCAATTCTAAAATAAAAAAGCTGCAATAAAAGTTTGCAATTACCCATTTTGTTGTTTATTTTTTAACATATATTTCAAAATAGTAATTTATTAATTTTATACTCATTATTTTTAATTACATCAAGTTTTAACGTAACGTAAATTATTTTATTTCAAGTAACATTTTTTTTAGGGTTTTACTTTTAGTTTTATTCAAATATAATATCCCAGATACACACTGTAAGTAAATAAATAAATAAATAAATAACTACACAAGTTCAAAGATAAACAAAGAATTGTTTATAAACAAAGTACATTTTTCAAGAAAATTATATTTCAGTCTTTTTGTCCACGCATTATTGCTGTTTCTTTGTAATTAATTGTGAAATTTACTAGCAATTTCTGAGTGAAAAATTGTTTCTACACTGTTTTTTTTTTTCATTGTATCTGTATATATACACACATACACACACAAACACAAAACATACATGCTTTTTATGTGTTACAGAGACCTCCAGAAGGGGCAGCACTGATCCTGAATGAGCAAAACTCTATGCATTTAATTTCATGGGAAAGAGATAATGCCATCATTATATGATAGATCAGGTCTCTGATGTCATAGATTAACGCAATTACACAGACGGTACATTGGAAGAACACAAGGGGGTCATAGTGTCTCCAGCAAGCGTTTGCCCCAGCTGCTCTTACTGGCACAGATCCACCCCTCGTCCGCCCCACTCATAATCTGAGCATCTGTCTGTACGCCTTACATACTGAGATACTGCTGCCCACTGCTCAACAGTGGGTGTGCCGTTCATCCACAATTTGTCTCTCAATCTGTTTTATTCAGCTGAGGTTTTCCCGTGGAGTGGGTTAAACATCACATCTAATTACTCAATGGCTTAATTGTTGTTAAATGGCCTGTCCTTTCATTGCAATTAATTTGTTTGCCTAAAATGCAAAAAAAAAAAAATCCATTCTTTACCAATCTTATTAGTCTCAATTAGCAACTGTTCATTACTAATACAGCAACTTCTGAAAAAAAAGAGCTAAGAGAATGCATGATGTTTAAAGGGACAGTGCAACCGGAAATGAAAATTCTGTCATCTTTTACTAAACATCAGATGTTCCAAACCTGTATGGGTTTCTTTCTTCTGTTAAACACAAAAGAAGATATTTTGAAGAATTTTTGTAATCAAATAGCTGTTGGTCCGCATTGTATGGAAGCTTGTTTTCGCCACTGAATAAAAATAAAAAAGTTAACTGCAACTTTTTGTCTCGCAATTCTGACAGAATTGCAAGATATAAAGTCAGAATCACATAATATAAACACAATTAATTGTGAGAATAAGTTAGAATTCCTTAGAAAAAAAGTTTATATCCCACAATTCTGACTTTATAACATGCAATTGCGAGTTTATATCACACAATTCTGAGAAAAAAGTCAGAATAGTGAGACATAAAAAAAAAAATTGCATTTACTTTTTATATTTTTTTATTCAATGCTGGAAACAGGCTTCTATGCCACTGACTACAACAGTGTGGAAAAAAAAATTAACACAAAAGAAAAAAACTCATACAAATTTGAAGCAACCTGAGGGTAAGTAAATAATGACAGCATTTTCATTTTTGTGTGAGCTATCCATTTACTTTACTTTACTTTACTTTTTTACTTTAATTTATTGTCCACAAGTGGAAATTTGTCTTTGGCTTCACAACACATTATAACAAGACCAATATACTAAAATCACTTAAAACAACAACTAACCAACTAACTAACTAACTAACTAACTAACTAAATAAATAAATAAAAATATAGGCTCAGCATTTCACTTAGCATGCATTTAAAGTTCTCTATATATTCCTCTTCCAAAAATGCATCTTGCATCTGTCTTACAAAACTCTCCCTCACATCTAAACCTGACGTAACCTCGTAAAAGTCTTCATTACTTAGAACTTACTAATGCTCCACACAGCAGGTCATCCATCTCCTAACTAATTCACATAAGGACATGCGACTCATTTTACTCAAAGGTTTGTGAGAAGAAATAAAATGACAGAGAGTTTGATTCCATGTTTTGGATGGAGAATAACCTTTATCTGCTCTATTATTGTGGTCTGAATGGATTAGACACTCATTTTCCCATTAAAAACATTTGGAGAGGCTTTCTTTTATGCACTTTTTTCCTGTAAGAGGGGGATTACGCAGCACAGCTGGAAGCTTCAGAAAGTGAATTACAATTTTCGATTCTGACAGGTAGCAAGTGAGCAACATGCCTGCAAATTATCTTCAAGAACAGCTTGCCCCGGTGAGAACCCACCTGCTCCCTCTTCAAAACAGCCACCTCACTTCAATTTGAGTTTGTATATCTCACAAACACTCTTTTCAAATGAAGGATCTTCAAGAGTTCTTTGTTGCAATTTGGTTGCACCTCAAGAAAATGTCTTTAGTTAGGACATATATCTATAATACATACATATATAGTATATATATATATATATATATTTATTTATTTATTTATATATATATTTATTTATTTATATATTTATATATATATATATTATATATATAATATATATATATATATAGATAGAATATATAGCTCTATTTTTTTTTTTTTTTTTTTTTACTATTTTTGATTATCATCTGTTAACTAAGATCATTCCAGCGTCTTTAGAACATTCTAATGAAATGTGGAACTTCAAGGCTATGAATCTTTTTTTGTTAAATCATTTATTTAATTTTAGTTTATTGCACTCATGTACATTTACATTGATGCATTTAGCAGACAATTTTATCCAAAATGACTTATATTGCATACATTATTACTTCATGCATTAATTTACAGACATTCACTGTAAAAAAAAAAACATGATTTATCACATCTTTTTTGTTAAATTAACTTAGCTAATTAATGTTGTTCAGATAACATAATACTTTGAGTTTTTGTTGGTTCAAGCAGTCAGACTTGTGTTCCTGTTTTGTTGTGTTTTTCTCCCCATGTGCTTCCCGTGACCCAGTTTCTCTCTTGTTTGATTGAGTTCATTTGGTTCAGGTGTATCTCGTCGTTTTCCCTCGTTTAGTCTTGCATTTAAAGTGTTGTCCGTTCCTTTGTCCGGTGTTAATGTCATTTCATTGCTTCAAGTTGTGTGCTACGTGTGTCTCTTGCCTGCCCTGTGTTCCCTGCTTTGTGGTTCATTAAAGATCATTCGTCTCCGCGCTCTTCGTTCCAACACAGCTGTAACGTGACACCAGACAACCATATTACCTATACTTTTAAGTTAAACCAAAATATCTATATCCTTGTATTACTTCGATTACTATCAATGCTGTCTGAGCCATTTTTTATTAAAATAACAATATATTTGAATTAAAATAAATATAAAGTTATTATTAAAATATGACTATAACTCCTCTAATTAATTTAAACCAACTTAAGTTATATTAGATTCCAACTTGTTTTTTAAGTCCGTTGAGAATATAATTTAAGGTTGAATTGCTTTCGATAGCCAATTTCACTAGTTTGAAAACTTGAGTTTAGTTTGCCTCTGCCTTTAAATTTTTTTAGGTTGAAGACTTGGATTATATATATATATATATATATATAATATATTATATATATATACATACATACAGTACACTTACCTAACTTACTTTTTAGCAAATTTTTGGCGATTCAAAATAAAAATAAAATAAATATAACATTTTGTAATTTCAATATACCATAAAGTATTTATTTTTAACTTAATTTTACTTTTTATCACAAAACATATATTACTTAAATGAAATAGCTAGATTTTAATAAAATACTAAAAAGATAAATAAATGAACAAACAAACAAAAATGGTTTACAAACCACAGACTTTTACGGTTGAGCCTTTGTATACTTTCATTTAAAAACTAATCAAGTCATATCAAATAACTACAGCCTAATCAGACACAGATGGTTGTGATCGGTGGATATTTTGACTACAGTATTCCAGACACTAAATAAAGCCCCAAAAGCTCTTCCATAGAAATACTGCAGAGCTTCATGAACAAGTTGTTTACGCTGTATTTAATTGCAAGGCAGAAATAAACAGTTTTTCCATTTACGTCGTTTGAAAGATGACAGCGGTGAAAAATTGAGTTTTCAAATGAAGACCGTAAGTGCTGACTGAATCACAATCCACTATTGATGCTGCTTTTCCTGCACTCAACTCTCTATGTGCCATAATTGAGAAATTTTTCCTTGACTTTGTCCTTGTGTCGATGCGGATATATGCGAGCAGTCACGGCTAATGATGAGGAACAGATTGTAATGATTGTTAGCACAAGACAAAACTGATATTTTAGTAAATGTCCTTTTTTTGTCATATTTAACTCGATAATTTTCCGTTTCCACCAATGCTAATATCTCACTTGAGCATCTGCTCACCAGCCCAGTGTTTCACAGCAAATTAATGCCTGACATTTGCCGAAGTGAATCCATATGTTTTGGAGGTCTTCGGTAACAGCAGAACTCGGTGTCGTATTCAAATACCATCAGGAGTTTAGCAGAATGCTACAAACAACCATAAATACACAGGAAGGAGAAACAACGGGCTGTATATGAATCATCAGTGACCTTTCAGGCATTTCGCACACTTTCTCTTGCCGGCCAGCTTGGAGGAAAGAAAATTAGAAAAGAGGCAAAGATGAAGGAAGGAGAGCTAATTAAACCAAACCGCAGAGCAAGCGATCTCCATGTTCTGTAATTATCTGCAAGGCTTTATTTCGGCCGGTCGGGGTGTGGAAGAGGTAGATGGCTAACAGCAGACCGGGATGAGATTGAGCTTGGTGGCAAAAAAGTGATGTAGATGAATCCGCAAAGCAGTAATTAGAAGCTGGTAATTAAATGCACTTGGTGCATGAAATAATGCAAACACAGCTTCCTGAGCTATTGTCAGTGTCTGCTTTTTTCTCTCACGTCTGATTCCTGAGCTCACCTTTAGCTGAGTGAATCTCACAAAACCTGAAGAAAAGAGAAAGATATAAGACATTGTATTTGCCTGCAAAAAAACGATGCTGATTGTAGCATGAAATTATAATGAAATGTGTAGTAAAGTATCAATATTTCAGTGCACACTAAATGTTTTAATTTGATGTTGGATAATGAACCCTCACCATAAAAACTAAATAAAATAAAAACAGGACTTTTTTTATGTATTATATATCGCCTGCTCCTCACACTTATTAAGAAATTAGTCACTATGAGATATGTTATTGCATATATTGACTTCTCTAAGATCAAATGACAGACCATTTGTCAAGATTTAAAAATATATCTATTTTTACTTTTTTCTTAATTAATTTATTTCCATTCTTCCTTTATTTTCATAAAAATCAAGCACAATTTCTCACCCCGATCTCATTACTGTAATGGAAAATAAATAGAAGCTTCAATAAATTAGGTTCAATATTTGACTTCTGTTTTGCAATAAAAATATGTTAGTGACTAATTTCTTAATTGAAATGTGAAGTAAAATATTGATGTGAAGTATAGTAACCATTGATATTTCGGTGAAAACCAAATAGTACATAATAAAAGTCCTGTTTTGATTTCATGTACACTCCTCACACTAATTAAGAAATTAGTCCGTGAAATATATTTGTATTGCAAAGCTGAAGTCTTAGACTAAATGACAAATGAGTTTGTCAGAATTAAAAAGGATTTTAACATTACATATATTCAGCGAACACTTTTATATTTCTAAAAAAAACAAAAACAAACAAAAAAACAGAAACAGCTTACTAGAGCCCCACTAGTTCACATTGAACATTTATTTATTAATTTATTTACTTACTTACTTTTAAATAAATAAATGTATTTTTATGAATATGTATCATCCAAAGATCAATCTCATTACTGTAAAGATAAAGAGATGGATGGATAGATTGTTACATATATGACAATATTTAATGTAAATATTTCCTTTAATGTATGATGATTTCATCATAATAATGATCACAAATTCAATGCAATTTAATTTGCTTTATTGGTTGCTTAAAATTTCTGGCTTCACACAGCTAATTGATCATTCATCCCCTTGTCATCTTTTCATTTTTATCTGTTCTGTCCATCAGTTGTTATTTCTCCTCTCACATTCTCATATTTTATTTCTGCGTGCATGAATCTGATGCCAGAATGAGAGGTTGTTTCAGAAGTCACACAAAGTGCAAACTTCAAAACCAAAGAGGATTAGTTTGACAGTGCATGCTGGCCGAGTAAAAATAGAGAGGGAGACAGAGAAAGAGGGAGAAGATTACAAGAGTTTGCTTTTTTTTCTTGTGGATTGGAGCAACAGGCAATAGCAAAAAGCTCTCGACCACTTAGATATCTATCCTAACACAACAATACGGGCAAATAGATACTCCAGCTTCTCAGCAGGCTGGTATTGCCAGATCAGCACCTTGCTTGCTCAGTCAGTCAGTCAGTCAGTAGCGTTTAAGGTAATCTCCGCTACAGACAACACAACAGGCAATTCAGAACTACGGACAGCGGCTCCCTCCTCACACTGAGCTGATGCCTGAACAAACTGTCTGAGAGGCTCCACAGAGATCCATAAGGAAACTTCATGTCTGTAATAACTGGGAAATGTCTGCTGATATTGTCTGAAATGACAGCTAGTTATGCTAGTAATGCTTCTGACATGATAAAAGACAAAGTGATCTCATTAGTATTTGTACATATGTACAAGTCTAAATATTCTGATTGAAATAAAACATGTGAACAATTTCAGTGTTTGGACAGATTGTAACGTACATATTTACAGCTTTAGAGATATATCTCTAAAATATTTATGAATATTTATGAATCCTCTGTTCAGTTTTATAGATTGATTTTTACAGATTGTAATTGTAATACAATTAAATACAATGTATGAAAATGTTTAATGCCACTGTAAGGCAAAAAACAAAAAAAAAATCTCAGCTACAAATAGTGTCATAATATATACATAAATAAATCTATATATATTATATATTATATAGATATCTATTTTAATATACAGTGACTTCTTGCGAAAGTATTCATACCCCATTAATTTTTTCACATTTTGTTATAATGCTGCCTTATGTTAAACTGCTTTAAATTACTTTTTTCCACACCAATCTACACTCCATACACCATAATAACAAAGCAAAAACAGAATTGTCACAACTTTGTAAATGTATTAAAGGGGTCATATGATACGTTGTACTAAAATAAACATGTATTTGGTGTTATGAAATGGGTTTATGCGGTTTAAGGTAAAAAAACACACAATATTTTCCACATACTGCACATCATTGTTTCTCCTCTATGCCCCGCCTTTCTGAAAAACGCATTGATTTTTACAAAGCTCATAAGTCTGAAAAGCGAGGTGTGCTCTAATATGCCAGCTATCCAGTGCATTGTGATTGACCGAATACCTCAAGCGTGTGACAGAAATGTTACGCCCCTTACCCTACTGTGATGCCTTGTCCCGGCACGACGAAACAACACCAATAAAACCCATTATAAACAAGGCATATGTTGCATCCAGTGGAGACATAATTAATGATTATAATGACTTATACTGTCTTTTTACGCATTGCATTGCATCGCGCCGCGTAAACATAAAACCATGCCTGCATTTGTGATCGGAGAAATTACAAACTACAAACGTTACTCTACACTGCCCAAAACTCGCGTTTGAATCGTTAGTGGCAAATTCTTTAAATATAAAAAACGTGTTTACAGGCTGTGAGTCAGCATTGCATTGTAGTCTACTCTACCAGGATAGGAAACGGTCTTCCATAAAATGTGCTGCACACATCTGGTTATTTGGGTTGAACTGTTCTGGAACATTTTTGTAAATACAACTTAACCACTGATTTCTAGTCGTGTCCTCTTTTGGAAGGCCAAACAAAGTAGTTTCGCTGTCACAACGAAACACAGTGTCACACATGTCGGGCTAGATTGAGCGGAGGCTGGAGGCCTAGAGTGAGCACAGACTGACGGCTAGATTGAGCAGCGGCTGGCGGCCTAGAGTGAGCGGAGGCCGGCGGTGGCGTGAGCGGTTGGCGGGGCTTGCGGCAACCACATGTGACGAACCAAGGCTGGACTCCGCTTCGTCCACGGTAAAAGCCGATCTGGCGATCCACAGCGTGAAGTTGAAGTATTTCCCTCAGCGACCAGCACGATCAGCTCCAGGCATGACGAAGCGGATAGTGTCATCTTTGGAAAGCCAAACAAAGTAGTTTCACTTTCACAACGAAACACACAGTGGCCTTCACGACCATGCTGGCGGCGGCAACAACAATACTACAGCGAGAATAAAAGTTACGCCTTCTTTCTTTGCATGAACATTTGTCGGCGTTATGTAAATCTTACCACATAGTGACGTAGACATGTGGGGGACGTGTTTAAACGAGGCGTTTTAGGAAGGCGTGGTCGAGTGTTCCCTCTCCCCCTCCCTTTTTAGCAGCTACTGATCCACTCTTAACTTTTATAAAGAATGTCTTTTGGGATTTGAGACTTTAGTCTTTGCAACTTGACAGATCTTCTATATGCACCAAGAGCTTGTAACACTCCAAAGTGAAAGGAAAAATTGAAATCTCATCATATGACCACTTTCCACAAAAAAAAAAATGGAAATACGTATGTCATTGCTCAAAACATGATTGCTTGGACTTGAGGTTCATCAGACCAGCGGACTCTTGTTTCTCAGAGTCTGAGGGTCCTTTAGGTGCTTTTTTGCAAATTCCATGTGTGTTTTCATGTGTCTTCACTGAGGAGAAAATTGAGTCTGACCACTCCGACATAAAGCCCAGATTGGTGGAGTGTTGCAGTGATGTTTGTCCTTCTGTAGGTTTTTCCCATTGGCATATATGATTATGGAGTTCAACTAGAGTGACCATCAGCTTCTTGTCACCACTCTAACCGAAGCCCTTCTCCATCAATTGCTCAGTTGGCCAGGAGGCCAGCTCTAGGAAGAGTCCTGGTTGTTTCCAACTTCTTCCATTAAAGGTAACGGAGACTACATGCTTCTGTGACCCTTCTTCCTCAGATGTGTGCTGACACAGACCTGTTTCTGAGCTCTACAGGCAGTTCTTTTGAACTCAGGGCTTGGTTTTTGTTTTGATATGCATTATCAGCTGTTAGACCTTTTATTAAGATGTGTGTGCCTTTCCAAATCATGCCCATCCAATTGAATTGCCCACAGGTTAACTTCACTCGAAGTGTAATGACATCTACAAGCAATATGAATACTCCTGAGCTAAATTTCAACTGTCCCAAATAATATGAATACTTATGCAATGGAATCATATAAGATTTGTATTTTTAATAAATTTGCAAAGATGTTAAAAAACAGTTTTTTGCTTTACCATTATGGTGTATGGAGTGTGAACTGATGTGGGAAAAAAGTAATTTAAAGCAGTTTAGCATAAGGAAGCAACTTAACAAAATGTGAAAAAAATGAAGGGGATGAATATTTCTCGCAAGCACTGTAATATATATATATATATATATATATTGTATTTTTATTATATAATAGAATATATCTCTATATATATATATAAAGAAACTACAATCAGTACTATCAAAAAAAATCTAAAATCGGTATCTGTCAAGAATTAGTGTGTCAAAAAACCATAGCATTAGTATATATGAAAAAACTCTCAAATTTGTGTACATAAAAAAAAAGTAAATAAATAAATCAGTGTCTATCAAAACATACAAACATCAATTTTGAATGCTAATGAGATCATGTAGCACAACATGCATTATTTGATAATTTTAATAAATCCAAGACACACACATGGCATGAAATACACACACAAACACACACACGCACGCACACAGGTGTCTTTTTTGTGAAAAGTGGGGACATCCCATAGGCGTAATGGTTTTTGTACTGTACAGACCGTATATTCTATTGCCCTACACCAACCCTACCCTAAACCTACCCCTTACAGGAAACTTTGTGCTATTTCAGATTTTCAATACACTCCATTCTGTGTGATTTATAAGCGTCTTGAAAAGTGGGGACATGGGGTAATGTCCTGAAAAGTCACCTTCTCCTTGTAATACCTATGTCATACCTTTGTCATTATACAAATTATGTCCTCATTTGTCACAAAAAACGCACACACACACACACACAAACAAACACACACACACACACTCACACACAGAGAGAGAGAGAGATCACACAGTCATTTATATTTTAAATGATGTTTTCTAGCCACTCTATGCGTCCCTGTCATCCCTATTGAGGGGAAAAAGATGTTCACTTGCATAATGCACAAGGCCCAGAGGACACTACATTACAACTACTGCTTAAAATCAAAGCACACAATCTCTCAGCCCTTCCATTTGCAACAGCGTCACTTCTTTCATTTGCTAACTGCTTGCTGATGAATAAAATATGGAACCGAATTTAGTCATATGTTGATTTGTTGGACGCATATGCAATTTTTCTCTTTTGCTTTAGAGGGTAGAATTTCAATTGAGACATGAAAGCTGACATCGGCTCAACAATGAAATATGTAAAGGAGTTATATGTTATTCAAACAGGACAAAGGGCTTAAAGTGAGGCACAAGAAATTAAATGTCATTCTCTTTTTTTTTTTTGCTCCATGTGCAACACGTGCAAAATAACACCAACGGAGAGCCCCTCTCTGTAAGTAATGTTTCATTTACAATATTAGTGGCTCAGTATGGAGGACATATTTGACCGATTGTTCATGACAGAGTAACATTTGGGTCAGTAGCTAAACTTAGCCTACAATTAGTAAGAAAGAGCTTGGGGTTCTTAATGACCACTGAGATAAATTAACATCTGTTTCATGTGTGCTCTGAAGAAAAAAGCAATGCTCTGTATTGCACACGACTGTGACAGATCATTATCCACACACACACAGACACAAGTCATTCTTCAATTATTGTATAATAAACCTTTCCATATTGATATATGATGCATACATTAGCATTTGTGCAATCAGAAGCAAATTCCCAAGAAGAGAGATAAAACAAACTAATGCTCAGAAAAAGCCACAAGTAAGTCTGTAATATGTTGCATTTTTATATGAAAAGGTATTATATACGTTTTTTAAAGAAGTATCATCTGCTCACCAAGGCTGCATTTATTTGATATTAAAAATGAATTGAAAAAAAAACACAATATTGTGAAATATTATTACAATTTAAAAAAACAGTTTTTATCTGAGCAGCAAATCAGCATATTAGAATGATTTTTGAAGGATCATGTGACACTGAAGACTGGAGTAATGATGCTGAAAATCCGCTTTGATCACAAGAATAAATTAATTTTCAGAATATATTGAAAGTTTTTTTTCTTGTAATATTTCACAATATTACTGTTGTAATGAAGCTTGGAGGAGTATAAGAGGAAAGTAAAAAAAGATATAATAATAATAAAATTTAGTATATATATTATAGATATATTCATATATATTCAATATATATATAATACTATAAAAAACACACACACAAACACACACACTGTAAAAAATTTGTAAAAATAAAGAATGTGCAGGTTTTTTAGTTTTATTTTATTACAGGTTATTACATTGTTTTATTTATTCTTTTTACAGGTGTTTTCCTTGTATTTTAAATTTTTACCTTCATTGCGTTGTGGTTAGCAGAAATGTCTGTGAAATTTATGGATAATGTCTTTTTTTTACAGTATGGGTAAATTTTTTTCAGATCAGGTCTTAAAACCAATACACCATTTGCAATTTGCTTCACAATTGACACTGATATAAAATTATTTAAATATATGTACACACACTTGAGACTTACTTGACACTTGAGAAACTTTCATAGCCTAGTGAATCACGTGGAAGGTCTTGAGAGATTGCTTTGTGAAGGACACTCTTCAGTGCATCCACAGAAAAATGAAACGTTTTTTTTAGACCAATTCTTTGAAAAACACACTACCACAAATGAAACCTCAGTTCCAGGAATTGCACCAAAAGAGCAAGCATTTGTTAACAAATTATTTTCTTCTGAAGTTTGTTCAGAACATTCAAAAAATAAATAAAAAAAGAAGAAGAAAAAGTTCTTAAAGGTGCATAAACATACTGTATAACACGACTTTCCATCACCAATAATCATCACAATTTCATGAATACTAAAAATACTACCTAGAGATGAGAAAGTCTAAAAGGACAGGAAATCCGAGAGCATTTCTGTCCTCAGTGCTTTGGCTTTTGAACAACAGGCTGTATTAGTTATATATTGGGCTAAATCTAACAAGCTCTTCTTGTTTGCGTGTACAAAAATTGGCTCTTTGGAGATATGTGGCCTTTGGCCGATCCAAATACATCTCATATTGATCAAAGCCACAGCTAATTCCATTACCCAATACTACGGAGTCATGCACGCCTCGACGGAGCAAATTATTATACTTGCCTAAATGCTCCATTAAATCTGTTGGACTAACACTTCATACAGCATGAAGCTTCCTTTAAACAAATAAACAATCATAATGCCATCTAGTCCTTCCTCATCCTCAAGCACCACACAGTATGCAAACTTTCTGCATGAAATACTCAGATGACTTGTTACATTTACCAAAGTGTGTAGTATGCAATCAGAGCACACTGCAGGATAAACTGTTTCCCACAATGCAATGCGCTTGACATGGCCTTCCATTTACAGTGTGATGAATGAACAGGAAACTATGTCATTTTTAAGTTTTAAAGGGGTCATTTGATGCTATTTTAAAGATCGATATTTTGTGTATTTGGCGTAACAGAATATGTTGACATGCTTTAGTGTCCAAAAAACACATTATTTTTAAAATACTTTATTACTATTACTATTACTTTATTACCACATTATTACTGTACATAGTATGTCCTCTATGCCCCGCCTCTCTCAAACACGTTGTTTTCAACAAATCCCCCTCCTTTGACAAGTGCAGTCGCTAGATGGCCAGCGACCGTGCATTGGACTGCCGAACACCAAAAGCACGGCTGCGTCAGCAATGTAAAAAAATCGCCTCCATAATCGCAAGCATCAGCTTTCAAAGTAAATATCAAGACAGTAATAATGTCGTTCGTTTTTCCATCGTTCAGCCCGCAAAGGGCAACGAAGGTGCAGACACACTGATTATTGCAGTACACAAGCCGCGGTTAAGACAGCTGACGTGCTATGATTTCTGACAGACAGTTCACTCTCCTGTGATGTGACCCTGTTCCCTTCACACACACACAACGCGTTACTCTGTGTGGCGCAAAACTCCGCATTTGAACAGTCAATAGCAAATACTTAAACTAATAACAAAACATACTTACAGTGGCTGATTCAGAAGCGCCAGATTGTCATAAAGTCGGAATTGACCTTTTTTTTTTTTTTTTTTTTTTTGTAGACGTAGCCTTTGTGCACATACAGCCCTTGTACTCTTCCAGGTTAAAAAAAACTCATAAAATGTGTTGCACAAATTCGAATATCTGGGTTGTGCTGTTTCTGTTGTAAATAAATCTTAACCAATCATTCCTAATTGCATCTACTTCCGGAAGGCCAAATAAAGTGCTTTTGCTTTCGCACTGAAACACACAGCATCTCCCTGACATGGCTGCATCAACACGACGACTGCTGTTCCTGAAACCACGCCTTCTTTCTTTGCGTGAACATTTGGGCGGCATTATGCAAATCTCCCCACATCGTGACGTAGGTATGTGGGGGCGTGTTAGACCGAGCCGTTTTAGGTAGGCGTGGTTGACTGAACTTTTATAAAGAATATCTCTTGGATTTGAGACTTTAGTCTATTTCAAGTTTCCTTTCTCTTTGGAGTGTTACAAGCTATAGGTGCATAAAGAAGATCTGTTAATTGCATCATATGACCCCTTTAAGACATTTTCCCAGTCACTGCACTCAATTTGAAGGCCTTTGAAAAACTGAAGACATTTTTTTTAAAGAATAAAAGAACTGAATTAAATTGCCATATCTAATTACCACTTGCCTATTTAAACAAGAGGATATGGGATATTAACATACTAAGCAGCATATATATATATATATTATTCATTACAGCGAGGTGGTCTTTCTGCTGGACCTTAGGCCTGTCGCACCTCCTACGGTGCCTATGGTGGACTATGCATGGCAGGGGCGTCCTCTTCCCTGACCGCATACCACGTGGTTTTCTGCAAGGTCTTCAGCTGGGGACCACCGCTCATTGACGTTTCGCCCCTTAACCTAGAACGTCTCCTGGTGGCGGGGCAGTGAACAGGGACGTCTCCCTGACACCCCCTGCAGCAAAACCTAATTCGATGTTACTCCCCAAGCCTTGTCTCGTCGTTTCAGCCAGAGCCAGTGGCTTGCTTTCTCCGCTTCCTCAGAGAGATCTTGGGATCGGTCAGTGTGGTCCCCGTAGGCAAGGTCCTGGAGCAGGCATGCCTATTGATCTGCCCACAAAGGGGGGGGGGGGGCCTCTGGCCCCTTTTTTTCCCCCCTACACAGGGTACAGACTAACAACTCCATCCACACTTATATCCAATTCCGCGACCAGTCTGAATACTTCTCCTTCTTTCTCTCGTAGGCAGCTTCCAGTCTCTCTTCCCATGGCACTGTCAGCTCGATCAGTATCACTGACTTCACAGCTGCAGACCACAGCACCATGTCTGGTCTTAATGTGGTGCTGCATATCTCCTGTGGGAACTGGAGCTGCCTTCCCAGGTTTACTTCCATCTTCCACCCCGCCCCTGGTGTTAATAGCTTGGCGGGTGGTCTCTTACTGGTATGCATTGCGGGTTTCCCCTGCCTGAGGAAGTGGATCTTACATCGACTCTCTAATGGACTCTGATTATTTGCATCCTGCCGACTTTTCTCCAGCACCTCTGCCAGCTTCCTGAGCACTTGGTCATGCCGCCATCTAAGCCGACCCTGTGTCAGTGCTGTTTTACAGCCCGACAGAACATGCTGGAGTGAAGCATTGATGGTCCCGCAGAGGTCACAGGATTGCTCTGTCCCAAGCCATTGATGGAGGTTTTTAGGGCTCGGAGGGTGTCGTATGTTGCCCTAATGAGGAAACTGAGCCTAGCCTGTGGTAGTTTCCAGAGCTCTGCCCAGCTGATTGCTCAGCTCGCGACACCCTCCCAAGTTGTCCACCACCCCTGCTGCCCCTGTGCCACAGACCTTACTCTAAGCTCCTCCTGCTCAATCCTGGTGACCTCTGCAACAACCAGGCCCTTCCTCTCCTTCCTACTTGCCTTGGACCATAGGATGGGTGGCTCACTCCATCCAAGGCCTGCCCGCCCTGTCTGGACCATGCCCACAATTTGTTGATGTTACAGTCTTCCCATCACCTTCTGCACCTCCTCCTTAGCCCTCCATTTCCTTCCAGTCTCAACTCTGGCATTTGCATCAGCCACTGCCCTGTCGGAGGAGTCCCTTAATTCCATCACCAGCCTTGTCTTCTCCTGCCTATAGCCCAAGGTGATGGATTTCAGGGGTAGCTGGAGTGAGTTCCATCCATACAGCCCAGCAGCTGAAAAGCACCGCGGTAGGCCGAGCCATTTGCTGATGAAGGAGTTGGCTTTTGCCTCCATTCGGCTTACTGCTGATGAGGTGACTTCGCACAGCTTCAGAGGCCACATCACCCTTGGGTACAAGGTGAAGTGATAACACCACACCTTGTATTTCCAGGTAGCTGGCTTGCGTTGATCTTGGACAGGTCTTCTGACAGCTGCCGAAGGATGAATTTCCCCATATCCTTGTCTGAGAGGCCAGATGTATAAAGTCTTCCCAAGCTTCGGATGGGCTGATCCATAATGCGGGGGATGTCTTCCCCGCTAATGGTGAAGGTAACTCTGTCATTTCTCTCCCCCTTTCGCAATGAGAGGCTCCTTGACTTCTGTGGCTTAAACTTCATTCTGGCCCAGGTGATCAGCTCATCCAGCCTTTTAAGCAGCCTGGTTGTACATGGGGCGGTTCGTAGCAGGCAGGTGATGTCGTCCATATAGCTCCTTAGGGGCGGGAGCCTCTGACCTGCAGGCAGCCGGACCCCACCCACCACCTGCCTTGCCCCGATCAGGATGACCTCAAACGCTGCCACGAAGAGGATGGTAGAAATGGAGCATCCCATTGCGATCCCTACTTCCAGTTGTTGCCAACCAGTAATGACTTTCTTCAGTGCAAAGCACATGTGCATGTCCTGGTAGTAGTTCATGATCATGGTCCTGATGTTGTCTGGGATGTAGAAGAATTCCAAAGCGTAGGCTATGAGCAGGTGTGGCACTGACCCATAGGCATTGGCTAGGTCTAGCCATATAACGTGCAGATCTTTCTTCTCCCTCTTAGTGGTCTGGATATGTTCCCAAATCATGGAAGCATGCTCTACACAGCCAGGAAAACCTGGAATCCCGGCTTTCTGACAGCTGGTATTGATGTAGTTGTTCTCCGTGAGGTAAGTGGTCATTCTTCTTGCCATCACGGAGAAGAAGATTTTCCCCTCCACATTCAGTAGAGCTATGCTCCTGAACTGCTCGATGGTCTTGGCGTTCTGTTGTTTGGGAATAGAGACTGCCAGTGCCCTCTGCCACTCGGATGGTATGGTCTGCTTAGTCCAGGTGATTCTCATCAGGGTCCATAACAGCTTCAGCACTCCTGGGCAGCTCTTATACAGCTTGTACGGTATTCCGTTCGGGCCTGGTGCTGAAGCAGATCTTGCCTGCTGGATCACCTGCCTGATCTCGCTGAACTTTGGTGGTGATGCGTCAAACAGGGCTGATGGTTCTGAGGGTCTAGGCACATACCCTGGCGAGTCTAGGGGTTTGTTCCTTGCTGGGTCACTGTACTGAGTGCGGATGTACTCCTGCAGTTCTTCTTTGGAGACATCCAGAATTCCACTTGTCTTCTCCTCAAGGAGCCCGCGTGCATACCGGAATGGATTCCTGAAGAAACTTGATCTTTCCTTCTCCTTCCTTTTCCTCCGTCTTCTGATGCGTTCTACCCTCCGAAGGTTAGCAAGGCGTCTTCTGATCTCATCCCAGAGAGCTTTCAGGCCCTCCTTCTCAGACTCCTCTGCCTTCCTCCAACGCCTGCGGAGCTGCCTTCTGCTTACCACCAGGTCATCGATCTCTTTCTCCCTTCTGCCTTTTGATCTTATTAAGGGTTCTCTAATGGTCACCTCGCCATACCTGTTGCTGCATTCTTCATACAGGATTTCCCCAAACATGTTTAGCTTAGCTACCACTGACCCGCACAGAGCTTTTTGCAGCAGCCCGCTCAGATATTCGTCCAACTTTCTCCACTCCTCAGCCTCGTTGGCCTTTGGCCACTTGATCTTGTTCCTTCGGAGTGGGTTCTTCAGGTTCCTGGCCCTTTGGCTAAACTCCGTTCTTGGGGTTCATCAACATCCCTTTCTTCCTCCTCCTTCCTTTCCTCCTTCTCTGCCTCTGCAACATTGGGCCCGTTGGCACTGTGGTTGTCAACCCGGCCTTGGATCCCATTTGTCTGACCTGCCCATACCAGGGCAGTGCAAGGTTGCATCAGGCTACCACCACTACACTTCTTCTTTCCCATGTGGATGTGAAGTCCCCTCAGAGTTGTTGTTTTTTCCCAGCCACACCCACACCTCCTTGGGATCTTCTCTTTTGCCGATATCCTTACGTCCGTTACCGTGTGGTCCGTCCTTGTTGGCCCTTCTTTCATCCCGCCTCTCGGAGGGCCTTCGGGTTGTTTTCTTTGTTTCTTTTTCGTAGTAAGCTGTGTGCACTCACACACATATTTTATACATCTATCACATATTTTACACATCTATGTATGCACTCACACACATATTTTATATATAATAAAACCCAACAGGATCATAAAAAAGTATTATTTTTACCACAATCAATAACATGTTAAAATCACAAAATTGTGAATTGTTAGTATGTTTCCTCATTCTCCTCACTCTTTCTCAGGAAAAATACAGGCTATATATATATAATGTGTGTTGTGTACAGTGATTATTTAAATAGGCACATACAATTTCATAATGCATAAAAAATACAATCATATCCTTTTATCTGAAGCACCAATTCCATCCTGCTATCAGAAGCACCACTATCAATTTCAATTTCACAATCAGGGAAGAAAATGTCTTTCCTGAATAAAACTATTATCTTAGCCACCTGATACATCACACTATCGCACATGTCTGGAATAACAAGAGCTCCTGGAAGCTGATGACTGGCATGTGGCTGGACGCTCCATAAGGCAAAGGTAATGTTTTATGAGCCGCCGTTCATTCGCATTCTCTCCAGTTAAGGCCAAATAGCACTTAAACAAATGCAAATAAGTGTGAATCAGTGCCAGACTGCAGGCCTTTCACCAGATCTGATCCAGACATCCCAATGACACCCAAATTACCACAACCTCGCTCACCGGCTGACACGACCTCACTTTAACCACCGAAATACAGATCAATACAGTCTCCTCATGTTCCGACTCAATTACTCCTGAAATAAAATCAACCTGAAAGTTTACAGATCCATTAGCCGGACTAAACTCAACATTAGACCAGTCAGCAAGGTTATTACAATAAACTAAACCATAAAAAAACCACACACACAATCAGCCAGGGTTGTTATAGTTAGCTAAAATTATATATATGATATATGTAGTATATCATAGATGTACTAAGATATATATGAGAATATATATAATTTAAATTTAGTTTAGTACTACAATATCTACAAATAAAACTGGATTTTAATTTTTTTTTTTACGACAAAATCTGGCTATAGATACTATACTGAAACTATACTATACTGAAAAAAAACACATAATATTACAAAGAAAAAAACTCATAATATTATCTCAGTAATACTAAAATATCACAAAAGTACTAAAAACATTCAACCAGAAATGTCTGCTGTGACATATGTACTATAATATGATTCATACTGTTGCGATGATATAAAATGACTCATATTTTGGTCACCCAACTACATGCGGTTTGACTGAAAAAGCACAAAGCTTTATAAGCGTTTCTGAGAGGAGATGAAGGGTCATTAAAATGCTTTGAGAGGAAGCAACAATCCTTTATTAGAAGTGTCTGGAATATGTGCACTAAAAATGATTTTTAGCAATTATTTGAATGATCATGACCGTGTCTTTAGTGATATTTCACCAATGTAATGGTTCGCTTCTGTGTTTACGCATCTGTTGTGGGCGGATTTGATTGGTCCTGTCTGCACATTTGTGACACATCTAATAAACAATGTTGCTGTCTTTAACCTTCAAAATACAGGAGTCAATGCTTCTTTCATTTTAAACACAAACAAATCTACAAAACTACATTCAGAGACATTGATAAAGGGTTATAAACCAAAAATAAATAAATAAAATGAAAATATAAAAAAGGAAAGTGGGAACAGTTTGAGCCAAAAATCATAATATTCAATATTTATAATTGATTATTCAGATTTTTCAAGAGAGTTTTGGTGTGACCAACACATAAATGGTAAATGAAATGGTAACTCTTTACAATAATGTCAAATCTACAGCATTTATTAATCTTAGTTAATATTAATTTAAGTAGTTGCATGTTAACTTTATTTAATGCACTGTGAAACCAGTGTCATTTTAATAGTATATACCTAAGGGTGTCCAACTCGTCCTGGAGGGTCGTTATCAAGAAGGAGTTTAGCTCCACCCAATTAAACACCTGAACCAGATAATCAAGCTCTCACTAGGCATACTAGAAACTTAAAGGCAGGTGTTGAGGCAAGTTGGAGCGAAACTCTGCAGGACACCGGCCCTCCAAGACCAAGTTTGGACAGCCCTGCTTTATACAATAGTAGGCATAATATTTTGATTTCACTGATTTCACTATATATATATTATATATATATATACTATATAAGATATATAGTTATATATGTGTGGGTGCTTTATAATTTTTCTTTATTATTTTAGCACTTAAATTACCATTGTAACTGAATCTTGTTGTGAAAATCAGATGGAACCAAGGAACCACATTTTAATGTAAATTTGGGTTTTAAAGTTTAGTCATGGTTTCAGAAAATCGCTTTGTCAATTTTAATTCATCTTTTTTGGGTATTCTATTTAGGTTTATCTGTTTGTTCAGTTGTAGTTAGTAATTTCAGTACTTCAACTTCATCTTAACATAATCTATTTTATTGCCATTAAGTTGTAATTAGTATTTCAAGTAGCCTACTCTAAAAAATATTCTAATGTAACTTTATTTATTTGTATTTTTGTAACTTTAGAACTTCAACCAATTTCCAAATATTTATATTAGCTTTATTTATTTTTATTTCTTTTAATTTGAGTAATTATAACTTTGTTAAAATTTTAACATATTTCTATTTAATTTTAATTTATTTTCATTTCTGTTTTAATTTGAGTAATTGTAGTACTTCAACCTAAACTTGAAAATATTTCTAATAATTAATTTGTATTTCTATTTTAGCTTAGTAATTTTAGTACTTCCAATTAAACTTGAAAATATTTCTATTCAGATTTAATTTATTTTCATTTCTATTTTTTCAATAAAAATTGTAGTACTTCAAATTAAAAGTATTGCTATTTAGCTTGCATTTATTTTATTACACTTTTAGTTTTAGTAATTTTAGTACTTAAACATATTTATTTCAGTCAGCTGTTCCAAGTGGCAGTTCTTAATTTGTTGAAGTTTTGTTTGCAAAAATCAGATGCAAAACACAGGGGGGGGGTGCAAACCACAGACCCACACAAATCTGTCTAAAAATGATGAATTCAAATTTACTTCAAATGTCTAAAGCTTAAAGTCGGCATGAACGGAAGTTGCAATTGTCTTTTCTTCTCTACTGTGAAACGGCATCTGAAATGAGAGGGCGGGACTTGATTTCGTCCTTCGGGAATTGATTGGATCATTGGAAGTTGGAGCGTTGCTAACAAAATGGAGGCAGATCCGAATGCCAGTTTGCAGTTTGTGGTGGGGTATTTCTCTCCACTGGATTCACAGCCGAAACCCAAGCATGAATAAATGTTTTATTTATCAAGGATGACGATGACGATCAACGGCACAAAACATGCCTAAACAGCGTGCGCGCACAGACGCCGAGAGAGAGAGAGAGAGAGAGAGAAAGAGAGACTGCCTGAATGACTGAGCGTGTCCTCCATCAGGTTAAGTCAAATTCATGAACAAAATTAGTTTGCGATGTCCTAAGAGTAATGTTGTCTTAATATCCTAATATCTTTTCAATGTTTAGGGGTAACGTACTCCCTCATGACTGGTGTCAGTGCTATAAAGTGAAGCATCAGCTTCAGCTTTTCCCCCTGTCCTTTATCCCAGCGTTTACCCCTCACCTCACTAGCTCCGCCCTCGCGCCATAGCTTGTGACCGGAAGAGAAGACGAGTCGTTTTGAGGGGGAGGGGAGGTTAACGTTTTTGATTAAAGATTACGAGGGCACATGAATTTAAAAAAAAAATAATGAAGTGCATAGATAAATTATTTATAATAAACAGTGCAGTATTCAATTAAAAAATAAGAATTTTCAATTTTGATTTCATGGTGACTTTAAACGCAGTTTGGACGTGGATGAAGGGAGAAGTGAAATGAAGTGAGAAACTGGCACGAACCGTCGCTCTATAAATTGTCCCGATTGTCTGTAGAAATCTCCCAGTGAATGTCGGCCCATTAAAAGATTCATATTTTATGTTTATGGACAGTGCAATCTGCTGAAATGATGGTAACACTGATTGCTCACCTTTGACACACCTTGCGGCTCTGTGAGGACGGCAGATGTGTATTAGTTAAAGCAGTGTTTAGCTCTGGCCTCGTGCGCTCGATGTCTGTCCACAGCGGCGGTTGACTTTGCACAACACTCTCTTAACTGACGCTCTGAGTGCCATTATGTCAGGTGCTGTGCTTCACTTATTAATGAAATGGGTCTCTTGGCAAACCCTGTGATTTAAACTGCCAGCTGGAATCCCATTCAATCTCAGGGACTGTTGTGGAGCGAAAACAGCGGAAGCCATTTCAGACAAAACGGCGTATCTCTTTTGGTTGGTCATGGATAGTTGCATTGGGGGAACTGGAGTCTTTCAGCAAACTTTTCACAGAAGCTGTTTGAATACATTTCATGGAAGCATGCTGCCATTTTCAATATATACAAACTATTATATATATTATATGATTAGTATATTATAAAAAAATGCAATGATTTAACATGAAAGTAATAAAAAGATTTTATAAGATAAGATAACTAAATTATATTTTTCATATTAACAAGATATTTCCAATAAAGTGTGATATTATCAAGTGTATAATACTTTAAATTTTCTACAATTTTATAATTACAATTAGTTGTTATTTAAATACTAAAATAATAAACAATTTTAGATAAACAATATAATTAAAACATATTCAAACTTAAATAAATTATTATAATTAAATAAATTATGGTATAATAATAATAATACATTGACATAATACAAACCTATACAATAAAGTGGTATAGGATTATTCGTTATAATTATATGTTAAATATTTTCTCAAATAAACTATAAATATGATAAATATACTATTATATAAAATAAAATTATAACACAAAATAATTATTATAATTAACGAGAATAGAATAGAATAGCATAGATTAGAAAAAAAATACTTAATACATGACAGTAATAGATGCTGATTTCAAAATATTAGTAGCAATGTGGAAAGTTGTTCATATGGACATTAAAAATAATAATAATAAAAATGTAATCTGTAATGTAAAATATGTAGTGAAAAGCTGAAGTTCATCACTGTTTTCAACTTTAGTTTATTACAATCAAATGCATCTTTTTAAGTTGCATTTAATTAATGTTGTGATACAAAAATACTGGTCCGATTAAATTCCAGTTCTATCATCTGACTATTTTATATTTTAAAAAGTTTGTAGACAAGCTAGGGCAGGGGTCACCAAACTAAGTCCTGGAGGGCCGGTGTCCTGCAGAGTTTTATCTCCAACTCTAATCAAACACACCTGAACCAGCTAATCAAGGTCTTACTAGGTATACTTGAAACTTCCTGGCAGGTGTGTTGAGGCAAGTAGGAGCTAAACTCTGCAGGACACCGGCCCTCCAGGACCGAGTTTGGAGACCCCTGAGCTAGGGTTTCAAAATAGCTGAAGAATGAATCTTGAAGTGTGAACAGAGACTAACACTGCGGGGAATCAGTGAAGGAATTACAGCAGAATCAACTCTGTAAATGTGTAACATCTGGTTTGAAATGTAAAGCTTCACGCAGTGCTGGATCTAAACGGAAAGGTAATAACCTGACTGTGAGCGCACGTATCGGTCCTCAGGAGTCGTACAGTTCTCCAAATCAACACTCTCCAGGGCAAACACCCAACTAAAAGCAGATAAAATCATAGCAGAATGTATGTGAAGGGTCAGTTAGAGATGCCATATCAATACAAAGTTTTATGTTTGAGACAGACACCAACAGAGAAAAACTTTACCACCCTTTACAAATTTAGTGCAAACTTGTGTTCTTTCAATAATGATAAAAGCCTCATTTCAGAATAATATTGTCATATTGTCTTATTTCAATTATGAAGAAATATACCAAAAATTTTATTTTCTGATACATGTTATTATTGTTCAAATTAAACCATATTTTAACTAAATTCAGATGTATTAATATATTATATTATTGTTTATTTTGATTTCTTACATTAAATATATTATAAATATCTAGAATAAATATCTATAATTCTATATTATATATATTCCAGTAATATACAGTATGTATAATTATTAATTCTTTTTTGATAATCTACATAGATGATTAAAAGTTATATAAGAAATAAATCTAATATACAAAATAAAAAAAATATAATTATATTCTAAAATACATTAAAATACATTGTTAATATATATTAAATCGAATTATTAGAATTCTATATATAAGATTATATATATAGATATATATATAGATAATAGATACTAATGTAATATAATAAATAAACAATAGATAATATAAATGATTTAATATAAGCTAAATATATAAAATACTTCCTACAGTGTTTCAAGAAACATGACATATCGATGCTGACAGTGGCTGTTTTCAAAATATTGTAGCCTTTTCATTTACAAAATTATTTGTCTGAGTATCATTGTAGAAAAGTTGTTAATTTGCACATTAAATAATTGCAAAGCCTTCATGATAAACACATTTGCCCATCACATCAGAATAATATTTTTATTGTTTTGCAAAACTTTGCATATAAAGTAACACATTTATTTCAAATAAGAAATACAATAAAAGTTTACAAAAAAATTTCTATATTTTAGGCAGGGGCAACTTGTCACACCTCTTTGTACTTTTGTTGTGTTTTTATTCCTCATGTGTTCTGAGACCCGTCTTGTCCAAATACCCACACTTGCGGTCTTTGCACTTGACTACTTATATGATGTATTTCCTGTATTTGACCCAAGTGTTCAAGTGATCATGAAGACTACAAGTGTGCACAACGTTTCATTACCTGATGGGACACACTAATATTGTTGTAAAAACGCAAGAGTTTACAGAGTTTATTGTATTTTTGAATGTTGTCAGTTAACAGATGACACAATTTAATTTCTGGTGCTTCTAATAAAGTGATAAAAAGCAGTTGCAAATGTTGTACAAAATAAATATATACTAATCTTTGCAGCAATAAAACGTGTAGCACGTTGATTTTTTACTACCAAATTATAAGTACTATCTTATTATTATTAATATTTAACTTACATTGGAAAGGTTTCCGTGCCCTTTCGCGCCCAAAGTCTCACGATTTATTTCAAGAACATGATGCATGTTGGGACACACTAAGCCCCTGGAGCAGATCGGAGGATGTATGTGTTGTGTTAAGGGCACTGCACTTTGGCGTTTTTACACCTGGGACAGTCTTGCGCTCATACTTCCTGTCGCGCGCACACGCTCTCAAGTGGCCAAGACCACACGTGTAGGTATTTGGACAAGGGGCCAGTTTTCTCATGTTTGATTGTGTTATTTAGTTCAGGTATGTCTGGTTAATTACCCTCATTTGCTTCACTATATTAATTGTTTTCTGTTCTCTGTTTGTCGTCCGGTCTACAACGTCCCTATGTGTGATCCTGCCTGTCCGTCCTGTGTTTGCCCTATTGTGGATTATTAAAGACTATTTGGATTCACCTTCATCTTCTCCATGCGTTTATGACACAACTAGATCAATAATGTCAAATGATTTGACAGTTATTTATTATTCTTAAAAATGCTTAATGCTCATGATTAAATCATATAAGAATTAACTAATCAAATTAAATACAAATAATAAATATTAAAATAATGTGCATTAATTGTGTTTTGCTATTTTGCAGCACCTAAAAAAAAAAAAAACATCTTCCACATAAGTAGGATATACATTATTAAACATCATATATATTCTGATTGCTTGTCGGGTGGCATTTTTCCATTCAGCCAAACTGTTTGTTGTGTCAAATTACTGTTACTGCAAACTAAATCAGTATGTGCGCATGTGGGAATCGCAGACAAACGATGCATTTTAAACAGTGTTTACCCGCACAACTCATAGCAAAACAGAAATGAATTTCAAATCAGACTGAATAGTTTCAGTTCGACTCAACACACACACACACCTGTCACAGTCGGTGTGAAGTGAAGCATAAGCAGCTGCAATTACCAGGTATCGTCCCCCTCTGCCCCCTGTCGTCAGTGGCGCGTGAGTGAAGGGAAAATTGCGTGGGAGCGCCGACGTGTCACAGAGTGTCACGTGGTGAAATGACTCGTGTGGAAGTGGCCTGTTATTGGGTCTGTCAGCAATTTAGTGTCGCGTTAAGATTGACAGTACAAGTGTGTGTGTGTTGAGATCAACCCAGGCCTTCTACATCTCATATTTCAATCCCAGCATAGCATTTTTAAGAACAAAACCTCCATTTTAGAAAACTATTAGCTTTATTGCTAGCAGATTAGCATAATGGAAAGCTATTAGTATTGAGGGTTTATTTGATAAAATGCAGTGTCTGTCTAAAGGATGCCCATCTTAAGTTAAGCTTCACAAAAGGTTAGTTGGGATTTTAATATCTATATATATATTATATAGATATATATATATATATATATTTTTTTTTTTTTTATATATATATATATATAATATATATAAATTTAAAAATTACTTAATAAATTATGTATTGTGTTTTTCAAGTGAGATCATACGAGTTAGACTATTTGTAGATTTCTCATAAGTTTGCACTATGAAATTGAGACGTATTGAGAAAATGAATCATTGATAATAAAAACACTTTATTCTCCATCACAAAACTCCAGATATAATTCTATTTTTAACATTTCACATGAAATCATTCATGTCACATCTGTAACCTGCGTGAAAACAAAGCGTTAGTGTTCTGGATCAGCGCGCGTCGATGTTTTCTTTGGCGCTTTTGTCCCTAATCCATGTTTTGTCTAATGTATTCCAGCATATAGACGTCGCAAACACTCACAGTCCCGTGTCGATGCTTTGAAGTCACTTGAGTGTGCATTTCAT
This sequence comes from Sinocyclocheilus anophthalmus, assembly GCA_018155175.1. Taxonomy (NCBI): domain Eukaryota; kingdom Metazoa; phylum Chordata; class Actinopteri; order Cypriniformes; family Cyprinidae; genus Sinocyclocheilus; species Sinocyclocheilus anophthalmus. The sequence continues at coordinate 129,438 of JADLZN010011882.1, read as the reverse complement.
CTTTCATGTCATCTTTTTGTTTCCCTCTATTTTATTTTTGTCATGAGTACTTTCCTCTCAATCCCAGTCTTTGTTTGGAGGGTTGGTTAAATCAAGACTACACTCTCTGTCTGTTTTTGATTTATTTGAATCAGATTGATTGTTTTAATGCACCTGACTTTTGACTGATGCCTGGATTGCTTGCTTGCAGGAAAGAAACAATGAAAGAAACACATATTACCATAAAATCAGCAAGTCAAATCAGTCACAGGCTTCCTGAGGTTTAAATCAGTTTATTGCAGTTTTAAAATCTTTCTCCACGTTACAGCTGTATTATTCTTTCATATATCGCTTAATGGACAGCGTTGAACTTCTAATGGTAAGATTAACACAACCAACTCAGGCAGAGCTGATGTTTTTATAACACAGAAGTTTGAAACTTTGTATAAACTGCCTTAATAGAGAAGGAAAACTGCTCTTTTTCTTGTAAAAACCCTGGAAAGCAGGACCACTGTTCTTCGCTAATTAAATACAAGCTCTGGATAAACCCCTTTCACATAATCGAAAACCTAAATAATTACAGTCTCAGTAAGAACGGCTCCATCCTGTTTCACACTTGGATTAAAAAAAAGCTCCTCAATTATCATTGTTTTTGGCTAGCATCTAAATATCGAAGGCACACCCTTCCCACCCTCTTCCCTGCGGCGTCCATCTCTCCAGCTCGCGATGATTGCCAATTAGAGCAGAAATCAATTTACAGTCTCCATTGCTTAATTGATATCATTATGTTTACTGTAGAATGAATAATTGATTATTGTATCATTACTTCAAACTGTAGTCATGCGTGAAGCGCGCCCGGCAGGTAGCCGCCGCTGAGAGGTTTTCTCGTTAAAAACCTGTGATTGTCGATAATTAAGGGTTATCATTATATTCCCACTTCCTCAAATGCCGGCATTACAGATCCAGCCTTCCAAGTTCGGCCTTAAGTTTCACAACCACTAATAGTTTCTAATATCAGATCCCAAGCAAGAACAACGTCAACCATTAATTTTAGAAGAAATAATTTCATATTTTAAGTCCAGACGATATCCATTACAAGCTTCCAGCAGAAATGCTAAATAAATTACTAGTTGACTGAACATTCGTAAATAATCATGCGATTGACTCAAGCCCGTCTCTGTAGACTTGTGTCCATATCCATCCTGTGGTCCAGGTGAAAGCGTTTCGATGGCGTTTCGATAGTGTGAGATTAGAGAGAGTTAATCCAACAGAAAAATGCATTTTTCCAAACAAAATGAAAGCTAAATTTAGCTTTACATCACTTGCAGTGAATGGGTGCCGTCAAAATGCGAGTCCAAACAGCTGATATAAACATCACAATAATCCACAACGCCTGAATTTACACACCAATCCAGTCCATCAGTTAACATCTTGTGAATCTAAAAGCTGCATATGTTTGTAAAAACAAATCCATTGTTAAGGTGTTGTAGCTAAACCAATGCTTTTGGCAAAATACAAGTCATAATCAATAATGCTACTCAGTGAAAAGTCCATATCCGTTGGTCCTAGGTGCACACGGGGTTAAAGGGGGGGAAGTAATAAAACAACATTAAACTCCGTCAAGAAGATAAAGTCCTTTTTGCAAAATCATAGAAATGTATTTACAAATCAAGTATAATAACGGGAACACAGAATGATCTTGGAGAGAGCTTTACAGAGCTGACTGCTGTAACTGAACGTGACCAGGGTTTAAAGGCTGACAGCCACAGCGGAGAAAAGTTAAACCACTGATGGCAGATGGACTATTCAGACGATGACTTTCATACTTTTCTGGACCTCGACAGTGTAATTTACTTGGCAGTCAATTGGACAGTCACAAGCCTCCCTATTTTCTTCTAAAATATCTTAAATTGTGTTCAGAAGACGAACGAAGCTTTTACGGGTTTGGAACGACATGGGGGTAAATGAGTAATGACAAAATTTTCATTTTGGGGTAGAGTAACCCTTTAAGCTATCGTGTGGCTTCAGAAGTAACACTATAATACGCACAATCTCGGATATGGATCGGCCCCCTAGAGAAAACTATATCATGGACATATTTTAACCGGAAACCACAGTTTGAAGTTAAAAACATCTTGATTGATTTGTTTCTTAAAAACATGCATCTTTTTGCTTCATTAGAAGTGGTGTGGATTATTTGTGGATTATTTTGATGCGTTTATCAGTTTGTATTCTCATTCTGACGGCACCCATTCACAATGGTGAGTAAAGCAATGTAATGCTAAGTTCACAAATCTGTTCCATGGAAAGAAACAAACTCACTCTACATCTTGGCGGGCCTGAGGTGAGTACGGTTACTGCCACATTTCATTTTTTGGTGAACTATTCCTTAAGGCTTTAAACTCGTGTGTGATTACAGGACTCAATTCAGTCAATGACCTCATAATGGCATGATGAAGAAAAATAAAAGATGTTGGAGCGAATCGTTAGGAAGCGCCACCTCTGATCTGACATACGCCACTGAGGGCAAACACACACATGGAGACAGATGGAGCTGCCTCGCCACTTTCAGACTTATTATGCAGTCGGGAAACACTAAGAAAGATAAATGATTCGGTGTGGACTGGAACACTAGTTATTCAGATTCACATGCACACAGTTTTTTGTCATTTCCCCCCCTTCGATTCTTCTCATGACTCGTATAAATCTCAGTCACTGGAGCTCCTGCCTGCAGTCTTATTAATAGAAACGGTGCGGTTGATGCACATACAACTTTAAAAATACTTTTTTTTAACAGTCCAGGATAATGTAAACTCTATGTATTTAATCAAGCTCAATGTGCATGGGCAAAGGTATAGAGGACAAGGAAAACATCTAACAAAAAATACAAGGAGGAATCAGTGGGGTGAATGCATTCAGATGTTTACCTTCTAAATTATTCTCAATAGTGATTCTCTTTACTGTATTTTTTTATTATTATTGTCCTCAGCATAAATTAAAGGCAGAAAACAACTTCCATGATGTATAAATAATTTTCAGTTAAAATAATATTTAAGGACATTATAAATCAGCATTCCTTTGGGGTGAATTAGGACCAGGATCATTAAAAGTAGGCAAATTAAAACTCTATGATGTTATAAATTGTTTCAGTATAAATTATAGAATTATTTATAATATTATTCATTGTATGATTTGTTAAATAAAAAATTAAAAAATCTCTTAAAAAAAAAAAAAACTGAGTACTATTATAATATTTCTTAATTGTTAGGAAAATAAATTCTAGAAATATTACAATTAAATCATTTCACTCTAAAAAACATTTCTTATCAATTTCCATTTATCATCAAAAGTAATATAAAATTCGGGCAAAGGCATGGGCAGATACATAGTGACAAGAACATATCCATTTAAAAGGCATTTTAAAAGATGCATATTAAAATGACCTAAATTAAATAATTTATAAATATAATTATACAATTACCTGAGTATTTTACATTTTTAAACTTGCAATAGGTAACATGATTTATTTACTTATTTCCAATGAATAAAACTCAGAATAAAAATACAAGTGTTGATTTTTTAAGCAGCCCTCTTGTTGTCCACATACAAAGGTCATTGTAATAATGGATCAGTGGTTTGAAGCATGAATGTGGTAAAGTATATGTTTGCCATGAAGACCTCACTGCAGAGTATATGTGAATCCCAAGCTGGATCAGTTTTAACCTTGCCTTCATGGTAAACCCGAGTGACACGCTGTTACAACCCCAAACCCTCACGACAACAGGTACAGTCTTTAGCATCGGCCAGCCCATTACAGAAAACTCGCTGGTAAGAGTCCGCTATTAAACATATGACACAGAACAGCTGTACACACCACACACACACTGCCCATTTACAGTATAGCAAAAATTGCTAGTGCAAATGATTAGTGCTGACATAAACATTCGGATACATTAATAAAATTGGCGGAAAATATACTTGATTATCATGAAAATAATGTCACAATGCAAAAAAAAAAAAAGGGAAAAAAAGGACATATCACCCGTTTCTTGAGATTCTCTCACTTAGATATTACTAGAACAGAATGAATAATAACAGAAAATAGTTGTTTCAGTATTTATGTAACATCTGTGCCGAGACAACTCAATCTAGCTGAGTCTGACCTCGTTTTACAAATCTCAACTCCATAGGGCCGTGTTTTCCCCACCGCTCAAATAATCTCAGCACATACGACATCAACCCCCCAGGACGTCCAGAGAGCTCTGACCTGGGCCAAGTGGCCTTGAGCTGCTACAGCATGAAACAGTTTTGGATCTGGATTTGTTTATAAATAGAGAGTGGCCACAGATGTTTGGCTTTAAGTGAGATGGACAATCTTGGACTCCCTAATGGATTTAATGAACACAGTCCAAATAAATCTGAAAGAACTGCACACTTCTTCAAAACATATTAACGTACATCAAACACAGAGAAAGATGTCAAGAGGTATCGGGCCATTCTGGAAAATATCTGTAAGGAGAAAGAATAAACAAGAAGATTAAGAGAGGAACCATTGTGATAAATTATTTTAGAATGATCTACATAAAACTAAATAACAACATGCACAAAAGAATATATAACGATATACTTTCAGAACAGGGTTTTACTGATTGCATTGCTGATGAAAGTATGATTTAAATGAAAGTATGTTACCAATAATAGTATTTACTATGAGAAAAAAAAGCAATAAATCCAACACAGGCTCATTGGAAATATGTGCGTCTTTGCTAAACTCCAAAAACATGCCTATACATACAATTCACTGCAGTTTCGAGCTGAAATTAAAACCAGTCGCAGTAATACACTAACAACTTTTATTCTTTTTCACACAAGTTTCACACATGGGCAGATTAGTGATTAATCAATACTTATTTTGCACAAAACTATGTAATGACCCCAATGCTTTTAGCATAATGCATGATGAGTGCAATGCTGTACCGGGTGCACTACAGAGCAAGTTTACTACATCAGCAAATCCATACATATGGAGCTGGTTAAGTGTCAAAATCTCAAAATGTGTTAAAGTAGAGAAAAAAAAAGTTTTTTATCTATTTTATTAACACTATCGTTTAGGTTTAAAGTAGGGGTTAGTGTAGGTGTGATCTTATTTTCAAACGCAATAGAGCATGGACCTTTTAGCGCCACTTACTGGACATTTCAGTTCTGAACTGCCACAATATGTGCAACCAACTTAAGAACGTTGCCAAAGTCAACTTTGTCTGTTTTGGATAATAATGAATGCCGCTTTAGCACTACTCCCTGAACATTTAATTTTTAAAGTGTCACAAAATGCCGCAAGAAGCAATGTTTTGCATTTCGCAGAATTGGTGTATTTCAACATATTTCCAATGAACCGGGTTGAATAAATCATTAATGGAATTGGAAACATCAAGCGAAGTCAAAACCATTAAATTCCCCACGATTCCCATTCCTACAGACACACAACCACACAAAACTCACCGATTCCCTCTCCATCATCCCAGAACAGGGATCCCTTTGCTTCACCTCCATCATTAAGAGCAACAATCAGACCCAGAGTATTCTGACGACTACAAGAAACAACAAAACACATTAAACATACATACAACAGATAAACAAGCAACCACTCACATTTACATAATATTAATTATTCAGTGTTCAGACACTTACTCATCTTGATAAACAACAGTGTGAACTCTTAAAGGAGGAGACATTGGAAAATGGGCATATAAAAGAAAACGTGACCGTTTGTGAGGGCAAGAAGCCTATGCAAGTATAGCAAAACGGCCCATTAAAGAGGTATTAACACAGATGCAGCATCACTTCACCTGTAGTGTGTGTTGTTCTCTGGTTTCTGCAAGGGCAGAATGTGGCCTGCTCTCAAATGCAGGTTAATTTTCTCTAACGGTGTATCCATATCCACAAACTCTCCTCCTGATCTTATAGCTTTACCCTGGATGATAAATCACATACAAGCAGATAAGAGGCCCAAATATATAGAGGACAATGTACCGCAGGCTGAATTTGTTTCAGAAGCTAGCTTTATTATAACTGGTTGATAAATTGACATGTTAATAAAGATTTGAATGCTTACTAATAAAATGCTTACTTGCATGTTGGTAAAATGCTTACTGTGTGGTAATCATACCAGACACCATATGACAGGTATCCCTTGACCACAGTAACGCCCTTCACAAAACACAATTAATGAGTAAAAAATTCATAAATAACAACCCAAACAATACGAACTGCAGTCTCTCTTAACCTGGACTGAATATGTCCACACACTAAATAATAATAATAATATAAAAACATCAAACCATACTTTTAACTATTTAAAAAAACTATTTTAATATAAAATAAATAATATAATTTGAATATATTCATTAATGAGGTAGTATAATATGAAATATGCACAGCATAAACTAATAATAATTTACATAAAAAATTTTTTTTAGTAAATATATATATCTATATAAATATGACCCTGGACCACAAACCAGTCTTAAGTCGCTGGGGTATAATTGTAGCAATAGCCAAAAAAAACATTGTATGGGTCAAAAATTATAGATATTTCTTTTATGCCAAAAATCATTAGGATATTAAGTAAAGATCATGTTCCATAAAGATATTTTGTAAATGTCCTACTGTAAATATATGAACACTTAATTTTTGATTTGTAATGTGCATTGCTAAGAACTTAATTTGGACAAATTTAAAGGCGATTTCTCAATATTTAGATTTTTTTTTTTTGCACCCTCAAATTGCAGATTTTATTGTATCTCAGCCAAATATTGTCCTATCCTAACAAACCATACATCAATGCAATGCTTATTTATTCAGCTTTCATTAATGTATAAATATCAATTTCGAAAAATTGACCCTTATGACTGGTTTTGTGGTCCAGGGTCGCATATATATATTAACAATGACTTATTTGTAATTAGTATTACAATTATTACTAATGTAGCCAGGGTGTTTCATACCGGGTCCAGAGCAGGTGTGACTAGAAGAGCGGGACCCCAGAGGAACTGTTTGTCAATGCCCCAGGTTTTTTCATCTGTGACAAACCTACAGTAAAGAACACAGCACTGAGAACATCATCCACTCAACACTGTACAGTTCATGAGGGAGAGAACAAAAAATGAGCAAGAGAGAGATTTAGAGCATGAAATGAAAACATGCAGAGGTTGAGATGCTGAACAAAATAGCAGATTCCGGAAGAGGAAGGTTCGACGGGTCAGAGTAGTGATATCAAAGTAGGCAAAAAAATTTTTTTAAAAAGTTTTGATACAGTAATATAAGACCAATACAGAGACAGAGCATTTGGTCCAAGTTCTGATTAGTGATTCCAATGATGCTTTGGGGGAAATGTAATTGAAACGAGAGGATGGACTGAAAATAGTGTCAGAAAGAAAAGATGGTGTAATGAAGATATATTTGGAAGGAGCAGGACATGAATGAAGGTCTTAAAGAGATATTTCACACAGAAAGGAACTTCTGTCATCATTTTACTCACAGGCCTTGTTACATTTGCAGAACTTCCTTAACGTTCTGGCAAAGTTCTCTCAAAGTTACAAACAAGTTCAAGTAACGTCAATAGAATGTTTGTTCAAAGTTATATGGTATTTAATAATGTTCTCTAGACGTTACCACAAAACATTATATGACTCAAAGATGAAAAATTATAATGCAGCTTTAATTTTTTTCATACATTAGAACGTGCCCCGTTTAATTAATTAATTTTATTTTTTTCTGAGAACCCTCTAGGTTTTACCCATTTGTCAGCAGCAAGTTTTTAATCATTTAAAATATAATAAATGTAATATTTTCACTAATTATTTGATGTATTTTAACATGTACATGTCAGAATAATTATGTTGTTTAATTTGTATATATTACATAATTTTGTTATGCTGAATGCACTGCAACATTATTTCATCCATATTTTGACATTTTATATTCACAAAAGTTATTTGAAACATTAAAGTAGACACTTTACATGATTTAATACGCTGTCTGCATATATAATAATCCCTTGTGTAAATGTATTTGATGCAGTCACCAAAATGGGACATCTCATCTTTGACCCATACACATTTTTCATGTTTTAGTAGAATGTTTGAGAGTTTTTAAATGATACTTCTTTTTTTTCTCTTTCTTTCTTATGGTTTTGAAATTGTATGAGGGTGAGCAAATAATTTTAATTTGTGGGTCAACTAAATGGTGGACACTTACTTGTGCAGCATGGGTCTGGTCACAGTGTTTCCGTGAGCGTGGGCTTCATACATCAGTGTGTACAAATACGTCAGGAGGGTGTAGCGAATGTTCAGCACATCACGAGACACCGCAGCAAACTCCGGTCCCCAGGCCACGGGACACTGCCTCTCTCAAACATCACAAAACTCATCACATTACAGTCATTCAACACTGCTGAAGAAAACCTGAATGGATTCTCATGCAAAGCTCACTCCTCCTTCCTTGCAATGCACATGCTAGGATAGTTTTATTATTTATTGTGATATATTTTAAAAAATGTTTTCCTTACCAGTTTTGTCTTGAGCCTGCTCAATAATTGTATGGAACTATTTTATATATAGTTGCTTTTCAACTATTTATTATGTAAATAAAAAAGTGATCATATTAAATAATTAGAATTTATTGGAAAAAGATTGGTTAATAATAATAACAAAATGTAATATATATATATACTGTATATAATATATATTATATATATAATATATATATATAATATATATATATATAGACTCCCAGAGTTATATAGTTAGTAGAAAGGTAGCCGTACAGTTAATATCAATATTTCATTAACTATTTGTATTTTATCTCTGCAACTGATTTATTTATGATCTAGCAGCAAACAGATAGATCTGGACAAACGATGTCCTGCATTATGCATTGTGACACCATGGGAATAAATACTTTAGCCCTGAACTATATTTCATATTTGCACAATCCAAATCTGTACAGCTGTGTCCCGCTGAATCCAGACATAACTGTACACCCCGTTCATCATCTGTGCCCGTGTGTGTGTGTGTGTGGTGTGTGTACACAGACTGAATGTTAATCGTCTGTCAGACGAGAGGGCTGTGCCTTGGGGGCTGAGTGCTGTTAAGAGCAGTGGGTGTGAGTTAATGTGCTCACAGGTATAAAGGTGAACTATATCTGATAATTATTTCTCAAGTGCCACACATTCACAGGTCTGACCGCTAATGCATGCGTGCTAACACCTAAACATGAACTAAACACTTTATGAAGTGAGAACTCCTCTCAGTTTCTGTATGTTATACTAAGGCCTTTAAAAACTCCTCTAAATGTCCTTAAAACAAGCTGCATAAGATATTAAAGCTCATTTTCAGAGAATGTTTCTTGAATAAAGCTATATTTTGTCTTATTGAATTGTTTTTCACCTGCTTATGGTTAAAAGAAGTGAAAAAATATATGCCATTGCCTCAAAATAAAATACTTTTACAGTATATTAAACATCAATTCTCTGAAAATTAGCCTTAATATCTTATGCCGTTTTGCTTCTTCTAAACTTATCTTGCTCAAAGGATATTTGAATGTGCTTAAAACTGGAAAACTCTTTAAGAAAAATATTGTTGCATATAAACAATGATTTCATCAGTCCATTAAACGTTTTTTAGGGTTTCAACAGGAAAAAACCTGCCTATATAGTAGTCTTTTTGTAGGATAACATTAACATCAACAGTACTGATTATTATATTTTTTTATTTAACACAAATTTCAAAAAACCTTAAACTTATTTACTGAAATACTTATACTTATATGCTTATTGGCGATTTACCTACTTGATGTACTAAACACTTAAAACTAAATATTAAAACTTAAATAAAAATACTAAAACCTATAGAGATATAGTTAAAAACAATGTAATATTTTATATATATAATTATTATATATATAGATATATTAGATATATTATATATATATATATAAACACCACACCCACACACACACACAACGCACACAAACACACACACCTGCTTTCGAAAGTATTCAACCCCGTAATATTTTTCACATTTTGTTACGGTGTTTGCAGCCTTATGTTAAACTGCTTTAAATTACTTTATCCACAACAATTACACTCCATACACCATAATGGCAAAAGCAAAAACAAAACTGTAACAACCTTTGTAAATTTATTAAAAATAAAAAACTGAATAAGTACATTGCATAAGTACTCAAACCCTTAACTCAGTACTTAGTTGAAGCATCTTTACAGCCTCAAGTCTTTTTGTGTTTGATGCGACAAGATTTGCTCATCAGCATTTGGCAATTATCCGCCATTCTTCTCCTCACCTCTTCACCTCTCAAGCTCTGTCAGTTTGGATGGGGCATATGCACATTTGCAGGTTTCTCCAGAAATATTTGATTGAGTTCAATCCCAGGCTCTGGCTGGGCCACTCAAGGACATTCACAGAGTTGTCTAGAAGCCACTCTTGTTTTGTGCTTGTCATTGTCGGTCAAAGGAAGGTGAACCTTCTGACCAGTTTGAGGTTCTGAATGCTCTGGACTGGGTTTTCATTAAGGCTATCTCAATATTTTGAGACTTCTACTCTTGACGAGTCCCACAGTCCCTGCTGCTGAAAAACAGCCCCACAGCATGAGGCTGCTACCAGCACACTTTACTTTTGGGATGGTACTCTGCAGGTGATGAGCAGTGCCTGATTTCCTTCAAACATGATGCTTTTGAGTTGAGGAATATGATGTTTGGAATTGAGGTTCATCAGACCAGATAATCTTTTTTCTCAGAGTCTGAGGGTCCTTTAGGGTTTTTTTTTTTTGTTTTTTTTTTTGTAAATTCCAAGTGTGTTTTCATGTGTCTTCACTGAAGAGAGAATTGAGTCTTGCCACACCTCCATAAAGCCCAGATCGGTGGAGTGTTGCAGTAATGTTTGACCTTCTGTAGGTTTTTCCTATCTCCACTTATGATCATGGAGCTCAACTGAGTGCATCAGTGTGCCTAGTTGTTTCCCCAAACGTCTTCCATTAATGGATAATGGGAGGCTGCTGCTTCTGTGCATGTTCATCCAGCATATTTTTTTTCTGAAATCTTCCCCAGATGTGTGGCTTGACACAAACTTGTTTCTGAGCTCTACAGGCAGTTATTTTGAGCTCAGGGCTTGTTTTTTACTCTGTTATGCATTATCAGCTGTTAGACCTTTTGTTAAGATGTGTGTGCCTTTCCAGATCATACCTATTCAATTGAATTTGCCACAGGGTAACGTCGCTTAAAGTGTAGTAATATTTACAAGCAATTTGAATGCTCCTGAGCTAAATTTCAACTGTCCCAATGCAATGGAATCATTTAAGTTTTTAACTTTAATAAATTTTCAAAGAGTTAAAAATGGTTTATATATATATATATATATATGTATATATATATTTTTTTTTTTTTACAGTGGGTACGGAAAGTATTCAGACGCCCTTAAATTTTTCACTCTTTGTTATATATTGCAGCCATTTGCTAAAATCATTAAGTTATTTTTTTTTCCTCATTAATGTACACACAGCACACCATAATGACAGAAAAACACAGAATTGTTTACATTTTTGCAGATATATTAAAAAAGAAAAACTGAAATATCACTGGTCCTAATATTCATACACCTTTGCTCGTATTTTAGTAGAAGCACACCCGTTGATCTAATACAGCCATGATCTTTTTGGGAAGAGATCAAGCAAGTTTTTCACAAACACTGGATTGGGGATCCTCTGTGCCATTCCTCCTTGCAGTTCCTCTCCAGTTCTGTCAGGTTGGATTGTAAACGTTGGTGGACAGCAATTTTTATGTCTCTCCAGAGATGCTCAGTTGGGTTTAAGTTAGGGCTCTGGCTGGGTCATTCAAGAACAATCACAGAGTTGTTGTGAAGCCACTCCTTTTTTATTTTAGCTGTGTGCTTAGGGTCATGTCTTGTTGGAAGGTAAACCTTCGGCCCAGTCTGTGGTCCTGATCACTCTGGAGAAGGTTTTCGTCCAGGATATCCCTGTACTTTGGATTCATCTTTCCCTCGATTGCAACTAGTCGTTCTGTCCCTGCAGCTGAAAACACCCCCACTGCATGATGCTGCCACCTCCATGCTTCACTTTTGGGACTGTATTGTACAGGTGATGAGAATTGCCTGGTTTTCTCCACACATACCGCTTAGAATTAAGGCCAAAAAGCTCTATCTTGGCCTCATCCGACCAGAGAATATTATTTCTCACCATCTTGGGGTCCTTCAGGTGTTTTTTCATGTGTCGTGCACTAAGGAGATGCTTCCGTCGGGCCACTCTGCCATAAAGTCCCGACTGGTGGAGGGCTGCAGTGATTTTTGACTTTCTACAACTTTCTCCCATCTTTCGACTGCATCTCTGGAGCTCAGCCACTTTGATCTTTGGGTTCTTCTTTACCTCTCTCACCAAGGCTCTTCTCCCCGATAGCTCAGTTTGGCCGGACGGCTAGCTCTAGGAAGGGTTCTGGTCGTCCCAAACGTTTTTATGGAGGCCACTGTGCTCTTAGGAATTTTAAGTGCAGCAGAAATTTTTTTGTAGCCTTGTCCAGATCTGTGCCTTGCCACAATTCTTTTTCTGAGCTCTTCAGGCAGTTCCTTTGACCTCATGATTCTCATTTGCTCTGACATTCACTGTGAGCTGTAAGGTCTTATATAGACAGTTGTGTGGCTTTCCTAATCAAGTCCAATATGTATAATCAAACACAGCTGGACTCAATGAAGGTGTAGAACCATCTCAAGGAATATCAGAAGAAATGGACAGCACCTGAGTTAAATAAATGAGTGTCACAGCAAAGGGTCTGATACTTAGGACATTGTTGATATTTCAGTTTTTTTTTTTAATAAATCTGCAAAAATGTCACAATTCTGTGTTTTTCTGTCAATATAGGGCGTGCTGTTTGTAAATTAATGATGAAAAAAAATTAACTTAAATGATTTTAGCAAATGGCTGTAAAATAACAAAGAGTGAAAAATGTAAGGGGTCTGAATACTTTCCATACCCACTGTATTAGAATAGTTTTTAGGAAAATATGAGTATACAATGCTATAATAGTATCTCATTAATACACAACAATTTAATCATAACACCAGATATAACATTATTCAGCTAAATAGTTTATATCTAAATAGTTATTAATAATTAATAAAAAACGATATATGAATGAAAAAATACAAAACATAAAATATCTAAAAGTTAACCATAGTTTTTGTTTTTTAACAATGTTTAATATTGATAAACGATAAGATTATAAATACATCTGTTATTTAAGTTTGCATTGTCAAACTCTAAACCTAGTCTGATAATAATAATAATAATAATAATAATAATAGTGATGGCAGCCTAAGCAAACAGACTGAATACTGTAGGTTTATATTGTTTTTGCCCTTCTGACCTCTAGAATATTTAGTATTGTCCCCTCTCTCACTCATAGAGTGAAAACTCCTTCTGCTAATGTAATGGGAAAAGCTAATATCCATGTGTTAAAGTGTTTGTATGAACTAGACCTTCCTCCTGTTCGAGCCAACTGCTGCTCGCAGACAAAAAAGCCAAATTATTCCAAGTGTACTGCCCTCTGACACCATTAGCATGTGACTTCGTGTGATGGAGAGCGGACGAACTTGGAAACACTTGCAGGAGTGTAAGAATTATGAGCCGTGCTGCAGAAGCCCGTCTCTCTCTGTACCCCTCTCTCTCTCTCTCTCTCTCTCTCTCTCTCTCTCTCTCTCTCTGGCTGATGGCATCAGCATCAGAACACTTGTACTGGCAAATTACTTTGCCAGATATTAGGAGCAAATAAGGTGGTCTTTCTGAACTTCTTTCACTGTCTGTTCATCTATCGTTTACCCCCACCAGCTTGTTTTGCACTTGAACTTGAACACACAGTTTCTACTGAAACAGTTTGTTGGAGCTGAGAATTTCACAATATTCTGCAGAATTTTCTGCTAAAGAAATACTTTGCATAAGTATGTCACTTCCTGATCTTGTAAACTGATCTTGTTTACAACTGGAAAACACAAAGACACTTTTTAAGAAAAATTTTTATTTGCATATGAATGTGATCTGAGCATGAAGATTAAAAATGTATGTCATATGTTATTTAATCCAGTTTTTTGGTTTTTATTGTTTACCGAACAACTGTTTTGTTGACCTTAAGTGCTGTTTGCAACAGATATCATGAAAATGCTATTACAAATAAATGTGACTATATATATATATATCGTATATATATATATATATATATAATAATATATATATATATATATATATATTATCGATATATAATAGATTAAGTATATATATATATACACATTTAATAACATTAAACATTTTTCCAGATCTTTATTTATTTACTTTCGGTTTTTGGGGCAAAAATGTACATCTGAAATATGTGGGACCGGTGTTATTAAATTAAAACTCAAAACATTAAAAAATATTTTCTGTTAATAATAAAAATAAATGTTAAGTGAAAAAAACAAAACAAAAACAACAACAACAAAAACTTTATTTTAGCTACTTGCCAACACATAATCTGACTTTCATTTAATTTTACTTGATGTAACTAAAATAAGTACAATTAGGCGCTGACAACATTAATTTATAAAATTAATAAACTACAAACCGAACAGGATTTGCTACTTCCAGTGCTAGTCAGAGCACATTACTTAAAAAAAATATATATATCATTAATATTAGTCCATTTCCTGCAATAGAAATACTTTGAATGCTTTAAGTGAATTTATTCAACTTTTAGAAGTACACTACCATATAGATGACACAGAACTGATTACATTACGTGTCTCTTAGTCACTATCTGACATGTGTTTGTCTCCATCACTTAGTAATTCATGCCACCATGACGCCCTCCATCCTTTGCTGTTTGTCTCTGGATGACCTTCCATTTGCCTGCGCAGCCACATTAAAGCTAATGACATCTTGGAAGGGTAATTACAGCAGCAAGAGGACGTGTAGGGATAAACACGTCCGGCGCGGGGTAGAGGCCAGCTGAGGACAGTCTCTTATTGAAACTGTCATTGAGACACGCGGAGGACACATCCACTCCGGAGCAAGTGAATGATTCGGCAGAACACCAGCGGAAAAGGTGCGGACATGGTCTCTGGCAGTGCATGTCGAATACCAGAATTAATATATTTCATGCTATTTTAAAAGCATTTTTGTTAGCATTTTTACTTCTGTGTTTTACTCTAGCCCAAATCGGAATATGCACATATAATATTGCACAAATGTTTTCTCTTTTGCTTTGTCTTCAACCCCAATTTCTGTCATAATTTGCAACCAATCCTGAAGGATTGTAATAGAAATTCTCTAATTAATAACTGTGTTATGATTGTAACATAACACATAACAAAAACTTGATATTTTAGTTCCCAATACCCTGTTCCCAAAAGGACTGTCATAATTACCAACAGGATTAAAAAAAAAAAACTGTTGTAGGATAGCCTGACGGATTTTACCGTTCCTACAGATTCTCTACAGATTTTCCTTTAACCATAAAGGACATAATTCCAATACAATAAAAGAAGGATTCTGATAATAAAATAAAAATAGTAAATTAAATAAATAGTACATTAAATTATTTTTAATTACACGTTTACATTAAATTTACTTTATTTGAAATAAGGTTAAATTTAAACAAACCTCATTATTAAATAATTGTTTATTTACTATGTGTTTTTATTTTATGTGAAATAAGTTAAATAATCGATATGTTTTATTTAATTAAGTTAATAATCGTTCGAGTTTGAAACTAAGTTAAATAAATACATATTTTTTATTTGTAATCAAGATAAATATGTTTGATTTGTAAATAAATAAATAAATAAATCTATCTATTCTTTTAGGATTTTTAGGCTACATTTCCACTCCAAATTCTATTTCTGTTTGTTTGTCCTTTGTTTAATCACTCACTTAGCAAAGCCATTTCTAAATGATCAAATCCCAGGAGGGTTCTGAATAACTTTTAGCATTTAATTATACCCAACTGTATCTGTTAGCAACGAAGCTGCCACGTCCACTCACTGAAGAATTTTCCCCACACCATATCGATCCCTCTCACTCCCCGGGCTTATTGGATTTTTGTGACAGGTCCCAGCACTTGCAAAGGTCACATTTTAAACAAGTGCCGGAGTGAATACCTGACAGCCCACCTGTCTACGGATGCCAGATATTAGTCAGAGCCCATGTGGGAGGCCCTTTTCAATTGCCGCTGTGTGTTTTTTGGAGCTACTGTCTGTCTCAGTGATTCAGAGATCATTTTCATACTCTCTCAGGGCGTCATGCAGACAAGCGTTCATGTAGAAGTTGTCATGGCTGTCTGTACAGTGACATTATCTTGTTTCACCCTCTGTTTTGATGCCCGTCACTCACTGTCACTGATTATCAGGCTTAACGCCATATAAGGCTCAATTAAGGTCCGTTTCACACTGCTTGCTGTACATTGGCCCCACATGTCCCCCGTCACATCCATCAATTTTCTGAGCATGATTAAGCTTAATAAAACCAAAATGGCTTGGTGAAATTGTTATAAAAGCTGTACTGTAAAATAATAATAATAATAATAATATAATAATGTATTTGTTTGTTTGTTAAACTACTGATATATAATCACTAATTGTTTTTTGGCCATGTTGTGCACAACACTAAAATATTACCCTAGCATATTTATTATCTTAGTTTAATATTTTACTTAAAAAAAAAAGCGAGTTATTTTCTCTCATTAAATACTCATTTCTGTAATTTACAATAGTAATATTTATTTTAGTTAATATTTTTTATACTAATTTGATATTATTATATACTTAGATTTTCATGTCATATTGATATTTATATTAACAATTTTTTTTTAATCATATTGCACAGCACACCCCTTCCAACAAGCTCATCAAAGATGGACCTTTTTTTAAAATCACATTTTGAATTGAAATTTACAGATTTTAATAATAAAAAAAAATAATTCCCCCAAATGTGCAGCCCACCAAATTTCTGTATCAAAATCCCCATTTTTAGATCCAAAAATTATGAGAATGTGATGAAAAGCATAAGATCTTTTTAAGGGAAAAGACCTCTGACAAAATTTGACTGATTAAACTAACCTCATACCTAGGTTTAGAATAAGATTTAGTCAAGTTTTGTTTAACACTGGTTTAAAAATCCTAAATCTGTCCATAAAAAAGCCAATGCATGAATAAAGCTTCTCTATAGCTGTGTTCTTACTGGCATGTTGATGGTGTTGTAGTTTCTGGAGAACGGATAGAAAGCTCCAAGCTGCATCCAGCGCAGGCACATCTCGTATTCAGCAACGTTAAAGAAGCCACAGATATCAGCACCGGTCTGAAACGCAAGCGACAATGGAGAATGAGAAGGGAAAAGACACATAGAGAGAGAGAAACACAAATATAGATCTCTGTAAAAACAGAGCCACAAGAGTCAACTCCAAAACATTAATAAATAAACTCTAGAGGCAGTGTAATGGCTGCATGCTAGTGTAATGCACCCAATTGATCTAAAAACATTGTTTGATAGGAAATGAAGCACAAATGAAAAATCAATAGCAAGTGCTGCGGCAGGATGAGAGAGGCACTTACGTAAGGGATGCCAGATATGCTGAACATGCCTGAAAGAGGGAGAGAGAGAGGAGTTTGGTTTTCATGGATACAGATATCCAGTTCATGCACTGAACTGTATAGTAGATGTTCAACAAAAACACCATGTTTACTGAGGGAGGTGGGTCAAAAACTAAAGGATAAGGACAAACAATTTTTATATAAAACAAATGAGCTGATTGCTCATGCAAAACTTGTTGCCATGTTTTTAGAGTGTTCTGGCTGGTTTGTTACTGGCCTGTTTTAAGAAGTCTCTATAATAATCTGAGGCAAGGTTATGTGTCTTTCTGTCCTTAATTTGATTTCAAGTTCTGTTGTTTTCAGTCTTGCACTTGGTTTTCTGTGTTTTGTTTTGTTTTTCACTCGCATATCTCTGCTATCTTTTCTTTGACTCTTGCACCATATTTAAAAAATGTCAGGACATTTTTGATACCTCAGAAGACCAATACATTGGAATTCTCATTGCAAAACTTTCCCATTTAGTTTCCATTTAGTATACAACACCATTCAAAAGTTGTGGGTTATGAAATAAGTCTCTTATGCTCACCAAGGCAGTATTTATTTGATTGAAAATACAGTAAAAAAAAAACATTGATATTAATACATTTTTTTTTAATATTTGAATATATTGTTAAATGTAATTCACTCCTTTGATGGCAAAGCTGAATTGTCAACATCATTACTCCAGTCTTCAGTGTTACGTGATCCTAATATGCTGATATGCTGCTCCAGAAACATTTCTGATTATTATCAATGTTGAAAACTTTGTTTGTATGTTGCTTCATATTTTAGTTGAAACCGTGACACATTTTTAACTTGATTCTTTGATGAATAGAAAGTCAAAAGAACAGCACTTAATTTAAATATAATGATATATCTATTATATCTATATTATATATATATATAATATATATATATCTATTAAAATTCTTTCTTGTCACTTCATTGATCACTTATGCCTCATTTTGAATAAAATATATTAAAAAAAACAACAAAATAAATTACTGACCCCAAATTTTTTAACAATAGTTCATACTAAATATGAGCACTAGTGATGCTTATCTTCCCACTAATGAATAAACACATACCTATGATGGACTTCAGAAGCTGATCCCAGGTGGAGTAGTTGTCTCCCAGCCAATGTCCTGCCCAGCATCCACTAGATGGGTATGTTGAACGGGTAACTACAACACCTCTCTTTCCAGTGGTACTAAGCAAAGCAGTGGGAAATACACATTAAAAAACACAGGATTTAAAACTCATTTCAGAACAACCAAGTAATAAAATAGTAGCGAATACAGAGGAACAGAAAACTCACTCATAAGTTGGTTTTGTGTGAGTCCAGCCTACAAGTTGTAGACATCGTAATGCTTGACGCATGTGCCGTCGGCCAGGATCTGCTCGCTGTTCATGCATAAAATCTTGTGCTTCAGACATCTGTGCATGGACCGCACAGAAAAGCAACACATCCAGATTAATTTTGGACAGATAGTGCTAAATACAAGTGTAAATGTTGACCATCGTGCACTCATAGGAACTTACGGGCATGTATGGAGGATTTTCCGAATCTTTATTCCCTAGACAATTTTCTCCAACAGTGCCATGCACAAAACTGCCCGGCTCATTCAAGTCCTTCAGAAAGCAAAACACAATGACAAGGTCATCATTCAAAGAATGCAAAGGAGAAAATGGTGACCATATGCAAATGAGCGCATAAATAGGGCATGGCTATGCGAAACTTTCACTTGTTCTTGCACAGCTCACCATGACTTTCCACAATCAACAACAGGATTTCGACAACATTCCTATGAATCTATAATTTTCCTCTGATTTTTGAGGTATTTATCAGTTACGGTTAGAGTTAGATGTGTTGCATTAAGAGCAACAATGGCGTGTAATGGCACATATGTGCTCAAAGAATATATTTTACCATTTTAATTCATAAAACTGACTGCTTACTTGTCTGCTTACCCCTAGTAAAAAAAAGTTATATTTAAAAATATATTATTTAAACTAAGTAATAGGTTTAAACCTATTAACTACACTGAACATAATTATAAACGCAACACTTTTGTTTTTGCCCCCATTTTTCATGAGCTGAACTCAAAGATCTAAGACTTTTTCTATGTACACAAAAGGCCTATTTCTCTCAAATATTGTTCACAAATCTGCCTAAATCTGTGTTAGTGAACACTTCTCCTTTGCCGAGATAATCCATCCACCTCACAGGTGTGGCATTTCAAGATGCTGATTAGACAGCATGATATTGCACAGGTGTGCCTTAGGCTGGCCACAATAAAAGGGCCACTCTAAAATGTGCAGTTTTACTGTATTTGGGGGTCCGAAAACCAGTCAGTATCTGGTGACCACCATTTGCCTCAAGAGTTGATCATGTTGTTGACTGGTGGCCTGTGGAATGTTTTCCACTCCTCTTCACTGGCTGTGCTAAGTTCTGTATATTGGCGAGGCACTGGAAACCTGTCGTATAGCCGATCCGACCATCCCAAACATACTCACTGGATAACAGGTCCGGTGAGAAGCTGGCCATCGCAAGAACGGGATGTTTTCAAGCTTCCATGAATTGTGTAACAGATCCCTTGCAACATGGGCGTGCAATTATCCTGCTGCACCATGAGGTGATGGGTCTGGATGACTGGCACAACATGGGCCTCAGGATCTAGTCACGGTATCTTTGTGCATTCAAAATGCCATCAATAAAAATGCACCTGTGTTCGTTGTCCATAACATACGCCTGTCCATACCATAACCCCACCGCCACCATGGGCCACTCGATCCACAACGTTGACATCAGCAAACCGCTCACCCACACGACACCATACACGCTGTCTGCCATCTGCCCTGTACAGTGAAAACCGGGGTTCATCCATGAAGAGAACACCTCTCCAACGTACCAGATGCCATAGAATGTGATCATTTGCCCACTCAAGTCGGTTACGAAGACCCCCAAACAAAAAAAACTGCAGTCAGGTCGAGACCGCGATGAGGACGACGAGCATGCAGATGAGGTTCCCTGAGATGGTTTCTGACAGTTTGTGCATAAATTCTTTGGTTATGCAAAACCGATTGTTGCAGCAGCTGTCCGGGTGGCTGGTCTCAGACGATCTTGGAGGTGAAGATGCTGGATGTGGAGGTCCTGGGCTGGTGTGGTTACACGTGGTCTGCGGTTGTGAGGCCGGTTGGATGTACTGCCAAATTCTCTGAAACGCCTTTGGAGACGGCTTATGGTAGAGAAATGAACATTAAATTCACGGGCAATAGCTCTGGTGGACATTCCTGCTGTCAGCATGCCAATTGCATGCTCCCTCAAACTTGCGACATCTGTGGCATTGTGCTGTGTGATAAAACTGCACTTTTATTGTGGCCAGCCTAAGGCACACCTGTGCAATACTCATGCTGTCTAATCACTAACACAGATTTAGACAGATTTGTGAATGATATTTGATAGAAATAGTCCTTTTGTGTACATAGAAAAAGTCTTTAACTCTTTGAGTTCAGCTCATGAAAAATGGGGGCAAAAACAAAAGTGTTGCGTTTCTAATTTTGTTCAGTGTATTTACTGGCATATTGCTTGAGACTTACTGATATGAAAATTATAATTAAACTTTATTTGGATTACTACTTCTGCACAATGCGCATTTCTTAATATTAAGTCTAAAATGTGTTTTAATGTCACTATTGAAGAGGATTGTATAATCTTTGAATAATATCAGTCTTTAAATTCAAGATATTTAAAGTGTATCTGAAGTGTAATTGCAATAATTCCACTTTAGCACAATCAAATATACTTCAGTATATCTTTAGTTGGACTTCAGCACGAATTCCACACAATTGGAATGATTACTACATGCTGATTGGATATTACAGTAGTACAACATGCTAATTTGTATGTATTTCCCAGTACAAAATTAGTTGTTCCAATTTAACAGAAACAGAATTTAAGTATACCAGTTTAGTATATTAAAAGTACAATTGCAGGGTATTTTTATGAAGTACATACATGTGTAAATGACGTTGTAGTATACTTGACATGAAGTAAATGTATTTCAAATACATTTTAGTATAGTTATTTTTCATTAGGCACATGAAACTGTCTGCTTAATATCTGCTAACACTTTATTCTGATGGAACATTTTATTGACTGTAAGTGACTTTGCAAGTAGGCTACATGTCAAGTTACATTACAAACCATAATTCTAACAGTCTTCTAATGAGAGCTAGTTGATATGTGTTTGCAAAATCCTAAGAGTTAGTTGGCATACTTAGTTACTTGTAGTTATCCAAATGTCTAATCGAAATAAAGCATAAGTTTTCTTTTCATTCCAACATGAAAATGAAAAAGACAAAGCACTCACGATCCAGAGTCCGTCAAACTTCATAATGTTGTTGTAAAAGTCTTTAATCTGCTCTCCCCCAACTCTGCTGTACTGGTCTTGAAGAAATCAGGGAACGCTACGAAAGCTCTGAGTAGCTGGAAGTTTAAGTGAAACAAACATTATTAGAATTGCTGCAGGTTGCATGCAGTGCTTTAATGATTACTACATGCTTTTTGGATATTACAGTAGTGCAAAATGCTAATTTGTTTAAATAATAATGTGCTGATTCACTTCTGATCTGTTCTCATTGGCTGTTGGTGTGTCTTCTACATGCTGATTGGCTGATATAATAGTGGGTGATATAGTATAACACTATTATGTGCTAATTGGCCGATGGTGTGTCTTCTACATGCTGATTGGTTGATAGTATCTATGATGTCACCTTCATCTCTTTTGACTGCATTTGCAATTATAGCCCATTGTACTGATGATTTCAGCATGAATAGACTTGGATAGGGGGAACAAGAGAAAAGATGTCTGGTTCTCTGATTAAAGAGAGATAGAAAGAGTGTGATTTATAGAGAAAGATAATGAAGTGAGAGAGTATCCCAGTCCAAAGAATTGTCCACAGTGATATTGGGATAGTCAGGCCATACTTATGACAGACAGAAGAGAAGACTTTGACAAGCCATACACTGTTCATTGATGAGTTGATTTATACATGTTTTGATTGGTCTCTGTTCATAGAGCTTTTTATACAGATGCCGAGGCTTTTTTAGGTTGGATAGAATATGTGATCTCTGACCCAGTTTGTTTGCTGGCTTCCATGGCTGTGGTACTTTTAATTTTACACCAAATGGCAACCTGGGGTGCCAAAATACTGTTGGGTAAATTGGCAGAGGGCAGAGTCACACAGACCAAAACAAAAACAGACATTCCGACATGGAACGCACATTTCAAAGTAGAAAAACCGGCTGTAACATTGTTTTTCAAAGAAAAAATTATGTGAACTTAGCATGTTTCCTGAATTTCTGCAACCGTATTATGGTATTTTATGCTTTAGTGCAGTCAAAACCGCACCTTTAACCTCATTTAACTTGAACTCTGAATTCTGAATTCTTCCACAAGCATTTGAAAACAATCAACACATTTCCACTTCATCACAATTTTGGGGATGATGTTCAACTTCTCACTAAAGTACGGGTTAATTAATTCGTCTTCCAGTGGTTATTCCCAATTAAGAATAAATTGGAAAAAAATCAAATTTAGGACTTTCGTAATACAGCATAACAAATCATAATGACATTATCCTTGATGCCAATGACATCATTTTTGAAGGGAAAACAACAGCACAATTAGTATTAGCAATGGATTTGATGATCAGTGCCGTTTTGGCATCATTTGGTTTATTTCATTATAAAACATCCATCCTGTTTGAGAAAATTATGGAAATTGGTATGACAATATACAATTTAAAAAAAATGCTTTAAAAACTTGTTTTTTATGTAAGCTAACTGTCAAACCCTCACTGAGCAATGGCACATTTACTGTATTTCTATGCTAACAGGCATAGATAATCGTGTAGATAATTGTATTATACTTCTTTAAATAACAACACAAGCAAACCAAGCTACAAACAGAGTTCAAGGTACTGCAGAACACGAAGGACCTCAAACTCATGCCGCAGAGCAGAGCAAAATATACTGTCAACAAAACTATGAGGCATTGACTTAGAATCAATATGTTCCTCTTCCTCCTTGTGTTTGTCATACCTTTCCCAACACAATGTCATTGCTGAGCTCAGGAGGCCATTTGATGAAAACATCTTTTTCAATCCCGGTATCAAATGCAGGGTAGGAGCCTTTTGTCTCATTGCCCGCTATCGCTGGGTCCTGAAGCACACAAACAAACAAAGCATGTAGTTCTGGTACAGAATACATTTCTCTGCATGCTTCTGGCCAGAATAAGAAGACCGTATGATGCCAGACTACATCGATCGCTCTATTCTCAAACAACTTTGTTTTTCCCAGTAATTGAGAATAGTTTGCACCAGGATGAAGATGAAACGCATTCCCTCAGCCCTCATCTGGTCCACCAGAGCAGGCAATCCTTTAAAGTTCACTTGGTCCAGCGTAAAGTCTATCTGCCTCTGTAGTCAATGTCTGCATATTGCACATCCTCTAAGGGATCAAAGGTAAATTATTATGATTATTAAACTTAAATGTGAACTTCCAAAGTGACTGAGTAATTGAGCGCAAACTTAGCAATGCCTTTTGGTTTGAAACCAAAATGATGGTATTATGTTGTAAGCAGCTGCTATGCATTTTTTAAGGTGCTCTGGGTGGTTGGGATGGGATATTTTCACAATATGTTCACAATTTCCTATCAGATTCTAATTACTGTAACTGAAAATTTTACACACACACACACACACACACACACACGTATAT